>OZ007598.1:160940592-161515592 GCA_963931845.1 Maratus michaelseni
AATTACTTCAATAAGATACACTTAGACTTATAAGATGACTTACTTTTTAATTATACTTGTATGTGTTTGTACCTCATCCCTGCATCTGCTGACCATCCCCCCCTCCCCCAATACATTTTTATTTACGTTTGAGAAGAACTAACTATAATCATACTAACTTCTAACCATAGTACATTAAGTTCTATTATTTTTTTAAGTAGAAAAAATATTTAAAAATATATTGCAAATCATATAAAAGGAAAACTTATTACAAATGAAATGCCTGATTTTAGAAGTTTTGTTGTAAAGCATAAGACTTACTTTATGGGAAACTGAAAGGATCCCAAATTCAATTGTATACAGAATTTATTATAAGTCATATATGTTATAACAGCATGGATCTTCTACAGTTAAGGGACACAGTATTTTAAGGACGCAACTAAACCAATTTATGCCACTGTCCCTGAGATGCTGTGCAATGAACACATACATCACTTTTCAAAGAAAGTGGTAAAAACATTTTTCAGACACTGCTTCAAGAAACCATCATGTACAGCTTAAAGAGCACAATTTTTAGTTTGTATCAAATGCGTGATGCATTTAAAAAAATAAATAAATAAAAAATAAATTTAAAAAAAATTATTTTGACATTTGATACGTGTATTAATCTTAATTAATAATCGGACGCATAAACCATACCTGCAAAAGTAGCAGTTTTCTTGCGTATTTTTTATGTAATTATTTTCATTTAGCAGTCATCTTCTCTTACTAATGCTATAAAAGTATAAAATATTTTTGCTTTATATTAAGATTTTTCTCTTATATCAACGCGAAGGGGAGGCAAAATATAAAAATAAAGTATTCTTTAATCTTAGATAGTCAGGTGCGTAAATAAAATCTGCAAATAAGGTAGATTATATATATATCCTATAATTTTCCTTCCCCAGCAATCTATATTTTCTATTTAATTCTGGGGAACCTATTTTCCTAATTTGTTTTCCCTAAAATGTAAGACTATTGGTACCCTTTTAATTGCTTTTTCTCTTGTTTAATATTTTAAGTTTAATTTTCACAGCTGACATTTAGCATATTTTAGTCCATACTGCTATTTTCTATTTGCAAACATTCGCTACTTAAGGTTTATTGCATTTTTTACTTTATATAAGCCCAAAGTAAACTGTCCAATTATAAGTTTTTCAAATAAAAATAAAATGAAATGAAATTTCAAAGTTAAAATGAAAAGAAAATCTTTTAGTAATATACAATTTTTAGTTCGTATTAAATGTTTGATGCTGTAATTATTATTATTTACATTTAATTATTATTAATTTTCTAATTCCAATTATTTTTAAAAGCAAAAAGTTATTTTAATAAGTAACAATGCAATTAAGATAGTTTTACAAATTTTGCATTTCTTCTGAAAATATGAATATTTCAGTAATAATTCATCACTTTGAATTCGTTTTATCAATACAAAATCTGCAAACCGTTTTAAAGGTGTACTGCATCTCTGTTATACTTGGAACTCTGTGCTCTTCCTTATGTGCTTGAATTCACAGTTTCGCAGGCAAAAATGTTATTTGCTGCAGGGATGTATTTTAATAAAAACCACTAGCATTATTTATTTAGATATACAACGGCATCTAACATATTTTACTGTTCTTATATACTATCAAAGCACATATTTTTGCACCTAAATTGTAATACCTAGAATTTTACTATCAAATGTTTCCAAAGCCGTCAAAATGCGCCTTTTCTTATTTAAAAAAAAAAAAAAAAAAAAAAAGAAAGAAAGAAAGAAAGAAAAGAAAAGAAAAGAAAGAAAGAAAAAGAAACAAAAGAAAAAAATCCCTGACGGCTCGGCCTACAGGCACAGGTAGATTTCGAAGACGCAGACCGTGGGGCGCCTGTTTGTTGGGAATTGCGGAAGAAAAGACCTTTTTGCCATGATGCGGCATTTGGAAACGCCCACTTCGAAAACCTAACTATTGTTTTTTTTTTTTTGTTTTTTGCTATAAGGGTTGGTCCTATAAAAAACTTGTCAATATAAAAGTTTTAAATAATATTAAGAGGATTTTTAATAAATTTAAGCGGATTTGATATCTTGTGAATTGACGAAGTTATGAATTTTTTTCTTCTAAAACCCCCACTTCCCCCCCCCTTGGGGCCATTTTTAATGATATCAAAAATCTGCCATACATAACTTTTCGGCCCTTTTCCTAAAAGTAATAACTTTAAACGGATTCGATAAGTATCATAATTAAGAAATTATGGGTTTTTTTCTGTTTTCACAAAAAGTCCCCCCCCCCTGATTCGATTTTGCCCATTAACGAACTTGACCGAGATTTTATGTTTCAGTTTGGAAGAGATTTGTGCAGAATTTTTCGAGTTATCGTGTCCATAAAAAAGTGACATAGATAGATAGATAGATAGATAAAGTTTTGAACTGGGGATGGTTCTGGGAGTCATGATCGGCGTAGATCTGCAAAAATTCCAACTTAGGGGAGAATATAATAGGTAGTATTTCTTACGAAATCTACCTAAAAAAAAGAAAAATAATCATAACCTTTTAGGTGTTAATAGCAATTGAATTTTACTTTTAATTAGAGCTTAACCATATATATATATACAATTATTATTTTTATTTATTTTTATTATTATTTTTTTATTTTTTTTTATTTTATTTATTTATTTATTTTTTGCGTTTTCTGCCCAAAATTTTAGTTTTGACGAACATTTGTTTTCGGCCAGAACTTAAACTATATCTATATTCCTAAAATCTCATTTCTTCCTTTGTGAATTTTCAACTTTACTCATCGATTTGAGCTGTACTGGCTCAAATGAGACCAGTTCATTTGATTTTGACACCAGTCTATTTATTGCTCTTAACTTCACTGTTTATAATTATCAGTTATCACTGACTCAAGACGTGAGTGCAAGTTATAAGCAATGTGTGTATGACTAAACTTTTGAAAACGCTTTCCACATGCTCATTAAAATCTGCAGTGATAGAATTTTTTTTTTTTTTTTTTTTTTTACTTACATACCGCAGAAGTGTTTCGAACGCGCTCTAAGAAAGATGTTGAATAAAAGAAGAGAATAAAACTGCTAAAAGGTAAAACGAGGTATGTATACCTAAAACATTTTTTAATTAGATAAAATTCGTATAATTATTAAATTATTATGTGTTATTGATGAATTAGTTACATTTTATTTCATATGTAAATTAGAAGTTTTGGCGAAATTGATACAGTTTTATTCTCACATATATTTTTTAAATTAGTTAAAGTACTCAAATTTGTGTCACTTTGAGAATATTAAAATGGCAAATAAAATTGATAATTGTTAATTTCTGGGCTTAAAGTGCTGTTTTAATGCTATTGTTCCTGTTGTTCCTATTTTAGTCAAATTTGACAAATTAATTTCGCGTTTGTGAATTTTTTTTTTTTTTTTTTTTTGTCTGACTGATAACTGATACGTTCTTAAATAGCCCATTTCTTCAAGCGGCAATTGCCCCCCCCCCCCCCCAACCTCATTCCAAATGGCACTCCTGTTTTCAAAAACATATGTATCCACATAAAAGGGTGTAAATGTAGAAGGCATTAACAATATTGATTAAATTCGTTATTTTTAAATTCATTTTTTTTTTACTCATTTTATATGATTATAACAACTTATTTTAAGATTTTTAATTAATTTTATTTTAAATCAATTTAACGTTTCATTAATAATTATGTACTGTCGTTTCTATGCAAAACATTATTCAGATAACATAACTATCTTTGCCTTTTGAGCTATAGAAGCAAAGTAGATCCAGTTTTCTTCACCAATTTAGACAGTTTTCTTCACCAATTTAGACAGAGGTTTTGCCTATTGTGGGTTACATTATTTTTACATGGAATGATTTTTTTTTTTTTTTTTTTTTTTTTGGGGGGGGGGGGGGGGGGGTCAGAGCGAACAAAAAACTTTTAAGTAGTTTATTTCAATTAATTTAAATGCAAAATATTAAAAAACTGAAAATCTATGTATATAGTTAAAAAATTAAATATTCATTATTCAATTTGTTCTTTTTTTTTTTTGACATTGTTAATTAATTATTGATTATTAGAAAGTAATAAAATATAAAAGTTGTATAGTTATTTAAGTTTTGTTCTCATTTAAAATTAAACAAGGTTTATTTTATTTAAACCATGTTTTTTATAATTCCCTATTACATATAGATGCATATTTCTTTGTTGGATATTATATAAGTAATATAACTTCATTTGAAAATATTTCAAATTTAATATTTACAGTCAGTTATATAGAAAATTGAAATCATTTGTAATTTAAACATTATTACTAACAGGTATGTCTTATGTTCAAAGAATAAACTGTTCTACACAGTGAAAATCTTACCAAGAATCTTTTGACTAATAACAATAAACAAATATTTGATGTAGTATAATTACTGTAGTAAATTTTTCCATGGCTGTTCAAAATATTTTCTTTAAATTATACTGGTTATCTGGGATGTCTGATTTTTCTCTCAGAACACTGAATAAGCAATTATGATCTGTTATTTTTAGAAAAGCTTTTCATAAGTAATTCCTGGAATGATTTGACATTTAGCAGTTGAGTTTTTACACCTTCTTTCGAGAAGTATTGTGTATTGTCATTTGAGACTTCTCCTTCGAAACTGCCAGGTTTGAGAAAAAAAAAAAAGCTATAGTAAAATAAGCAGAAAAAAAACATTCATTAGCTTTTTAGCCTATTAAACATATTAGTCTTAAAATGCACAGTAGCTCTTCAAAAAATTGTCATGCACTTAAAGATTTAAACAGCCATCAGACTTAATAAATAGCCCTTTTTTTTCTAAGATATGTTATAATAGCACACTATACTTAAATGACTAAATTAAAAATAAATAAAATTTTATTTTTTAGACATTTTTTATGAAACGTTGTCTCAAGCGAACCTTATCTCGTTTTTTCTGTATTTTCTTGTTAGGTTCAAGATAGTGGGTTTGATTGTGTTATATATCTTGTTACATATTTTAGTTACAAGTAAACAGATGTTTATTCAACAGAATTTTGATTTAGAAATTTAAAAGACAAAATGAACTTTTTCTTGCTTTTTATAATATCTAATCTTTGCGCGATTTTTATTATAAGAGCCCACACCAATAAAAGATTTTCTCTATGTTGACTTAGTATCTTTTTATAGTCAAAACTAATTCACTGAACATATTACTATTTTCTTCTTGACCTAATCATTACTTATAAACAAATTCATCTTCAAGATAATATCTCCAGAATGGTTAACTTTTTTATGTAAATATCAGTATCTGTGGTTGTTAAATGTATATATTTAAATATTTTTGGTGATTTTGTTTTTGAGTGGTAATTCCAAATCAACATTTTTGGCTATTAGATTCAGCAAATAACAAAAAAGATTGATTGGTATTATTGAAATACTATAGCTGACACTCAATTCTTGATTTCTTTTTTAACACTTTCCAACGTAGTTGAAATGTGTAGCACTTATAGTTTTTTTACCGGGACACTCAAGAGAATTCCGTTACATTGTGGTCTATAGAGAAAAATCATTTGCAGCTTATTTTAATAATGTTTCCCTATTTTAAACATATTGAAATTAATATATATCACAAAGGTGCATTGAAAGAGGCATACTATAAAATAATGTGTGTATAGTATTAATCGTTCAGTTACAGGGACAGACAAAATAATTCGGTACTGTCTGTTAATAATGCTGGAAGTGTTTTTCAGTTGCTGAATGCGTTTTCAAATTTAACTCATTTTTTTGTCTATTATTTCGTGTGTATAAATTCTATAAATCCTATACAGGGCAGCACAAAAGTTCTCGAGTACACTTCCATTTATTGACGGAAATTCCAGGAGGAGAATTTTAAACTGTGCCACGCATTTCCTAACTGAACTAAAATTTAACATTCTATGTAGTATATATACAAATCATACACAGGGCTGCACAAAAGAATTCGGATATTTTTCCGAATATTGTTGGTAATCCCTGAAATTGTGTTTTTAAATATGTTATGCATTTTCCAAATTACTTAGATATCACCTTCACCTTATTAAACAGTAAAGATTTGTAAAATTATTTTTGAAGTGTTGAAAAGTGTTACATAATCTATGCTTAACGCATGCTTTTTCATTCTTGTTTAATTTGTAAAAGGGTCAAATTAACAAAATTTCTTTTACAACTTGACCAAAATCTTAAAGATCATCTTGTTTTGTTATTAACTGCTGTAAATAATGTGCATTTTTTTAAATGGTAATATTTTTTTATCTATTTTATCATTTCTAATTTTACATGTTTCAAGATAGCTCTTTCAGACATCAGACATGATAACCTTAATTCAGTTTTAGTCTTAAAACTTGTTTCGGTCCAACACTACTTTTAATGTTATAAACTATAGACCACTTTTCTTTTCTGTAGAAGATTTATTCTTTCTTTCTGTACTTTTTCATGTAAGATAGCCAATTTTCTTCTTTTATCTGCATTTAATTGTTTCACTCTTTTCTATCTAATTTACATTAACTGGGTCTAAAAAGCTTTATTAGTTGCAGGATAATTTCTTATAAATAGCTCACCTAGCAGTAAATAATTTATTTTCATTTCCAAAAAGAAGCATTAACCAATCAGTTGTAACAAGTGTATTTAGAAGATTTTGTTATGCATTAGAATTATTCCTTTGTCAAGTTTAAATGAAACTCTAAAAATTATTTTTTTATCTTTTACTTTATAAATGGTTATTTTTCATTACAAAAATTCATTGTGTTCACTTTTCTTGAGTTACCTTTTCATTTTGATAAATTGTATGATTATTTCATTTTCAGTATGAGGATTGATTATATTTCTAATAAATTCCATTTTTTTTCTGTAGCCTGATCTCATGTATTACTGGACACATTCTGAACCTCAGCCCTCTAGTGCTCCACCTCCTGGTAAATTGTCTCCTTCTGTCTGGCCAACTCACTCTATACCAGAGCTTCCTGAACATAAATCTAACCAGATTTATTCAGAGGCTGGTAAGTAATTTTTTTTTTCATGTATATATTTTTAATATTAATTTATCTATTATTAATATTCACATCTCATTTAACATATAACACATTGGCAAATAGCAAGTTTTTTTTTTTTTTTTTAAGCTAGTGAATTGTGTTGCAGAAGAAATAAAGTTAAACTTTAACTCTATTTTAAAAACAGCTAAAAATACTTATACTCAGGTCCAAAACATCTACCCGATGTTTGCGTCTGTTTTGAAGAATTAAAGATATCCCGTTTTACAAAGGTAGACATTTATTTCCACACAACAAATCAAATAAAAAACATATCTCCAATAACATTACAACGTCATTTCAACTACATCTGAGAAACTTCTAGAACATCTACCTTTTCTATAAAAATTAAAACGATAAAACATAAAGTTGCCACATCACAAAAATAAATTACAATAATAAAATAAAATCAACAATTCAATGAGTTTTTACATCAAGCAGATACAATAAAATAATGAAAAGCCATGTCACGCGATCCCACTCTCAGCGAAGTTAAAACTAAGGATCACGCGAGCTAAAATTAAAAAGTTTATGCAACATCCTCCCCCCTTTTTGAGTCAGTGGCAAACGACTCAAAAACATAAATTCCCTGATTAAAAAGATTAAGTCGCTTAGGAATCTTAATTAGCCGTCCGGATGAAGTAAATTTCTTCTCAAGGATCTTCTCAGGACATGATGACTGTTCATCACATTCGGTCTCATTTACAGGGTCATTTGATCTCAACATACCTCCAGGCGAATTAATCTCTTTAGTAGTAATCTCCAACGGATAAATACGTTGAATAGGTCTTATGAAAATTCCTGAAGCCGTTTTAAGTCTAACTGTTTGGACCTTTCCATCACGACCTTGAATTTTTTTGATAACTCTCGCCAAAGGCCAATATAGTCTCTTTTTGAAATCATCCCCTATCAATACAACTTCTCCAATTTCAGGTTTTCAGGAAACTTTACTTTGAGTTTGCTTCATTACTAACTGTCCTAAATATTCTTTTCTGAAACGACTTCTTAAATCCCTCAAAAGCTTTGCACGGTACCTGATTCTTTTTTGCAAATGTTGTGAATCAACTTCATCTATATCTGTTACGTCAGAACAACAATTATCTTTTAGAAACATTAAAGGGGTTAAGGGAATTAAATCTTGAGAATCTTTCGATACATATGTTAAAGGTCGAGAATTAACGACTGACTCACAATCACAAATTATAGTTTCAAGTTCTTCGTATGATAACACAGATTTTCCCAATGTGCGTCTAAGAAGCTCCTTTATGACGCGTACTAATCTTTCCCACCAGCCTCCCCTCCAAGAGGCAGTAGGAGGGTTAAATTTCCAGAATATCCTTTTTGTATTCGTCTCCTTAAGTATCACTTTCCAGTCTAATTTTGAAAGCTCATTAAAAGCACCTCTAAAATTACCCCCATTGTCGGAATAAATTATTTCGGGCCTACCTCTCCTAGCTATGAACTGCCTTAGAGCTAAAAGAAAAGATTCTGCCGATAAGGAAGATACAAGTTCCATATGGACAGCCCTGTACACCGCACAAGTGAACAAAGCAATCCAAACCTTTCCACCATCTTTTAGAAATAGAGGTCCCGCCAAATCAGTCCCTACAACCGTGAAAACAGAACAATTTTCTACGTGATCAGCTGGCAGAGGCACGGAATCACATGACATTGGCTTTGACTTATACCTTTTACATTTCACGCATCTATTCAACACTTTACGTACAGTCTTACGTTGTTTAGTTATCCAAAACCTTTCTCTCAATAATGACTGCATCATATGAAGTCCTGCATGACAATTTTTTCTATGCACTGATTCAATTAATAATTCAGTAAATATACATTTACCAGGTAACCAAATAGGTCTTAAAAAATCAGAACTGTCTTTTCGTTCAGTAATTCTTGTCTTCACTCTAATGATGTTTTCATTATCAGTAAATACATCTAGACAGTTAACAGTCTTTAAATCAGATAAATAAGAATTCTGAATAAATCTAATCAAACACTTCTCAGAACTTACAATTTCATGAACAGAAAGATTTTTACACAAATTAGGAGTGCTCCTACAGTTGTTAATAAAACGTAAAACCCAACCGAAAACCCGAATTAATTTATCATAATTCGAAAATCTTCCAACATCAAAAGGATCAGAAAACTCTGACACATTAATATTTATTAACTTAACTTTTTTATGTTCATCATTAACTTCATTAGGTTCCCCAAAAATTTCATTAACAGGCCACGATTCTGGATTTTGCTTGAGCCATAAAGGTCCATTAAACCACTCAGAATCTAGCATTCGACTAGGTGAACAACCTCGAGATAGTATATCTGCTGGATTCATGTGACCAGGGACATGTCTCCATGGTTCAGATTGTGTCAGATGCCTGATTTCTTTAACCCGGTTAGCAACAAAATTAGACCATTCCCCGTGGTTTTTTATCCACCACAATGCAACTGTAGAATCACTCCAAAATGTAATTTTTATATCAAAAGCATTAATTGCATTACAGATGGAAAAGGCTAACCTGGCTCCTATCTCCTATGCAACATGACATTAACTCCAATCTTGGGATGCTCAAGATTTTCAAAGGTGCTACACGACTTTTCGCTCTTAAAAGAGTCAACATAATTCCCAATGAATTACGAGTTCGAGCAAAAACACATGCAGCATAAGCATTCTTACAAGCATCGACAAAAACATGCAAGTCGAATGTTGCATTTGAGCCTACATAACGTGGTATTGTCACATCTTTTAACAAATGCACATCATTTAACCATAAACAAAATTTATTTACAATGTCCTCAGGCAACATATCATCCCAATGAATACTTTGTTTCCATGTTTGCTGCAAAATTAACTTTGGTAGCAGTGTAGTTGGGGCAAGTATACCAACTGGATCAAATATCGATTGCACAATAGATAGAATCAATCTCTTAGTTACTTTAACATCACATGTTAACATATTTGCATTAATCTTACATTTTAGCGTATCATTATCTAAGTTCCATAACATTCCTAATAAAGATGTATCCCCGGAATGCTTAGATGTAAATTTACAAGCAACATTGCTTTCCCAACTACGTAAGTTAAAACAGCCTTTGGACATAATAATTTTAGCCTGTTCAATAAAATTCTCTTCTTCTTTTACATTATTTACACCAGTTATACAATTATCAACATAAAAAGAATTTTTTAACTTATGAGTCACTTTCTTGAAATCAGGTGAGGAATTGTTTAAAAGATGAATGATGGAAGCATTCAGTAAATAAGGAGAACAGGATACCCCAAAAGCTACGCGACAATGCCTATAAATTTGTATTTCCTCATCGCATGGGTAAAAGAAACGCAAATAATCTCTATCTTTCGGAACAATACTCAGCTGAAGGAATGCTTTTTCGATATCGGCACTCAAACCAATAGGGAACCTTCTGAACCTGTCTACGATGTCTGGTATGAATTCTACTAAATTAGGACCTTTAAATAAACACTGGTTTAAGGATGGCTTTCCCTTTTCATTAGCAGAAGCATCAAATACGGGTCTTACTTTTGTAGTTTCACTATCCATCTTTATAACTGGTCTATGCGGCAAATAATGACATTTATTATCTAATTCTTTTTCAGGCACCCTTTCAATAATGTTTAATTCCTCCCATTCTTGAAACACCTTTTGATAACTACCTAGAAACCCACTTTCTTTAGCACGTTTAATCATTTTCTCATGACGCATCAAGGATATAATTTTGTTATCTGGCAATTGATTAGTTTCGTGTTTCCAAGGTAACTCTAATTCATACCTACCATCCGGAAGTATTGATAATTTGTTTTCAAAATCAATCTTTTCATCGGCCATTCGATTTTTTGTTTTAATATTTTCAGTAGGATCTGAAATACCTAAAGCCTCTAACTCCCACAAATATTTTACTGAAATATCTCGCGCATGCAAAGACAGACTTGATAACACATTATCTGTAACATATTCATTATTTATTTGCTTACCCATGAGAGCCCACCCAAGTCTAGTTTTGACAGCAGTGAGTCCCAAAGACAACTGTACAAATTCCCTCGTTAATAACTTCCCGATAACATCTGCACCTAATAACAAATCAATTTCATTTTCCTTACATATGCTGTCAGTAATTTTTATTTTTCTCTGTTTTAATTCCTGCAGAATTTTAGGATCATTAACAATGGGTACAAAACCGCATATTTTTTCTTCCGAAAAGGCTTCAAGACAAAGTTTAAAAGTTCTATCTAAATCACCTACTTGCAAAGAAAAAACTGAATGAGATAATGGTTCCATTTCTTTCCCCCCAAATAAACAATGAATAATTCTCTCTTCCCTAATCGGGTCTACTCTCATCTCCCGAATAACCCTTTCGGCCACATAGCTATGTTGTGAGCTGGAATCTATAAGAGCTCGAATTTTCTTTCTTTTACCTTTAACAAAAATATTTATACATAAACTTTGCAAATAAACATTATCATTACTATTATTAGAAAGAGAAACCTCAGCTTTTGAATCCTTTTGTTTACACTCATTTTCTTTCATATTCTTTGAACACATTAACTTTAAATGATTACTATTACAAATAAAACATTTGATATTAGCTTTACATTGATTTCTTAAATGACCAATTCTTAAACATGCGAAACAAGCCTTTTTCTTTTGTACAATCAATTTTTTATCATTAAAACTCATTTTCTCTGCTTTAAAACATTTTGCACTAGAATGTGGTTTTTCACAAAAAATACAAGACAACTTACCATTAGAAAACTCATTTGTACTTACTAACATAGCTGCAGTTGATATATCTAAATTGTCACTACTAACATTTTTATTACAAATGCGTTTCACAACATTACCAGTAAAACCAGTTTGAGCTAATTTAATCATTTCTTCGGACTCCACTTCATGGCGAAGAAAAATCATAAGATTATCTAGAGTTCTTTCAGAATTCCTTGTCACTCCATCTTCAGGAACACGGCTTCTCTCCCATGCTCTAAGTATACTTTCAGGTAGGCAAGATTCCACTAGAGGCCCGAGAAAATCTGCAAACTTTTCTTTAGTTTGCCCAAGACTTTCCAATGCTCTCAACTTACTCTCTATCTCTATGCTGTCGTATAGAACAGCCAAATCTGTAGCAGTACGTCCAGTAGTAGCATTCTTCATTACAAGATTCAATAGATCCCGAACATATATTTGAACCAATAAATCATCACGTCCGAAACGATCTTTTAGTTGTTGCACAGCTTTCGGATAATTAGTAGCCGTCAAGGGAAAACTGCTTATCAATTGAGCTGCTCGGGAATTCGGTGTCACACACTGAGCCAGGTATTGAAATTTATCTTCTGCAGCCTAAGTTAGGATCCTCATGAATCTTAGAAAATTGGCTCCAAAAGCCCAAGAATTCTCTGGCATCTCCAGAAAATTTTCTCATTTCTAATTCAGGAAGTTTGAATTTTCTATTATTCTCTGGATTCGATGGCAAAGATAAAACTTTGTCGACCACTTTCGACTGATGTTCTTCCACTTTGTAGTTTAGTTTTACTTTTAAACTCAAATATAAATCTCTATCGGCTTCAGCTGCATTAAATTCAATTTCAAAATCATTTTCATTAAGTAAATCCAGGATCTTATCTTCCGTCAAACACAGCCTGTTAAATTTATCATCTTATTGATTTAACAAAAATTGACAGTTAATAAGATTAAATTCTTCATTTGTGATTTCTACTTCCACCTTTTCAGCAACTGCCATAAATGCTGCCTTTTCATTTTTCTTTTTAGTATTTAAAGACTTCAACGACATTATCAATTCGTATTAAAACAGATCTTCTATTCATTCAAAACAAACGGTCCTGATCGCGGACGCCAAAATAAATATGTTGCAGAAGAAATAAAGTTAAACTTTAACTCTATTTTAAAAACAGCTAAAAATATTTATACTCAGGTCCAAAACATCTACCCGATGTTTGCGTCTGTTTTGAAGAATTAAAGATATCCCGTTTTACAAAGGTAGACATTTATTTCCACACAACAAATCAAATAAAAAACATATCTCCAATAACATTACAACGTCATTTCAACTACATCTGATAAACTTCTAGAACATCTACCTTTTCTATAAAAATTAAAACGATAAAACATAAAGTTGCCACATCACAAAAATAAATTACAATAATAAAATAAAATCAACATTTCAATGAGTTTTTACATCAAGCAGATACAATAAAATAATGAAAAGCCATGTCACGCGATCCCACTCTCAGTGAAGTTAAAACTAAGGATCACGCGAGCTAAAATTAAAAAGTTTATGCAACAAATTGAACCATTTTTAAGGGAGCTATAGTCAACTGATAGTTTTGAGCAGGTCCCTAAGAGGAAAACATCTTAAAAGGTCCTAGTACTTGACACTTTAGATCTTCAATTAGTCGAAATTAAGCATAGTGTATAAATTGATCATTAGAATAAAATTTTAAAGAAATGCTTAAAAAAGGGCACTAGGGCCCCCAATAAAAATAAGAGGGTGGTGGCTCAGGAAGAAGAGTAAAAGATTCAATTTTAAAGTTATACATTGAGAGGGTAACACAATTAGGGAGGTGAAAAATGCATGGCGCACAAAAAGTTCAAGAGCCCCGGACTAGGCTCTAGCCGTACTCAACCTTTTTTTCTCGCGGGCCGCAAACATATATTTGCGATGTTAGGCAGGCCGCAACACACTTGCATAGTAATGTAAAAAAATATAGATTTCTATTGCAAATGCTGCGAAGATTGTTGTTTTGAAATAGTGGTATAAAACTTTTTGCTGCCAATTTTTTTTCTGTGACAAATATTTAACCCCTATTAGCTATACAATAGGTATAAAACGTAACAATATATCAATGCAGCAATTCCAAATTCTCAAAAAAAAAAAAAATCGAATAAATCAGTTTTTTTTTTTTTCAATGTAGAAATATATAGAGCAAATTCAATTAATTTGGAATAATGTTTGTTTAGTGTTCAGGATTAAGAAATGTATACATTACTATAGCACAAGTAAAACTACATGTAAAAAGAACTTTGACTAAGGAAACGTCATTTAAGATATTTTAAGGTAATTTTAAATTAGTAATTATAAGTAACAGAAAATTGTCCTCCCATGAAAATATATGAAAGAGCAGTGAAAATATTAAACTTCTTACACACATATCAATTAATTTTATAAATAAGGGTTAATGATTATGTGTCTCGGGCCACACATAAAAGGTCGCCGGGCCACATGCGGCCCGCGGGCCGCAGGTTGAGTATGGCTGCTCTAGGGAGACCAGGGTCCTAACTGGAATGTAGAAATGGGAGAAATGGCCCCAAAAATGAAGAAGATCAGATTAAAAGGGGGGCAAGTTATTAACAATTTAGGGAACAAAAACTTCAATGGGGTCTCCATACCGGGGCCCCAGGGAGGCATGGGTCTTAACTGGAATGTAGAAATAATGAAATAACTAAATGGAGAAAGTGCCCCAAAAATGAAAAAGATCAGATTATAAAAGGGTGCAAGTTATTAACAATTTGAGCACAAAAATGTAAAGAAGCCGAGTGTTAAAAAATTAAAAATCTGAGCATCAGGAATACCTGCCTTGTACTATACACACCCAAAATTTCAGACTTCTATGTGCAGTAGATTTTGCTAGCCATCACACACAGACAGACACACACAAACAACTTTCTTTTATTAGTATAAATTTATTTTAAGTTTTGTGTATGTTTCCCATTACTACATCTTCAATTTTGATGAGGTTGTTCTGCTTAAAAAGAGTAGAAATTTATTTGTGGAACAAAAGTTAAGATCTCTGATTAATTCGACTATTTTATTATCTGCTAACCATAACTGAAAATTAATCACATCTGATGAGATAATTAATCTTTAAAAACTCAAACAATTTATAGTAACATAAAAACACAGGTGACATATTGTATGCACCTAGACAAAACCTAAATAACAACTTTTAATGATATCCTTGTTTAATATGCAATGTCTAGTAGTAATTTAAAAGTATTAAACATCAAATTGACTAAAAAAATAGACCAATTTAATTAGAATTAATATAACATGGACATTTTGGAGTAACATAAAAACATGGGCAGCATGCTCCATACGCCAAAGTCTTTTAAAGCCTAAGCATCAACTTTTGATGATATTATCCATGAACAAAACATGATCTTTAATGCAATGTCTAGTAATAGTATAAAAATAATAATAATAACTAAGAAAGAAAGCGCAATAAATTACACAAATACACTAGTGGCATATTCCATACGCAAGTGATGATTTACCTGAAAAAATAATATAATGTAAGAGAGCAGAAAAAAATGCAAATAACATTGGTTAAACACAGCTTGAAGGTTCTTGAGTAGAAGGTAAATGTGGTGCTGTTGTTAATCATGTAATTATTTTTGTACACTGTCTATGTTTTTAAAGGTAAAAGACATCCAATGGTTAACAGAAAAATCTTAGTAAAGTTTATTTCCTGTTTTTCTTATAATAAAATTTATATTTATATTTTTTATTTTCCAACAACATAATTTAAACAATTTTAACAACATATAAATAAAATTTTATTTCAAATAAGTTTTTCTTTATTTTTTTTTTCTCTAGGATTTTTTTTTAGCTTGCCTAGATAAAATTTACTACTTTAACATTCTTTTTCATAATAAGATTAAATCGATTTTAATTCAAATTTAAAATTTTGTACCCTTTCCAAAATGAAATACTGGCTTTGCCGTTAACATTAAATACTTTAGTAATTAATCCTGAATTTAAAACATTCATAATTGAAATAAATTTTAATTTATCTAATGTAGATAAACTATCATTACAGAATTATTTTTCACTAAATTGTCTATTATTATATTTGTACCATTTACAATTTGTTTTTTTTATACTTGAGCAAAATTGTAACAAATGCAATGTCAACTGTTTAATAAATTAAGTTTAGTTGATTTAATATATATATATATATATATATATTAATTATTTTAAGATTCGGATAATGTATACTTTTAAAAAATAGATTTGATAGACTACAACTTTTAATTTCCATTCTTTTATTCTTTTTCACTTTTACTTGTGAAAAACTGATTAATTAAAAAAGTGTGCCGAAGGCAAATTATCTTCAGGGGGGAAAACTAGTCGTTGGGGGGCACCATAATACTTACCCATCATGGATATGCATAATATAAAATATGAAAATAACTCCAAAAATGATAAACATATTAACTAACAGTTTACAGCATCGTATTAAGCGTCTCATTTCCAATTAAAATATATCTTTGAATTGAAATTTGAATGAAATGCAATGCCATGAAAAATCGAAGAGTGTGGAAAATAGGATTACAAATATCTTGGCAACTAATTATCTGATCAACTTCATTCTTTAGGCAAAATTTATTGTCTTTTATATTGACTCCTTAAAATAAACAATTTCAAAAAATTTTATATACCTTTTATCAGAACGAATATTTTGAGAGTCTGAAAAAAATAGTTCCGGATAATCGAGGTTACTGAAATTCAATAGGCTTCTTCTCATTATTACATACTAAGTACATACCAAATTTCAAGTCTCTATCTCAATTTGTTCGGCCGATAGAGCGTTTACAGACACTACACACAGACAGATGGACAGCTTTTTTTTTTTTTTTTCTAAAAATATGTTTTTTGGAATCTCCAGTGTCTGAAACATGTAATTCCATCATAAAAAAATATTTGATTTTTAAAACGATTACAAGACTTACCCCATACTAAGTACGATGGGTAAGTAAAAGGAATATTTCTTAAATATTTTTGCCTGAATTTCTAATAAAAATTATCTAAGAATTACCATTGAATGAGTGACTACAAAATTTTTGTTCATGGGAAGTCATTGAAAATATGTTAGATATTTTTTTTTATTATTATTGCTATTACTTACTCATCATACGTAGTATAGGGTAAGTCTTGTAATCATTTTTCAAATCAAAAAACATTTTTTGACGGATTTACACGTTTCAGACACTAGATATTCCAAAAAACATATTTTTATAAAAAAAAAAAAAAAAAAATTGCCATCTGTCTGTCTGTGTGTAAGTTTGTAAACGCTCTATCTCCCGAACAAATTCAGATAGAGACTTGAAATTTATATGTACTTAGTATGTAATAATGGGAAGAAGCTTATTGAATTTCAGTAACCTTGATGATCTGGAACTATTTTTTTTTTTACTCTCGAAGTATTCGTTCTGATAAAAGATATACAAAAATTTTCGAAGTTGTTTATTTTAAGGAGTGAATATAAAAGACAATAACAAAGCATAAATTTTGCATAAAGAATGAAGTCGATTGGATAATTACTTGCCGAGATATTGGTAATCCTATTTCCACACTCTTCGATTTTTCATGACCCTGTATTTCATTCAAATTTCAATTTAAAGATATATTTTAATTGGAAATGACACGCTTAATCCAATGCAGTAAACCATTATTTAATTTGATTATCAATTTTAGAGTTATAAGAATGTTTCTTTTACGCAATTCAGTGATAGAGCATTTAAAGTTTATGATGTCATCAAGCCACGATTTTATTCGAATTGCAATGCATTTTATAAATAGATTATACATGTTTTATTTTCATATTTTATATTATGCTTAACCATGATGGGTTAGTATTACGGTGGCCCCAAATGACTAGTTTTATTCTTGTGGTTGTTATGTAAAACATAAGATGCAATAAGGTGTATGTATTAAGAGATTATATGTTAGGAATTATAGTATTTCCCTGCATGGTATTTGATAATATTCCTTTAAGATTTAAAAAAAAACATATTTAATGTATTAGAAATTATTCTATATTTTTTATCAACTATTTTTTCACATTTTTTAGGTGCAGTTCTTATTATATCATTCTATTATTTTTGTGTGTACATTTTAATAAAATCATAATGAATTTAATATAAACTGTTCTATAAATTTATGGGGGAAATTCCTTCAATTTGTTAAATAAAATTAAATAATTCTTCTGAAGTTCTGATAATGTATATATATTTTCAATTTTAGTCAACTGTAATTTTAATCTAATTTTCATTTATTCTTAGTTTGGCCTTCTGTATTGAATAAATACATGTTATTAAATGTGCTTTAATGAAATCCTTTAGAGGCATTTCCTTATTTATAAACAATAAAAAACTTAAAGTACCAAAAAATTTATAGTGATGATGATTTTGGTTTTTTGATTCATGTAAAGTTTTATCTATTAGAACACTTTTTTTTTCTCTTTCTGTTTCTAACAATATTATTTTCCTTCAGTATTAAAAACATAATTTGCACATTTCATATTTTCTGTTTGTTATATCAGTTTATTTTAAATACCATGCATATTTTTTAAGACCTTAAGTTGGGGTTATGTGGACTCTGGACATTATTACTTGGACCTGAATATAAAAAAAAAATGTTTTAAATTAGTCTGCATTTAGTTGTTTAAGACATTGACATAATTCAACAATACTTAGTGAATATCATCAATACTCTCAAAACAGTACACACAAGACTGATTTAACTCTCTGTTGAGCTCAGTGTGCCTGACAGAGCTAAAAAGCTGTTCTCACTCCCCTCTTTGCTACTAAGGGACACAGAGGCCTGTCCTTCTTAGTACCTTCCTATCTCTAGGTGTTGTCCGATTCCCCTAGTAAGTTTTTCTGCCGCTTGCATGGAGCGCAGTAATGGCCATCAAGGCCATAGGGCCCCCAACTTGTCAGACTTTTGAAGGTTCAAATTTCATTTTGTTTTCATTACAATTATTATTTTGCTCATTTTATGAATGAAAACTACAAAGGTTGTAGATATTTTGCAGAAATATGTAGGTTTGTCCAGGGTGGCTTTTCGGGCACACTGCACCCTAACTTGTACTCATGTTCGTGTTTTGTTTCAGATTTGCTGCTGAAATGGTCCATGAATTATGACAATTTTTTGTGCCTTACATAATTTCATTCTTGTGAAAATACTAGTTTAGTATATTGATTTAAGTTTAATTCTTTAGTTCCATGTAATTGCAGTAAATTCTATAAATAAAATTCAAAATTAGAGCTGCTTCTACAGCAAAAAATGTTATTATGTAAATTTTATTTAAAATTTATTATAATGCAAAAAAATATTAATATCCATTTTTTAACTTTATACAAGGTTTGTTATATATCACTAAATTATCTTAAACGAATAGTTTTTCCCCTTAAAAAATCTCATAAGCTGTTTCAAATTTAAATTACTTTTCATTCACCAATTTAGTTAAAATATTAGTTTTCTATTTTTTTAATCAGAGTCACTAACAAGTGATATGGTCAAAAGAATGGCCAAACCCATATTTGGATCTGGTCGTAACATTACTGCTGCTAATTGGTCTCATCGATGACTCTACTGTGCCTATATTTCAAGTTTTGTTTGTAATTTTAATGCTCTTATTCTCTGTTTGTATGTACATCCTAATGAAGGTCACTGATCACTTTAACAGCATTAGAATTGAGTTAATTTGGTGCTAATGATAATAAGTGCCTGTCAGGTACATTGCACCCAAACCTGGGAGTCTCAGAGGTGCGTCTGACAGAGGGTTAAAATCTTTTTTGTGGGTTCAAGTAACCCTGATTTATGATATTTATTTTATTAAGCAATGTAGTGTACAGATAGGATAAATAATAATCAAGCAGTGATTAAAATGGGTGAAAAGTTGTTGTCATGTTTAATTGAAAATAATAAGTAAATTACTCAGAATGCTTTGATTTACTGTACTTAAATTCCTCTTGAAGAGATGACAGAAGGACCATTGTTTTGTTTTCAATACCACTTAAATGTAAAGTTTAAAAAACTTTTGTATTTTGCCTTACAATTGCTAATTTTATGTGTAATGTTGCTTAGCAAATGCGGGATAAATTATGCATGTTGTTGCATAATTTATCTAATGTTTCTATCAATATCTATAATTTAAATTGATTTTATTTTTCAGAAATGCAAGCTATTATGCTTAACTTAAAGAAAGAGCATAAAGATGCTATCGATCGAATACAGGTATTTTTCTTTAATTTGCTCTTATTCAGAAATATGCTTTGCTAATTCACATTTAAAATCTTTTATAATACTATTAAAAGTCTTTCCATTTACAGAAAGAGAGGGAAATTGCTCTCTTCAACCTTAGAGGAGAACAAGCTTCAAAAATGAATGATTATGAAAAAAAGGTTGCTAGATTAGAAAGAGAAGTTGACAAATACCAGACTCTTGCAGCTATAGAAGAGCTTACCAGAAAAGCTAAACGTGATTTAGATACAAGTCCTATATCCCCTTCATGTGATCTCAAATCATTCCTATCATCAACTAGTCAAATTTCTGAATCTCTCATACCTCGTTCTCGATACTGTCAGACTGATCAAGTGTATTATTCTTCATCCTATGTACAAACGGACTCTCGAACTGTCAAAGATTCTGCATCATCACCCATCAAAGAGCTATTGCCAACTTTCAATCAAAAACCCATAAAACCTTTAGTTCAACCTGTTTCTCCTATACCACAACAAACAGGAGAGCCAACTGTTAAGCAAGCTGTTGTTAAGCCTTTGTCATCTGAAGAAACAAGTGAAGAGTCTGGGAAATCGACAGAAGTGGTTGCTAATGGATTTAAAGATGTATCCATTTCAACATCTCAGTCAGCACCTTCCATTACAGTCATTCCAGGTATATTAAACATGTTTAATTTTTTTTTACATTTTCAATTTCTTGTGTTTAATTTTTGAATTATCTTTTCCTTTTTTTATTTTTACACATGTGATTTCATTTTAATTAGATGTATATAGTATGTAATTGTTGATGTTATTGTCTTTAAAGTAACTCAATTTTAAAATTTCTATTTAACAAATTAAAGTTGAATTTTGATGTTAATTGTTTTTATTTTTTAAATATTGATGGGAAATATTATAAGGATCAATAAAATTCTTCTTCTTCTTATTTTTTTTTTTAAGAAACATTGCATGTTTTATGTAAGATGTACACAGAGTTTTGATTTACAATTAATATGCAAAAACCAAGGCAAAGGAAAATAAGTAAAAATAACTTACTAGGCTACAGTGCATATTTTATATAAAATGAATGCAAAGTTTTGTTTTATACTGGATGTATTTAAAAAATAATTATAATAATAATAATTTTAAAAAAAAGTAAAGAAAAGAAAAGCACAAATCTGAAAATAACATACTAGAATTCGATTTTCCGAAAGAAAACCTTTTCTTCTCTGCAGAATACAAATAAGGAATGAAAAAGTAGCTGCAACAACACATACTCTTCTGCAATAAGCATTGAGTGTTGAAATTTCTTCTTTTTCATTTTTACTGAAAAAGTGGCTTGCTTTAAAAAAATTTATTGTTATGTTATGCTTATTTGACTAATATTTGTATCTTCTGGCCTTTCATTTCAAGGATGAGTACATTTATATATCTTGTCATTATTTTCTTAAATGATTTTAGGAAAAAATTTAACTTAGAATATTAATTAAGAAATGATTTTAACTTAGTTTGTGTTAATATTTTTAAATTTTTCAATTGATTTTTTTTTCTTTCAGTTTGTACCATATTTACATTTTCAGATAGTATCTAAAGAAATTTATTAAATTATTTTTTTCTGTACCATATTAACTTGTATATAATACATGCCATGTTATTTTAACAGCAGAAAGTCTCAGAAATTTAAAGTAAATAAATCTGTAAAAATCCTGACTCGCAAAGAAAAAAAATTTTTGAACCTAAATTACTGTAATTACTCACATAGATTTCACCGCCTTATTTAAATACTATAAAATTACGATTTCTGCAAAGTGTGCTTTTCTCCCATTAGAAAATTTGTTTTAAAATACTTATCGACACTGTATATTTGCTCATAATATCCAAACTACAGCACACAAGAGTGGTGCAATTATTTCACTTATTTTATGTACCACAAGTATATTTATATAATTTTTTCATGAAATCCACAAGTTATATTCAGGAACTTAGTCAAGGCATGTGTGGTTTCATATAAGTTGTCATAATGCATGCCCCTCTTTTTAGACTTAAAATTTTGAAAAAAAATATCTGCATTATACACAAGTAAATGTAATATAATTGTAAATTATTAAGCTAGAACTGTTAAAAAATGAAGTATGTTTCTCACATTGACTTTTTTATTTAATAAGTCCAAGTTTCTCATTACCATTTATTAAAAATTTAATGATAATAATACCGTAAAATTATATTATATATTGTATAATATTAATACTGTAAAATGAAGTGAAATTTTGCCATATGTGAGATTGAGTCAGTGTTGTTTATTGCATTAAAGTGCAACTTACTGATCAGCTGTGCAAACTATTGGTTTCTTTCTATCACTGATAGGTAGAAATATGGAAATGAAGTGTAAACATGTGGCTAAACGGATTGCTGATAACCTATTCATTAACCATGCAACAAACAATGCTGTCCCATTCTCACCCCAAACAACACAGTTGCACCAAATTTTATAGTACTATCTTGATACCTGCTTTGTTGTGTTATTTTTTATTTTGTTTGAAGTAGGTAATTTTTTTACAACTATTTTTTGTTCTTGTTTTTCAGATGTATCATCTCCAGAAAAAACTGTTACTGTGATTCCTCCTGCACCACCACCCCCACCTCCTCCACCACCACCACCATTAAGTAGTAGTGGTATTAGACCACCGCCACCTCTCCCACCAATGAGTACAATACCTCCACCACCACCACTTCCACCCATTCCTTCTGTATCTCCTCCCCCACCACCTCCTCTTCCACCAATTACAGGAAGCATTCCACCACCACCCCCTCCTCCACCTCCTCCAAGCTCTGGAATACCACCTCCCCCTCCAATGCCTTCATCTGGAATACCACCTCCCCCTCCCATGCCATCTTTTGGAATACCTCCTCCTCCACCACCACCACCTCCACCTATGGGAGGTTTAGGTATTCCTCCCCCTCCCCCTCCATTACCACATATTGGAGGAGGAGTACCACCTCCACCACCACCTCCTCCATCTGGAGGTCCTGTTTCACCATCTCCTTTGCCACCACCCCCAGTTGGTGGTTGGTATGGTGCATATCAACAAGGTAAATATCTTCCAATTTTTTATAATTCTAATTAAATATTATTCAAATGAGGCACTGAAAACATTTAGACAAGTAATAAATAAGACAATAAAATTTTTAATCTGATATGTTTAACTAACGGTTTTTTATTTGCATATTTCTCTCATTCAAATTAATTTACATGTTTCCCTCCTCCTTCTGTATGTTCCAGTACATTAAATCTCTTTCTGAATTACATTTATGTATTTTCTATCTGTATTATTCATGATATAGAGGTCTATGTATGTGCTTCTTGGTATTTATTTTTAAAAAAATTATGTGTACAGTCATTCTACCATTTTCCCCCTTTACATAGCAAATCAAAATTGTCTTTTATTCAAAGATGTTAATATAACATTTTCTCCAATTCATATAAAACAGAAGAAAAATCAATTTAATCTTATATAGTTTTATGTTTATTTTGTTGACTGAGGTATACCAGATTCAATATGCCTGCTCTATTAGTACATATTATTTTCAAATATTGTTTATTCTTAAAAAATGCATGATTGCGTCCAAAAAGACATTGAATTTCATACAAAATATTTTACATCAAGCTTATATATTATTGTTATTAAACCAAAATAAGAAACATCTCGTATTTAATGCAGTCTAAGTCATTCAGCTTTCCACAATTTTATCTTTTCCTGTTTATGTCCTGATAAAATCAGGCAAAGTGCCTGTCCTGGCAAAGTACTTCGAAAATACAGAGAACTACAGGTTTACCACAAAAATACTTCAATATTCTTAAAATGTATTTATGAAGTAACTCGTATATAAGGAACAAACAATATATATGAAATTTTGTTTTTTAAAATGTCAGCAAATCTTCACATCACCCCTTCCCTTTTTGGTTGTTCACGTGATATCAAGATAATATTCCATTTTTATGCATGGCTATTTTAGTTTCAGTGTAATCCCTTCAAGATAGAATTTATTGTTAGTAGAATAAGTATTGGCTGAATTTATTCTTTTTCTTTGGGAATAAATTTTAATATAGCAGTAATTTTGGCATTATGTTACAAATATTTACAATACAAATGAATATTGTAAAAATATTGGCATTATGCTTTAAATATTTGCAGTATAATCAAAATATTTCACCAAAATTTTTTATTTTTTGAAAATCTTTCCAATGTCATGCCAACAATTCACTAATGCTGGTAAATATTAGTGCACAATATTGGATATTTTGCCACTGGAGCAAATACCATTTTGTTGCTCTTTATTTTCTCTGTATAATGAATGTAGAAGTCAACTATACTTTTGTCACCATTGAAGCCACCTTGGGATTACTGCTTTTCATCTCGCATTTGATACTGATCCTGTTGATCATATATTTCCAGATTGTAAACACCTCAATATTTTCACAATGTTTTATAAAATTTTCCCAATATTGTAACAAGTTTTAGCCTGCGTTGCATCAATATTGGCTTATTACAAGAGTTTACATCTGATTTCTGGTATGATCCAAATTTCTGTCACTGTTGAGCATGATTTGTGGTCTGCTTAACATTTTATTAACATTTCCTTAAACTTTAGTGAAGTTATAGAGAAATGAATGATAATTATTTAAATATTTTTACTGTGCATAAAATTAATCCTTTTAAACCAGGCATACTCAACCTTTTTTTCTTGCAGGCCGCAAACATATGTTTATGACATTATGTTATAAATAACATAAGTAGTATAACAAAGTTAATGTTATCAATAGCGTTGAACCGAAGAAACGTCACCAAAAAATTGTAACAACACTATTTTCAAACAATAAGCTTCGTTTCAGAATTCTATTTCAAATGTTGCAGAAATATGTTGCGAAGTTTGTTTTTTGGAAATGGTGATGTAAAATAGTTTTGTGTCAGTTTGTTTCCACGACAAACATTCAACCCTAAAATAGCAGAATTAGCTATATAAAAACGTAATAATATAACGATGCTGAATTTTTAAAGAAAAAAAAATCAGGTGAGTTTCTGAAATAAATCAATCTTTTTCTCAGTGCAAAAACATTTTATTATTATTATTATTATTATTATTATTATTGTAGAAATATATAGTACACATTTAATTAATTTGAAATAATGTTTGATTAGTATTGAAGATTAAGAAATGTATACACCACTGTAGCGCAAATAAGACTACATGTAAAAATAACTTTTGACTATAAAAATGGCATTGATGTTTTAACACAATTTTAAATTAATTATAAATAACAGGACAGATTTTGTCTTCCAATGGAAATATATAAAGCAATGATGTAGGTCTTTATTTTTTTTTTTATGCACATCTGAAATAATTTTATAAATATAAATTAATGATTGTGTCTCGGGCCACACATAAAAGGTCGCTGGGCCACATGCGGCCCACAGGTTGAGTATGGCTGTTTTAAACTATTGTTATTTAAATACTTTCTGTATTGTTCTGATTTTTTTTTTCAGCTCGAAAACAACCTGTTAGTCCTAAAGTTCCCATGAAACCTCTATATTGGACTCGCATTCAAGTTCAAGAACCTCCTGAACCTGTCCCTGAGTATGGTTTTATTGACAACATTTTTCAATATATTCATTCAGATTTGTAAATGTATTCTGAAGTTATTTTATATTTTTATTTGCATTTATACTGTATATTGTGTGAATTATAAATTCAATTTAAAGTTATTTTATATCTTTGTCTCTCTATGTATAGGCCGTGCATGGTGACAGCAACTTTGAATCTCCTTATTTCACATGTTTCTTATTAATTTTGGAAAACTATTTGTCTACTGTTATGATTTAACATTGTTTATCATTTTTTCAAATGTAAGTGTTAATGCAGATAGCAATCATGTTAAAGAAGTAGGAAGATAGAGCAACCGTAATGTCTGAACTATGCACTGGTTGATCTTTAAAGCAGTTGTGGGCTTTAATAGCATCATTTTATGTGCAGTTTATAATGTAAAGAAGTATAAAATGCTAATGCTGATATTGCCACACCAGCAAGAAAACAAGTTGGAAATTGTACGTCAAACGTTACAAACGAGGTGCGTTCGTACGCACGTTTTAGAATTAAATTCATGATATACCGTGCGCAGAACGGGTTAAACAGCTAGTTAAGTATATATTTTATGACACTGTTGATACAAATATCTTAACTAGTTATATAAATATTCAGATATATATGTATCAGCTAGTTATATAAATATTCAGATCTTGATGATTTTTAATTCTGTGAAATGAATTATATCGTCTGCAGATTAATTTCTGTCATAAAATAAGTATCTCGGTCGCTTGACGATTTAACATCCATCGGAAGCTCCTATAACAAAAAAGCACCGATTTAAAAAAAAAATTCAAATTTCTTAGTAAATATTTTTATTAATATCTCCTAAAGTTTTGATTCGATTTTAATAAAATTTGAGATGTCTCGACAAAATTCTGCAAAGATAACATATTTTAAATTGCAAACCATTTGGTTGGGTAGTTTTTGCGTTGTTATATGCGGACAGACGGACAGACAGACAGGCCAAACGACGACTATAGGTGCTACGTATTTATATAATTACGAACGCACCTAAAAAATAAACGGCACCGAAAAATCACTAAGAAGTTACACAAAATCTGAATTTTTACTATTCTTGGGTACCTTATAATTTTTCCTTGCTGGTGTGATGACATCAGTATCAGCATTTGCACATTTTTCATGTTGCATTCTGTATATAAAGTTGATTTATCAGAATCTGAAATTCTGTTAATTCTCTCTGTACTAGATCCTGAAATTACAGTTGTTTTAACTTCATATTCCTTCGACATGACGATTGCATAGTATCTGAATTTTTGCTATTCTTGGGTACCTCATGATTTTTCCTTACTGGTCTGATGACATCAGTATCAGTGTTTGCACCTTTTTCATGTTGTACTCTGTATATAAAGTTAATTTATCAGAATCTGAAATTTTGTTAATTCTCTCTGTACTGAATCCTGAAATTACAGTTGCTTTAACTTCATATTCCTTCAACACGATGATTGCTATCAACATTTTAGTACTTATAACTAAAAAAATATAGTATTAAATCATAACCTTAGATACATAAATTTTCAAAATTTATAAGAAGCACATGAAATAAGGAGATGCAAAGTTATTGTCAATTTATTGCATACATCCTGTTTATAGACATATTTAGATATAGAAAAATATTGATGTAAAATTAACAAATAAGTTTTTCATATCATTACTTTATTTAAAAAAAAAAAAAAAAAAAAATCGTATGTGAAGAAATTGTTTTGTTTGTTTGAGTTGCTTTTTTTATTATTAATTTTATTTTCCATATCTGCAACTATTCCATTCAAAATACAAGTAAATAGAGATGATTTCTTAAACCACTCATGATATAGAAACACACTTCCAATTAAAAAATGTATACAAATCAAGTATAGCTTTCAGATATGGCATTTGTTTTACAAGTGGCTTTGTACATATAAAAATGTGAAATTTAATTTTTTACACTGCCCAGCCTTTTACTATAACTTATATTCAGAAAAATGTTGCCTTTCATCTATGAAGGTTATTAAAAACAGTGAAATTCTTTTATGACCAAAACCTACCGAGTTATGATATTTTGAAGTTTATGAATTTTCAGTGTTTTCTGGCACAAAAAACTTGTCTTTCTAATTTGCTATGTCTACAGACAGAACTTTTTTTTTTTTTTTTTTTTTTTTTTTTTTTAACAGCAGTGAAAATTTTCCACAGATCCATGATTTCTTGTTTTTGCATATCTTTCTGAAATCTCAAATTTTCCATGTTTTTTTTTCCAGCATCTTTCTAACCCTACTATTTCTGCACTTTTTCTATATGACTTCCTCCTTTTTATGCATACCTCATATTTAATGACTTGACTTCAGATGTATTGTTTAAGCCTTTCAGACTTGTCTATTCTAATGGACTGAATCTTCTGCATTTCTGTAAATTTCCACTTAAAAAAAATATATATTATTTTACACTACTCAAATTTTACTTAATTCATAAACAGTTTTTAACTATGTTGAAAAGTGTTTATGAATTCAGTTTGTCTGTCTGTCTGGATGAGCTCTAATTCTTGTAAATATACTTGGATTGCCATGTAATTTTTATATGTTATTTAGGTTCACTATAGAATGTTTGTTATTGAAAATGAAGTGGAGTATTTATAGTTCGTTTACAGGGAGACTCAAAAGAATTTCATTACATTATGATCTATGGGGAAAATCATTTGTGGTGCATTTTATTTAAATTGCTTATTTAGATATTTCATTGTATGAGAAAATTTAATTTCTTAATAATATTCTGTTGGTGTTGGAAAGAGTTTCATAATCTATGCCTGATGCATGATTTTTCACTACTTCTGATAAAGATGGGATCTGCCATTGACAACATGACCAAAAATTTATCTGTCAAAAATGTCTTTCAGTGCTGAATCATGTGATATATCCTTGAAACAATTTCATGGTACTTTTTTTAGCTATTTTTGATTTTCTTTTCATTGTTTTTATACATAACTTATTCATCAGAACAAAAGAGTTTTTGTCAATGCTATAGTAGGGGTCCAAATGTATACCACTAATTTTGTAAAGCCATTTTTGTATTGTCTGGTCACTAAAAATTCTGTGATTAGATAAGATAAAGAATATTTCTTTAAGGTTTCTGGACTCCTACTTTAGCTATGCCACTGGTTATTGTGCTTACCTTATCAGATTTTAAGTGCTTTTTTTACCCCTAAATCCTTCTACCCTCCCTCCCTTCTTTGCTGTGCCAGTGTAACTACAGCAATTCTGCTAAGGCAGAATCAGTAAAGACCAAAGAAAAGTTCCATTTTAGACAGGCTTCTACCTGAGCAGATATATTTGTATGGTATTTTGTTTGCCATAACCTTGAAATTTTTCAAGTGAAGGCAGGATTCTGTTCTAGAGAGTTTCTGTTTTCACAAGTTTTATTGTATTTTCTCATTTATCATACCTGTATTACTGAAATTCTTTTGAAAATTAAGGTTAGCCTAATGCTTGTTTTAAATATTTTGAGAAGTACTAAGTTCTATCTATGTTTGCAGCGTTGATAGCTGGTTATATGGTATATATTTGTATGGTATTCCATTCGGCGTAATGTTCTAATTTTTCCCTAGAGAGTTTCTGTCTTATTACCCTTCTGTCCAGCTATTTTCCTCTACCCACTAAGCTTCCAATAGATAAAAGAAAATTCTCTACATGTTTCCTGAGTCATAATCGAAATACAGTGAAAACCGAACCTGTCTGAAACATTCCATGGTCCTAATAGAAAGAATACTATATATATATAACTGCTACCTGTCTAAAATGTAATTTTCCCCAGTCTTTAGTAATTCCATTTTAACAGGTTTGACAGTGAAAAATAATAACTATAATGTAAAGTAAGACACACAGTCATGATGATGAGCTTGAAGCTGTTTCATGGCTTTATAAAGGAGTTCCTCTTTTTTGAGAGTGAAATGAAAAAATGCACCAGCAAAGTAATGTGATGTTGTTTCTCATTACCTTTTATATTGCATTTGTCGCCAAAAGAGTTCCTTATTATGAAGCCTTGAAGCAGTTTCATGCAATTTTTGTTTTTCTTTTCGTTGTTTTTATATGACTTATATTCATCAGAACATAAGAGTTACTGTCAGTGCTTTTGCGGGAGTCCAAATATTCTGTATACCGCTAATTTTGTAAAGTTATTTTTGCCTTGTTTAATCGTTGAAAATTTTGTGATTAGATAAGATGAAGAATATTTCTTTAAAATAGTAGTTTCCAGAGCCTCTGGTTCCCACATCTTAACTATGCCACTTTATTAGTTTTTAAGTGTTTTTTATCCCCTAAATCCCTCCCCCTTCTTTGCTGTGCCAGTGTAACTACATCACTTCTGCGAAGGCAAAATACAAAGAAAAGTTCTTTTTTAGATAAGCTTCTGTCTGAGTAGATATATTTGTATGGTATTCCATTTGCCATAACCTTAAAATTTTTCAGGTGAAGGCAGGATTCTGTTTTCACAAGTTTTATTGTATTTTCTCATTTATCATATCTGTGTTACTAAAATTCTTTTGAAAATTAAGGTTAGCCTAATGCTTGTTTTAAATATTTTGAGAAGTACTAAGCTCTATGTGTGTTTGCAGCGTAATTTTTCTACTTTTGAAAACTTGAAGTGTTTTTGTAAATATCTATTCTAATAGTAATAAAATACAGTAAAACCTGGTAAAAAAGAATCACTTGGGTCTTAAGTAAAGTTCTGTTTTAGCAGGTATAATTGTACGGTACTGCTTTTACCAGGACCATGAAATTTCACTGTTAATCAATGATTTCATTACAGACAAAATTTTCATGGTCCTAGTGAAAGAAATACCATACAATTATACAGGCTGTGACAGAAACCTGTCTAACATGGAACTTTCTCTTGGCGCTTAACAATTTTGTCTTAGCAGGTTTTAGTATATTAGTTTTCTATTAATTTAAGAATTAATAATGAATTCCAAAGCACAGTAAACCTGTGAAAACGCAATTGCTAAAGACTGGAAAAAAAATTCTGTTTGCATTTTAGCAAGTAGATTTGTAGGGTATCTTTTTGTTACATAGATTTTACTGCATAAATTAAGACATACACTAGATGGCCATAATTGACGGGAACTTTCAGTTTTAGACATTTTTTCGAATATTTTAAAATATACATGTGCGATTCTTTTGGAATTTTAGGATTAAAAAGAACAGATTTGACTTCATATTTATCAACGTCAATTTGATAAGGAGGACAATTAGGGGACCAACAAAAAATTAAAGAAAATAAATAATACTTGGGATCACCCTGTAAAATAAAATGCGCAAAATGATCTATCGCTGCAGAATATACATAGGCAGACATTGTATAATATGTGTATTCTTTTGTGTAAGAATAGCATGCATATTAATAGAGATATAGCGATTTTTTTAAAAAATAAAAAAAATTCTTGCATGTTTCTTGCTTATAAAATACAAGGTTTTTCACCAAATTTAACGTCAGTTTCATAAAAATTGACAAAATGTAGTAGAAATCATATAGTGTAATTGAAATATAAATATATTAAATATTTAAGGAACTATGGGCAGTTGTATAAAATAATTTTTATCTGCGCATGCGCGAACGATAACAAGGAACATTTTGCATAATTTAATAGTCAACTCTATGGAGCAACTTATTAAAGAAAAATCAGTCAAATATCGTAAAAATTCAGAGAGATATTGGCGTTAGAATGAGCTGTTTTTTAGTTTCTGACAAAAACTCGCTGAATGATAAGGGATTGTCCACAAATTGTTATTTTTAAGTTATCTGGCAGCGTTCGGAGCAAATTTTTAGAAAAAACTATTTAATTATAATTTACGCTTATGTTTAGGAAGATTTTCACTGTAAACTACGATGAAAAGGAAAATATAGTCCATACATTGATTACATTTAGGTAAATTGAGGAGTTTATGGTAAAATTTTGTGAAATTTAGCCCAATACGCAAAACACTCTACAGTAAATTCTATCGCATATATATGTGTTTTCCGTATACAAGTAATTTCTATGCCAGTAGTGAAGATGATAAACTAAAATCTAAGATATATTATATATTTTTCATAAGTTATGAGTCAATAACTTGCAATTTAATTTTTATAGTGATATTTCAATAGCTTTTTGAGAAATTACATTTTGTGTATTAGTCCAGTCAAATTAGGAAAGTTTGCCATAATAAATGCTAAGGAGATCAAAATTGGTACAGTTGTTCATTGATGTCTACTGATGACTATGTAAAAAGTCCTGATGGATAGGAGGGGCGGGAAATACTTGTTTAGTTTTTTACAAATATCTCAGAAACTGTCGATTTTCATGAAAAAAATTACTCTGACATAAATTAAAGAGCACAAAATTCTCTACAAATGACAGGTATTTACAGTAGAACCTCGATTATCCGTCATTCCGGAAACCTGAACCTTGACGGACTTTCCGGAAAAAAATCACTTTAATTTCATATTTATTTATTTAATGTCTATTCAAATTTATTAAATATTGTTGCAAAAAAAAAAAGAAAAAAGGAAAGCAGTAAACACTCCAAAACTGCAATATTGCATGAAATAATGCCAGGTAAGTTGTTTATGAAAGATAAATATTTATCATTAATGAAATGTTTATTAATGTGAAATATTATAATTGTGAATATCAAACATGGAAAAAACTAAAAGTAGGTACATATTAATTTATAATTAAGTAAATATTATGTAATTATGAAAGTGGATTAATCGTTAGGATTCATAATCATCACCTCATCTTCTTCCTTGTCCTGTTGTTATCACCCTGGTTCTGAAGACAAATATTTATATTTATCATTAATAAAATATTATTTCACATGAAATTTTATAAGCGCAACAAAACATAATTGAGAACAATGAAAGTACTAATTTATCATTAAGCTAGAAGAAGATATTTCAATGGCTGTTGTTACAATTAGGTATCTGCATCGCCAGTACTCTCCCGGCAAGATATTCCATTCTCCTTCAATTTGGAAGAAAGCACAGCAATTAATTTTGATTTGTTCTTTTCATTTGGAAGGAAGCTTTCTTGCTTGACGGAAACCTCTGTGTCCCCATTGAAACTAATATCTACGGACTTCTTCAATGCACATCTTCGGTTTTTCCCTGCTGATTTCGTGCTATTGGCAATGTCGGAGTAGCCATCAAAAACCACTGTACAGCTTTTTCCTTTATAATGTGTAGAGATATATTTGTTGTAACATTTACAAATTGAAATAAAAGTGGAACCTCTTGACCAAGGGACTTTGTGAAGAAAGAAACCATCATCCATAATAATATCACAGTTTTGGAAATCAATGGGTTGTTTCAATAGTAACTTTGATGTAATAAATTAGATGATATTCTGGCTTGACTAATGTTGTTTGCAGATATTTTTAGTCCTTAATTTTCCTTTAAAAAATTAAACCTGAGTCTAAAAAATATTAGATATTGTTAAAAAATATCAGACCGCAGTGCGAAATTTTCACACGGATCCATTGGTACTTAATAAATTTTAATGTATATTAACTAAATAAATTTGAAATTAAAGGGATTTTTTTTTTTTTGCGGAAAATCCGTCAAGGCTCTGATCTTGTGACTGACGGATAATCGAGGTTCCACTGTATATACCTGTCATTTGTAGAGAATTTAACGTTCTTTAATTTATGTCAGAGTAATTCTTTTATGCAAACCAACACTTTCTAATATATTTGTAAAAAATACTACTACTAATATACTAAAAAAAATATACTAAAAAAAGTACTTTAGTTTGCCCCCCACCCCCTCCCTCCCCTCGTTCACCTCCTATCCATCAGGACTTTTTACATAGTCATCAGTAGCCATCACTGAACAACTGTACCAATTTTTATCTCTGTAGCATTTATTATAGTGTCATTAAGTAAATAAAATTGAAATTAAAGTGAATTTTTTGCGGAAAATCCATCAAAGCTCCAGTTTTCTGGCTGGCGAATAATCGAGGCTCCACTGTATATAACTGTCATTTGTAGAGAATTTTGTGTTCTTTAATTTATGTCAGAGTAATTTTTTTCATGAAAACCGACAGTTTCTGAGATATTTGTAATAAACTAAAAAAGTATTTTGCCCCCCTCCCCTCATTCACCACCTATCCCTCAGGACTTTTTACATAGTCATCAGTAGCCATCAATGAACAACTGTACCAATTTTTATCTCCTTAGCATTTATTAGGGCAAACTTTCTTAATTAGACTGGACTAATACGCAAAACGTAATTTCTCAAAACGCTATTGAAATATCACTATAAAAATTAAATTGCAAGTTATTGACTCATAACTTATGAAAAATATATAATATATCTTAGATTTTAGTTTATCATCTTCACTACTGGCATACAAATTACGTGTATACAGAAAATACATATATATCCGATAGAATTTACTGTAGAGTGTTTTGCGTATTGGGCTAAATTTCACAAAATTTTACCATAAACTCCTCAATTTACCTAAATGTAATCAATGTATGGACTATATTTTCCTTTTCATCTTAGTTTACAGTGAAAATCTTCCTAAACATAAGCGTAAATTATAATTAAATAGTTTTTTCTAAAAATTTTCTCCGAACGCTGCCAGATAAATTAAAAATAACAATTTGTGGACAATCCCTTATCATTCAGCGAGTTTTTGTCAGAAACTAAAAAACAGCTCATTCTAACACCAATATCTCTCTGAATTTTTACGATATTTGACTGATTTTTTTAAATAAGTTGCTCCATAGAGTTGACTATTAAATTATGCAAAAAATTCCTTGTTATCGTTCACACATGCGCAGATAAAAATTATTTTATACAACTGCCCATATTTCCTTAAATATTTAATATATTTATATTTCAATTACACTATATGATTTCTACTACATTTCGTCAATTTTTTTTAAACTGAAGTTAAATTTGGTCAAAATCCCTGTATTTTGTAAACAAAAAACATGCAAGAATTTTTTTAATTTTTTAAAAAAATCGCTATATCTCTATTAATATGCATGCTATTCTTACACAAATGAATACACATATTATACAATGTCTGCCTGTGTATATTCTGTAGCGATAGATCATTTCGTGCATTTTATTTTACAGGGTGATCCCAAGTATTATTTTTTTTCTTTAATTTTTTGTTGGTCCCCTAATTGTCCTCCTTATCAAATCGACATTGATAAATATGAAGTCAAACCTGTTCTTTTTAATCCTAAAATTCAAAAAGAATCTGACATGTATATTTTAAAATATTCGAAAAAATGTCTAAAACTGAAAGTTCCCGTCAATTAATGGCCATCTAGTGTATATAATTTTAAACAATTATTTACTATAGTGTTTTACATACAGTAAAACCTGTGAAAATAAAATCGTTTAGAGCCAAAGAAAATTTCCGTTTTAGACAGGTTTCTGTCTTAGGTATAATTATATGATGCCCCTACTGTCGGGACCATAAAAATGTTCTGTTTAAGACTGGATTCTATTTTCAAAGATTTTACTGTACTATGATACTATGACGATTATGTGTAACTATGCATCCGTACCTCTCCCCCCACACACACACGCACAAAGGATTTTCTGGATCCGCCCCTGATCTCTAAGGAAAATGGAGAGGAGACCAGGATTCCTGAGTATGGAGGTGAACAAAGCACTCTTTTTTAGTTTCGGTATTCTCACTCCCTGTATATATTTTTTAATTATAAGCTTGTTACTTATATCTGAAATGGAATTGACATAAAATCATTCTATTCCAACACTCCTATAATCTATAGTGATGAAATATAGAAATATGTAAACAGAAAAAAAGAAACAAGAAGCAATTGTGGTAATCAATCTAGAAAAGACTTAATATAGATACATGTACATCCAGTATTGTACCGGTACAACATATTTCATTTCGGAAAATAAAATCAATAGCATGCATTCAATTATCTTGAATGTTGATAGAATTTTATAAAACCATATGCCAGCTCAGGAATCAAGATATTTTTATTATATACCTTTTTGTGTGTGTGTGTGTGCTGCACTGTTTCTCAAAATTTACTTTACAATTGAGTTGAGGCACACATGCATGAGTATTTGGGTTTTTTATAATAGTCTCTGTATATAAGACAATTGGTCAGTGAATAAAATGGTTGGATGGCAATTCTGAATTTAAATTTACAAAATAAAATAATAAATACATCGTAAATGTTGTGCAATTTTGATAACTGTTAGATAGTAATAGAATAAAATCTGTTAGAATGCTTTTCTTCAATTTTTTATCCAAAGTTGTTTTTCCCAAGTGATGTATTAAAATTCAGAGTACATATGTTATATGGAAAATTACACTATGTTGATATCCATGTACTGTCATAGAATAAAATTTATTTAAAACATTTTTGAACAAATATGTGTTGTATTAAAAATAAATGTACAACGTTAAAATAGCACAAATTAAAATCATGTAAACTGGCAAACAGCTGTTTCAAAGCCCTTAAGCTCCATTTTCAGTGCCAATTAAAATGATCAAAACGAATTAAAAACCCCTAAGCCATGTCAGCTTGCCTGCCATCTCTCGCACGTGCCCAGATGAAATGGGCACAAAGTTTAATCCATGAATGGCACAAAGTTTAATCCACCTTTTAGATATTTCAGCTGCAACGGACCATTGGATTTTACTTGTTTGTTTTAATAATTCCATGCCAATTTCCTCTTGTTTTAGGCCATTTCATCTGGGCGCGTGCGAGAGATGGCAGGCAAGCTGACATGGCTTAGGGGTTTTTAATTCGTTTTGATCTTTTTAATTGGCACTGAAGATGGAGCTTAAGGGCTTTGAAACAGCTGTTTGCCAGTTTACATGATTTTAATTTGTGCTACTTTAACGTTGTACATTTATTTTTAATATAACGGCACAAAGTTTAATCCACCTTTTAGAAATATGTGTTGTGTTTTTAGTACTTTTAGATCATTCAGTTTACAAAAAAGTAAAATGATATTAAATCTATCATTTTTAGTATTTCTTATTTGGCCTTATCTGGATAGGCTATCCCATCCAAATAGATATTGTATGCCTATTAATGCATATCTGAATTTACTGAAAGTTTTCAGCTTTTTAAATTGAGTTTCATTACCTGTAGTATATTCTCTCGAGCTCGCTACATGGTAGACCAAATGCTATTGTCAATAAGTTTATCTGAGTGGAATGTGTCAGCCAGTTGTTAGTGCAAGTAGCTCAATAGGCAGAGCATTGGTGATTTATGCCAAAATTCATGGGTTTCACTCCCAGCCTGGGCACTTTTCACTCAGTTGGAAAAAATTTCAACTTGTAATCTGCCAGTTTTTGGTGTTTCCGTAGTTTTCTTCAATGTTTGATTATTTCCCTGCAATAGTAAATCATTAAAATAGTTAGTCAAATTAACTGATCATGTAACCATGTTTATTATTGTTTTTTTCTTTTTATATTAATATATTTTGCATTTCAGAAATACTTCAACATTATGGCTAAAACTTGAAGAGCCAGTCCCTCCAGATTTAGATGAGTTTGCTGAGCTGTTTTCTCGCCAAACTAGAGAGAAAAAGCAACCAGCAAAAAATAAAACAAAAAAAGATAAAAGTAAAGAAGTAAGTACTTGAAGTTTTCAGATAGATTTTCTTTATCTTTACATTTTACAATGAATTTAATATATGTATATTTTTTTTCTTTGGTGCCCTTTAAGCATAATGAACGGTCTCATTTTCAAGCTGTTGTTAAAAAAAATACAACACAAATATTTCCACCATTTTTAAAAACTGTTGTGGAGGGCATTACGTTGAAAATTAAAAAATAATTTAAATACGACATATTGATAATTTAAGAATTAATTTAAGACTAAGTGAATTAATTATGCCAGCAAAAATTTTCATGAAAACAAAAGATATCCAAATCAAATTTATTTATGGCACTTTTTTTTCTTCTTTTTTTGTGAAATTTAAAAACACAAAATTCAGTTTTGCCCATTAATGGATTTCTGTATAGATAATGGACTATGAACATAATGGATTTTTGTATTTATCTATAAATTTTTTGTTAGCAAATAAAAATTTTAGTTATAAAATGTGCAGATGTTGTTATATCTTAGCAAGTTCTAAGTTTAAAAGTAGATTTCAAATTGTATTTATCAATTTGGTTTAAACTACTAAAATTATGTTATTTTAGTTTGTGAATTGAAAATTTATTAGTAAAATGGTCATTAATTAAATATATTAAGTTCAAAATATTAAGCAAATAATAAAGGAAATATGGGCAAAATAAACAAAATATAGAAACAAGAAAAACAAACTTTTTTATTCTATTAAAAATTAAAAATTTGTAATTAAAAAATTACTGTTTATAATTTTTTGTGTATTAAATTGTTATAGGTTCATGAAAAACTGTAATCTCAAATTAATTTTTTGCTCTTCTGCATTTTTATGAAAATGACATAATTATAATCAAATTTTTATAAAAATGCAGATGAGCCTTCACATTCTCAGAGGGTTAATATGCAGTCAATCTTTTTTAATTAAATGATTAATTTTTTTAAATAATTTTATTTTTAATAAAACTTAGAACATAATTTCCTTGCATAGCAATAATAATTTATATGTCAAATTCAGTAAACTTTAATTTTGTCATTTCTTTTTACTTACCCATCATACGTAGTATAGGGTAAGTCTTGTAATCGTTTTGAAAATCGAAAAAAAATTTTTGACGGATTTACACGTTTCAGACACTGGAGATTCCGAAAAACATATTTTTAGAAAAAAAAATTTCCGTCCGTCTGTGTGTCTGTGTGTGTGTGTGTCTGTAAACGCTCTATCTCCCGAAAAAATTGAGATAGAGACTTGCAATTTGGTATGTACTTAGTATGTAATAATGGGAAGAAGCCTATTTCATTTCATTAACCTCGATTAACCGGAACTATTTTATTCGGACCCTCGAAATATTCGTTCTGATAAAAGGTATATAAAAATTTTCGAAATTGTTTATTTTAAGAAATGAATATAAAAGACAATAAAAAACATAAATTTTACATAAAGCATGAAGTCGATCGGATAATTAGTTGCCGAGATTTTTGGAATCCTATTTTCCACACTCTTCGATTTTTCATGACCCTGTATTTCATCCAAATTTCACTTCAAAGAGATATTTTAATTGGAAATTTGACGCTTAATCAGATGCAATAAACCGCTAGTTAATAGGATTATTATTTTTGGAGTTATAAGGAAAAACCTCTTTCAAGCAATTCAGTAATCGAGCCTTTAAAGTTTGTGACGTCATCAAGCCACGATTTTATTTGAATTGCAATGCATTTTATAAGTAGTTTACACATTTTTATTTTAATATTTTACATTATGCATATCCATGATGGGTAAGTATTACGTTGGCCCCCAACGACTAGTTTTATATGAAAGTGAACAAAATGGCAAATCTGCCTACATAACCTTCTGAGTTTGGGAAGTTGAATTTTGAATAAAGTGTAAAAAAAAAATCAGATTTATTTGTTTTAAATCAGATTCTTTTTTTTTTTTAATTGAAATCAGATTTTTATGATTATTTTTGTACGTTAAGGTATTGAATGGCTAACCAAGAATATATTTTAGGTTTCCAAAACAATTAAACCTCTGATTAAACTATATTAAAAAGCATAACTTATATTTTTATGCTTTTCATTAATAAAATTATAATTAATAATTGTAGAAATAATAAAAACTGTAAATAAGTAATTTCATAAGTTAATTGTGCAAATAACAAATCAAAGAAATATCCTGGCAGCTCTCCTTGCACTTGTACTTTGTAAAATTACTGCAATTGCATAAATCTAAACTTAAATACATACTTATGTGTACATTAACCAAAGAAATTATGAAAATTAATGACATCTATTAATTCATACACACACACAGAGTGTAAATATAATCATAAGAATGGACAGTCGTATCTTCAGTCCATAATAACCTATCAAAATATTGGTATTATTATTTACTCAGTGGGCATTATTAGCATTTAAATTAAAATTTAGTGCTTCAAAATTTTTTTAAAAAAGGTGTATTGCTCTCGTTTCCATCTCTAATTGATTTCTTTATTTGCTGTGTACAAATCCAAAAGTTGAAAACATTCTTTCAACTTCTACTGGAGTAGCTTTTGCTTCGCTAAACATTCTGATACTAAAAACTGTGCTTTTTTTTTTTTTTTTTTTTTTTTTTTTTAAATACAGTTTTTAAAATTTTTTTTAGCTCTAATTTGTTGTTTTATGTTTATCAGTAAGAATAAAATGGGAGAAAATAAGAGATACATTCTTGTACCTGCAAGAATTTATCATGCTTGTTGTACTTATTTTTTATAAAAGAATGAATAATTTAATTACTCAAAGGAAGTTATTATGACAATGTTAATTTTAATAGATTTCAATTAATTATGAATTTTAAATTGAATGCCTTTTTAAGCTGGATAAACACTGACTGTTTACAAGCTTTATTGTTTACAAGTTTAAGAAATTTTTTAAAGCTTCTTTCATATATAATTTAAAGCAAACACATGTCCATGACTATCGCTGATGTCATATTATTGTCAGTGACCTGAATAATAAATTTTTTTTTTTTTTTTTTGCAAATTTATGAACTTCAATTTCAATCTTTACACCATCGCATAGCAAAAACAAAATGTCCTTTCCAATGTAATTTGTTTCAAAAAGGTATCTTAATTTTTATTTATCTATTTATATATATTTTTTAATAATTTTCAAGCATTAAAAAAAAACTCACTATCATGCGCAGCTCAATTACAGAAGGTTAACCCATTTGCACTGTAAATAACGTAAGTAAATAATTAAGCATTTGTTTCCGGCTAATATTCCATAACAAAATTAAAGCTTCACCAAAAAATAAATAAATAAATAAAACACATTTAACAGATATATAATCAAACTGACACTGAAATAATCAGAAACAAAAAGGTTACTGTAATGAGTGAAATGTTTAGTACCCTTGGCATGATTATTTGATGCCAGTATTATATCATACATTTAATTGCAGATTTCCGAGATTAAATAAGGTAATATATTTTTTAGGCATGTTTAGATTATTTGCATACTTTCTTAGCTCCTTTGAATTTAAATCAAAATAAATGTTCGATGCTTGTTGCAAGTAACTAACAATCTCATTTTCTACCCCATCTGAAAAAACACTTGTCGATTTTTTACTTACTCTATATATATTTATGGAATGTCAAAATTGCCATTTATGTCTATTTCTTAAAAGTGATGCAAATATGTAACTAGTGTGTAATAATGTTAAAATAATGGACTTCTTGTAAAATTCAAATGAATTTCCTTGCGAATAAGTACTTTAATTTTTTTTTTAATATCTAAAGGCTCCTGTTCACTCATACGAAAACACCCATTCGCTAATGTTAACCGTATGGGACAGTTGTTTTATAGTATCTCGTTACGATTTTTTTTTTTTTTTTTTTTTTTTTTTTTTGATAGCTGATATCTATCTCTATTTCCAACATTAATGACTTTTTAGATTTTCTTTGTGGATTTTGTTTACGAAAATACTTTCACTTTCAAAACCAGTTTTGAAAGTAAAAGTATCCGGTACTTTTCTATTATCCCGTCAACCACTTTTCATAACAAAAAACTATCGCCAAACTGTAACGCCAAATAAACGAGAGAATGTTGCCATTGAAATATCAAAATAAATAAATAAATAAAATATAAGAATTTAAGGACACAATTGTTATTTTAATTAATGAAATAACTAATAAATCAGTACAACATATTGAAAATACACGGAAATGTCGAATTAAAAACCACTTGATGACATAACAAACACGTATAATGCTTCTGACATCAAGTAAATGGGACTGCATTTTTGGCGTTTAATCTTACAGTTTGGCGATAGTTTTTTGTTATCAAAAGTGGTCGACGGGATAATAAAGAAATACCAAGTATCCTTATAAAAAAAAAAACTGCAAACAAAATCAAAAAATTAAAAAATGGCAGCTGTAGAGATCAATCTCAGCTATCCACTGCACAAAAAAAAAAAAAAAAGTTAGAAAAATATTGAAATGCAAAGGAGATATTATGAAATAACTGTCCCATAGGATTAACATTAGCAAGCGGGTGTTTTTGCATGAGCAGGCTGGACCCTTAAAGCTGATTTTCACCTGTAAAATATTAATTTCTAAGACGTATCCATAAACTAGATATAAAAAAAAGATATCAATTTATATCAAGAGCTTAAAATCAATGTCAAAAAGTGATATTTTTTGGCCTGATATATCAATATCTTTCATATATCGATATTTTGCTGTCATTCCTAGTTTATTTAATAGACAGAATATCTTTAAAAACATTGAATATTATGTGTTAAAATCATTGACACTCTAATTTTGACAATTGTGTATATTCATGGATGTTAATGATGGCATGATTTTTGAGGGAACATTATTTTTCGCTGGATTAATTTTATCTCATTTAAATTTCAAATCTGATTTAAATTTTGCCATTTTCTGTCTTTCCTTCAAAAATATTATAGATTTTTCTGGTTAAATTTTGGTATTTTTGTAATTACAGGTGGCCAAACTATTAGATCAAAAAAGATCGCAGAATGTTGGAATTCTTATATCAAGTCTCAGAATTGAAATATCTGATGTGGAAAATGGTTAATATATTTATTTTATGTCCTATTTCGATGAGAAATATGATTGATATATATTGATTGATTTTAATTGCTGATTAAGTTATATACATATTTTATTTTTATTTTAACAGCTGTATACAATTTTGATACCTCAACTCTAGATCTGGATGCTCTCCAAGCTATTTATGAAATTGTAAGTTAATTATTTTTATTTATCGCTTTAAATTGTTTAAAATTAATTAACTTTTCTTTAAAAAATAACATTGAAGCTCTTCATGTTAAAACCACATATGTCTTATTAAAAAATAATATTATGTTAGGAAAGAACAGAATAGTGATTTTGGCCAAATACTGAATATTCGGCACACAGATAAACTGAATATTGCTATATTTCAGGGCTTAAAATATTAAAAGTTAAAATTTAAAATAATTTTAGATCATATTTAACACAAATACTTCCTTTTTGATGAACAGGATCTTTTCACAAGTAAACTTTACTCTTAATATAATATATATATATATATGTATATATATATTATATATATATATATGTGTGTGTGTGTGTGTGTGTGTGTGTGTGTGTTTTGAGTTATTATTTCAGAAGATAGTCTTCAATTTTTTTAATTAATAAAACTATAAAATTCAGGACTCTCTCTATAAATTAAAATAATTGAATAAAATTGTCTTATATTGTAAAACAAATAATTTAAAATCAAAGAGAATTTTTGTTTTTTACAAAATCAATTATAGTTTTTATGAGCCATTTCTCTCTTTCCCGTTTCTCTAAGCTAATTATAAGTGACTGGAAGGAAAGGAATTCTGTTGCTGTTGATTTAACAAGGAAGTTTTTAAGTGCACCAACAAACAGTCTCTGGAAGGGATTCTTTTCAGACATTGAAAATATACAGTGTGTTTTTAATATAACTAGCTGACCCCCACCCGGCGTTGCCCGGGCCAGTGAAAAAAAAAATCAAGTTTTTATTATTTTATATTTAACCGATTTTGTATGAAATTATATTTTAAGATGAAAAATTCACGAAAAAATATTAATATTTAGTGATAAAAGCACTCATTTTCTTGGGTTTTTTTTTTTACATAGGGTCGTTTCATAGTTTTAAAATAGAAAGTTCTTTTTGTCCGAACTCTTTAAAATCTTTATTGGTGATAAATAAAATGGTTTTACAGCCCGTGTAAAAATTTCGTGAAAAAATATTCTTATCCAGTTGTAAAAGAAATGTTTTCTTCTCACTTTTTTGTTTGTTTGTTTTCATGTCTGCTCCTTTAACATAGCAATAAAAAAAAAGTTCTCATCTTCCTAACTCTCTGACATTTCAATCGGTTATAAATATAACTGTATGCAAGCTCTCTTTAAAATTTTGCGAAAAAATATGCATATTTAGTAGTGTAAACATGAGTCCTTTTAAAAAAAAAACTTTAGCTTTCAACCTCAGAGCAAAAATATATTAGAAGGTCTATTCTTTCAACGCAGTGGTACACCTGCAATCCTTTTCAATCCCCCTATGCTAAACAAGCTAATCAATCAAGTTTCCCATTCTGAGGGAAGAAGCCTTCAAAAAAAATGTTGATGCATGCGCAAAGAGAGGATATTCGTGTGGAAATTTGACAGAATGCGTTTTTCATTTTAAATATATTGATGGAATAAACTTTCAGAGGTGATGATGCACTTCAAGGGAAAGAATTTGGAAGTATGTTCCATTATTTTAAAAACACCTTGTATAGGAAAAAGCATGAAACAAATTGTTAACCCATTAGGTGCCATTGCTCCCATTTTGGGAACATTGCTTTAAGATTTTTTTCTGAAGTGTGTATTTTATAAATTGTTAAAAGGTTCATGTTATTTGCATTTTGAATATATTAGATGACATCTGAAATTTTTTTGTTAAGTTTCATTAGAAATTTCTATTTTTTTAAAACGTGTTAAAAAAGGCGAAAAATAGCTTTTTGGCAGTATTCGAAAAAAAAAAATTTAAAAAAAACTTTATAATAAAAATTATATTTTTTAGTTAAGATATGTTCATAACAGTATATTATGTTAAACAACGTCAATCCGGAATTAATATATATAATAGATCAATCACAATTACCGAAAGAATAAGATGTTCCCAAAATGGGAGCAATGGCACCTAATGGGGGTAAGGTTTTTGAAAACTTATACATATGCCTCCGTGCATTTGTGGTATTTATTTTTCAACTTATTAGCTATAGAAGGTATAATATCATTCTGAAACTAATATTTTTAGAAGATTTCATATAAATTAGTCCAACTTTTACATTTATAATAAAAAACAAAATGAAATTACCAGTTCCATAAGCATTTTCACTATCCATCTCTCTATTTTTCATCATTTCATAATTTTTTCTGATTATTTTACATGGAAGATGATTGAACAATTTTTTAGATTTGTATGATTTTTCGGATGTTCCGGAAATCGTTTGTTTGCCACCCGATTGCAGTATTGTAACATATGAGGAAGATATCTTCCTCATATGTATGTCGCATAAATTATTTTCTATTACATATGTAATAGAAAATAATTTATGTGATGATTTATCCCATGTTATATTTGGTGGAGTAGAACTTTCTGTAAATTCTAAATCAAGAGACAATCAAGAAATATCTAATTTAGAGTTTAAAAAAGACAAAGTATTAAACACAGGCTTGATATTTTAGATGAAAGTTCAGGCGAACTTCAAATTGGAATATGGAAAAAACTAAACAAAATGCAAAAACAAAAAAATATATTGTTAAAAAACCAATTTCAGAAAACAAAAAAAATGTAATATAATGCTGTATAAAAAATGTTCAATCATTTTCATGTAAAATAGTAGGACAAAAATTATGTATTGAAGAAAAATAAAGAGGTGGATAGTGAAAATGCTTATGGAATCGGAAATTTTATTTTTTATTTTTATTATAAATGTAGATGTTGGACTAATTTATATGAATTAATCCTAAAATATCAGTTTCAGAATGATATTATCCCTTTTATAGCGAAAAAACTGAGAAATAACAAACATAAATGCACGGAGGCATAAGTAAAATTTGTGGAAAAATTTACCCCCATTAGGCGCCATTGCTTCCATTTTGGGAACATGCTATTTTTTCTAAATATTCAAATTTTTTAAATTTTTTTCTTCAGAAATACCTTAAAGACTTTCTATTCATAAATAAAAAACAACTGTTTCATTAAAAAATTGCTTAATATATATAGCAGCGCCTAATGGGTTAACAGACCATATTCAGGAACTTGCATTAATTCATCATCATTTGCTTTTGTTGAAATTTTGCTATAGGTAAAAAAGCCCTGTTTTTAAACATCATTCACCCCTATGGATATTGCCAGTAATAATAAATTTTCTTAAATGTCACTTTCCAAACAACAATATAATGTCAAAGCAATCTTATTTAATTAAATAGGATTCTGTTTCTAATTATTCTGAATCAATATCTTTGACAGTTATTATTGACAGTTAAAAATAAAAGTATGTAAGAATTTTAACCTTTTTTTTCCCAAAATGTCCATTATGTATTCAGTCTGGCCGAATATCTTGATATTCAGCCAAATGGGATATTTGGTGCATCCCTAATATATATATTTTTATGTGGAGCAACTTATAGGTTTTTTATTGGTTGTTTATTTTTATTTATTTATTTATTTTTTTTTTGTTCAATAATTTATATGATTATTAGTAAATTCAAAAATCATTACAACAAGTGTAGCACATAGACTGTAATAAATCCAAATTCTTTTGAGTAGTTCTGTAAAAAAAAAAAAAAAAAAAAAAAAAAAACATAAATGCTACATGCACACTATCTGTAATCATGAACACGCTGTAGATAATCATAATATTTTATCTAAATTTTATGGCCACTAAGTTCTATACATATTGCATGATTTAAAGCACATTGTAAAGATATATGTTTTGGTGTGTGATTTTATGTGTATAGAGTTATTTTACTTATACACACATTATTTTACTTTATTATAAGTGTTAAATTATTAATTATTTGCGGCTTTACAAACATATTTTATTGTAATTATTTGGGGCATTATTTGTTTTCCCTATTAAAAATGTGAACAACTTTTTAGAGACCCACTGCTGAAGAACTTCAACTTATTAAAAGCCATTTAGAAAAACAGACTGACATTCCTTTGGATAAACCTGAACAGTAAGTGTCTCTTTTTGAACAAGTACGCCTGTATTTGTTAGATTTCCCCCCCCCCCCTAAAAGTTTGACATTTTGTCATTCTTAATTCTGTATGTCATTTCTGCATAATTTTACTAATTATTTACAGAATAGGATTTGTCATGATTTCTTCTATTATAGATTTATATTATTTAGCATATTCAGAGTTGCCAAGTCTCCAGCTTTTTCCACACCAGTATTTTCTTAAGAGATAATGTTGCTCTTTTATGTTGCAGAATGCTCTCGTTAAAAGAAAACAAAATTTTCTGTACTAAAATACTGGTATCCAAAAAGCCAGAGACTTGGCAGCTCTGCATACTACTTTATTACTTTTAGTTACTACAGTGAACATTATATTATTTAATATACTTCAATTGTAGATTAATTTAAAAATAATAAAGCATCTTTTGAATTAAAATTATCTGAATTACTACATTTCGAGACTAATTCTTTTGTATATTTGTATATTTTTTAATTTTTTAACTATTTTGTGTTGAACTAATATACCTTTTAGAGATCTGCACAAGCCGAAATTTGTAATCCCGGGACCAGACCGACATAAAAGTTAAAAGTTTGACCCAAGCCCGTTCTGTGCAAATATGCATGGGCCCAAAAATAAAAAAATTTGGAATGAAAATAGCCATAATAAGTATGATAAATATAAAAACTAAAATCTCGGCTCGAGCCCAACCCGGTATAAAAGCTAAAAGTTTGGCCCTAGTCTGGCCCGACTGAATTTTTACAAAATATACCGATATTTCAGATTATGTTCGAAATGCATATAATACAAAATATCAACAATATTAATGACCACTTAGACAATTACGTACATAAAATCTGATTTAAAAAAATGACTTAGGCAACTGCATTCAAATGAAGATTCAGTAAGAGAAGAAAAATCCATTATAGACAAGTTCCATTCTTAGCAGGTACATCGTCTGTTGTATATGTATAACACTCTTTTCACATGGATTATTATATTCATTTTGCATGGATCAAGACATTTTTCTGTTTAAGATAAGTTTCCGTAATAGACAGGTTTTAAGGCTTTACTGTACTTTAATATTTTTTTCCTAGAAATGTATGTACTATTCTTTAAGAATAGTTTTACTTGGAGAATAATGACCCTTTAAAAATCTATGCCTTTTTTACAAAAATTTTTTGTGCCGGGCCTCATTTTACAGATTTTTACACGAGCCAGACTGGCCTGACCAATGATTTTCATGCGGGCTGGGTCAAGACCCGGACAGACCTCTAGGAAGAATGAAGTTCAGGTCTGGTTTGACCCAAAAAAAAAAAGGAAGTCTGACCTGGCCTAGCCCGAGTCTGCAAAAAAAGAAGTTAGACCTGGCCCTGCCTGAAAAGATTGATGCACAGCTCGGCCCAAACCTGTCGAAAAAAGTGTTTTTTTTTATAAAGTAGGAACTCTGAGTATGGTGAAGAAAGCAATTTTAAATAATAAATTATTACATGCTTAGATTTCTTTTGTTTTTTTGCTCTTAGAGATAGTATTTTTGTTTTTTAAATCCATAGTGCAGTAAATATTTCATAAATCCTCTGTTAAAATAATAGATTTTTGATTATTTTACTTACTTATTGATCTATTGCTTACTGAATTATTTTTAAAGTCCAGTATGCTACAATGAAGCAAATTTATAGCTATATATTTTTAATAATAAATTATTACACATTTATATAAGTTTTTTATTAGTCTTGAAGATTGTATTTTTGTAGTTATTAAAACATTTGTTTTTATTTCTTTATTGAAAACTTTTTATTACTTTAATAATAATTGTTTAATTATGTATTTCAGATTTCTGTATGATTTAGCTCAAATTCCAGAATATGCTGATCGTGTATCATGCATTATGTTCCAAGCTTCGTTTACTGAAACAATCTCTTCAATAGAAAATAGGCTCAATAATCTAAAAATGACTTGTGAGGTAATTATTAATATTATCATTATAGTGCAAGTTAAGAAACTTGAAAATTAACTTTTGCAAATTTAATTATCAATGTTTTTAGTTTTATTGATTGTATGTGCATCTTTGCATATTTTAAGAACAAAATTTGTTTAATATATGGTTTAAATATGTTATTATCAATGTATGAAAAGCAGGCATTGTGTAAAATACCTAGGCAATATATAGAATGCCTAGTGTTTTGTGGCAAAGTATGAAATATCTGAATTATTTTAATATATTGTATACTCTGCCTAGGCATTATATAGAATAACAAATGTTATTTATGCAAAATATTAAAAGAGAGTTGTAAAAAGGCTGTTAGGGAAAAGATGTGTATTCTGTAGAGTGATAAATACTGTTCAGTTAAAGTAATAAAAGAAAGTTGTTAAAAGGTTTTTATTGACAAGACATATATGAAAATGAAGGAAACATAAAATATAGGACTTTAATATTGAGGAAAACAAGAGAAAATTAAATATGAACCTACTTGTTGCAACAAGAAAAAAGGAATTTTATTTTCAATTGTGCTTTGTTTTTCTCACTAAAAAGTAAATCTTGAAAACGGAGTCATTTAAAGGCTTTCGTAAAAATAATACAATATCAAATAAACTACACAGTATTTTTACTGAACAAAATATTCAAAAAAAAAAACTACTTGTTGCAACAAAGAAGGCTTGAATGGCATTTTGAATTCCACTTCATTGTTCTTTTTTTTTATGTTTTGACACTATTACACATACATTTGACGAATCCTTGGCCATGTGGACTGAGCAATGGCAGTTGTCAGAAGAGGTATTTTACTGTCAGAAATGTCTTCAATTCAGAGAAAATTTTTTGAGCATAAAGTTATTTGTGATCTGAGATCTGACCTAGTTGTTTTAAAATTTCTTCAGTGTTTTAAGTCTGTAAAAACCTTCTTCTGTCACACTGATAACAACTTCTAACAGATTATCTGACTCATCTCGTCCCTTGTCGAAAGGAACTCTCAGAGTAGCTCTCAAAGAAATAAGAAGAAATTTCTTGTCAAAATTCCGTTCAATTTATTTTCGATAGCATTCTCAATTTTGAAACAGGGTGTGCAGAAAATGTTCATTTTGTCTCCTTCAACTGTACTTGCATAACCACAGAATCTATGAATGTTTTGTTGACATGCTTTGCATTCATGTGCTTCACTGGCTTCTTTTAAACACATACAATATGTAGGAGAAATGGAAGACTATGTTAAACATATTTTCAACTCTCATCCTTGTTCTCTGCGATTCTCTTTTTTTTTTGCATTGGATGAACGTTTTTGTCTTATATTGTTTGAACCCTATCTTTTTTTTTTCCTGCTGCTCCTCCATCTTTATATCTTTTAAAACATCTAGGGACAGGGGAGATATTGTAAAACCGACTTTAGATATACCGCCAAATTAAGCTACATATGTTTTTTTTTATTCAAGAATGATGTCTTATTGTTCATAAGTTGGACTGAAACATGGTCTTTCAATCTAGCAGTCAGTTTTTTTTTAATCCTGCATCAAATATATTTTCAGTATCATGATTAGCTATTTTGCCACTGCCCTGGTTTTGTGATTGTCGGGGCTTCCCATGGACAATAAGTTGGTCAGCACACTATTCACAAACTTCCTGATATTGTCAGATTGTAGAATAGATGGTGCCCTAACCAATGAGAATATTTCACCAGATTGTACGCTACTTCTTTCACTCTTTTTGATATCAAAGAAATTGAGAATCACAAATTTAGTGAGATGATCTTGGTGCATCTTTATCAATTTGTATTACCTGTTAAGAGGCTACTTCACTCAGGCGAAAACACCCACTCGTTAATGTTAATCCTATGGGGGAAATAATTTACTATATGTGGTTCACATTTCAATGTTATTAAATGATTTTTCTTTTTTTTTGCATTGGATAGCTGGTGTCAATCTCTATGCATGCTTCTTTGTACTTTTTCAATTTTGATTACAAGTTTTTTTTTTTTATTAAAATACTTTCACTTTCGGAACTGGTTTCGAAAAAATATTGAAAAATTATATTTAAATTTTTTTTTTTCATTTTATATTTTTAAAAATATTGAAATGTGAATGAGATATCGTAAATTATTTCCCCCATAGGATTAACATTAGCGTGCGGGTGTTTTCGCCTGAGTGAACTAGCCTCTTAAGTTGAGACTGAAAAGATGAGATCAGTCTGATAACGAGAATTAAATTCAGTAAAGCCATAAGCTTTACAACAATATCTTTTTTAATACCTTTAAGTTGTTTCTGATGTGAATCACAAAATGAATGTGCAGTTCTGTTATAACAACAACAAGTAATGTTCTTTCGTTTAAAAATTCCTAACTTTTTATTTTTTTTTTTTTTAACTTTCAAAATGAAATAAATAGATAACTCTAATTATTTTTAACTTTCTTTTTTCCTAAAGTTTTATCAAATATTTATAAAATTATTTGAAATTTTTTTAGTTAAACATTATATTACATGTAGAAATTCAAAAATCAGATTTCCAATATATTAAAATGTCTCTATTAAAAAGTTATATATATGTTATGGTCAATATGATTAATCCGGTCATTATTAATAATAACCGGATTAATCATATTGACCATAACATATATATATGTGTGTGTTATTCATTATCTTTTTTCTACTTTTTCGCATACAGTTCTAGTTTAAACTTTTTTATATTAAAAAACTAATGTCATTAAACAAAATTTGATCATTAAATTTGTTGACTATATTAAAAAAATAGTTTGAAATTTGATAATTTAAATATTATTCATTATTGCATAACCTTTTTTGTAACTTTTCCTGTTTGTTAAAATATAGAAAAATCATTGCAATGCATTGAAGTAGATTTTCTTTTTTTCCACATAGTGAGTAAAAAACATTACAGTAGTTTTGAGAGCAACCTTTTCATAAGGTGATTAATGGCTAAGAGTAGTTACCTTAGCAATGATGAAACAGATTTTACAAGAAAAAGTTTAATTCTTTAATGTGTGAAATTGAAGAAGGGAACTAAACCAGAAAACTAGTGGTCCATGGACCACCAATAGTCCCCGAGAAAATTTCGGCAGTCTGTAGAAAAATCTAGACAATATTTGTTTTTGTTTTTTATGTTTTATTAATAACTGTACTCTATAAATAATGGAACTAGTAATAAAACATTATAATACCCTATAAAATTCTTATATTTATGAAAATGTAAATGTTTAGTTTTGAAAATTTAAATTATAGTAGGCATTGTGAATTATGTTAATAGATATTATTTGTTATTTATCTTCAAAACATGCAATTTTTAATATTTGGCTCTCCCTAAAATGTGAATATTCATTACTGATTGAAAAACAACGAAAATTTTTATTCAGTTTTCAACTACATATTTAACGTGACAAATGAGGTGCGTTCGGACTATAGCTAGTTATATAAATATTCAGATCTTGATGATTTTTAACTCTGTGAAATGAATTATATCGTCTGCAGATTAATTTCTGTCATAAAATAAGTATCTTGATTGCTTGACGATTAAACTTCGGAAGCTCCTATAACAAGAAAGCACCGATTTTTTTTTTTTAATTCAAATTTCTTAATAAATATTTTTATTAATATCTCCTAAAGTTTTGATTCGATTTTTATAAAATTTGAAATGTCTCGACAAAATTCTGCAAAGATGATAATATATCTTAAATTTCAAACCATTCGGTTGGGTAGTTTTTGCGTTGTTATATGCGGACGGACAGACCAAGCAATAACAATAGGTGCTACGTATTTATACAATTACGAACGCACCTAAAAATGTCTCTCCATGTCTCAACAATGTCATTGATGCCATAAATATATGAACATATTTCAAACAAGCAGGAACAAATATTATGTTAAAAATGTATGATACTTAAATTAGCTTCAATTTTTTTTTGTAATACTTAAATTAATATTAATAATTTTGTTACAATTAAACAACCTTTAAAGATTTTTCTTATGATTAAATAAGCCCTTTCTGTGATTAAATAAGATAAAGATTATTATTAGAAAATAGTGGTATCCTGTAGACCACAATTTGAGTCCCCTCATGTATAATTTTGTTATATTAAATAGGTACATTTTATATTAATAAAATCGAAACTCTGTAATAATTATTTTACAAAATATGTATATTATTCAAGTATTCTTATTAGTGGTCCATGGGATTTCAAATTATGAATTTAGTTGTGTGTGAGATTAAAAAAATTGCCGACCACTGGTCTAAACTATTATATCACATCTCTAAACTATTGTAGGTTTTTTTTTTTTTTTTTTTTTTTTACATTTTAGGAAAAAATATCTGTGTCTATGTAGTTTTCATCTCCAGTGAATTTGTTATTGAAATAGTCTAGTATAGCATTTGTTACATAGCTATTATGCAACTCATAGATATATTTTTGAATACTTTGATAACACCATATGTTCTATTATATAGTTCATATTTATTTCACTATTATTACAAAAAATATTGCAGTTAATGCTTAAATGTAGATACGAATTTTAGAGTAAACTTTGAGTTATTGCTGAATGGGATTTATTTAAAAGCTATTTAAGAGAGTTTTTTACTTAAGTTTTAGGAAATGATTTTAGTAATATTCATTTGTTGTTTTTATATCTACGTGTTACATATTTCATTACATATAATTTTATTTGCATAGTTTCTGATGACTGATCCAGACATTCAAAATATCTTTGGTTTGATTCTTGCATTTGGAAATTATATGAATGGAGGTAAATATTTCATTTATGTGTTTATCTTATATTTGAAATATTTTAGTACTTATGCAGCCTGATCAAGAATGTGTATATTTCATATTTTTAAGGTTCTGGTTCTTTAATAAAAATTAATAATTTCTAGTCTGGCAAAAAAAAAAAACAAAAAAAAAAGAGCACCCCCATACATCTTAATTGCCTAATTGTTGTAGTGGAAAATGGAAAGAGGCATTTGACTGAGAATTATGTCTTCTTTCAATTTATGTTTACAAAAAAAAAAAAAAAAAAAAATAGGCTTAAGGGCTCTCATACAGAAATTGTATCCAACTTCTACATTTTTAATACAAACATTATGTTGATTTGTGTTGATTATGAAATTATGTTGATTTAAGGTTTTGTGCTCCTAATGTTAAATTCATTTTTAATGGTTACAAAATGAACTACAATGTGGATAATTTTTTAGCATAACTCAAAATTACTTTGCAGAATGAGCTGAATTTTTGGATTCGCATATTTGAAGCTTCTAGAAAATGATTTCTTTTAGAATTTTTATAGGTTTTTATGCATATGTATTTTTTTAATATTAATTTCAATATATATAAATTATAAAATTAGTATTTAAAAATATGTATTGTAATTGTAACTTATAAAAATGTTAATAGAAATCTTTTTCTAGAAGCTTCAAATATGCCAATCCAAAATTACGGCTCGTTCTGCCAAGTTTGTTTTACACCTAATATTAAAAATGAGTTTAACAATAGGAGTTCAAAACTTTAAATCAACATATTTCTAAAACTACTTGACCAGTAACTTCCCATGTGGTATCCTGTATTAAAGTTTTCTGAAAAATCCAAATATGATGTCAAACATAGGTGTTCTTATTGAAAATTTTGAAGTTTGGAACAATTTTACTGTAAAGAGCATCCATATGCCTATTTTTGTTAAAATATAAATTAAAAAGAGAATAATAACCCAGTCAAATGGAGAGTTTTCTTTTTCTCTATGACGATTTAGTGATTAAAATGTAGGGGGGGGGGGGGTCTCTTTTTATTTTTATTTTATTTATTTATTTTTTTAGTTTGGCTGACTTTTAAATGACCTTTGATGATGGCTGACCTTTTAATGCAGTAATATAATAAAATTTGTGAAAATGGAAAATTTTCATGGTTCCAGTGGAAGGAATGTCATACAAATTCACCTGCTAAGACAAAAACTGTCTAAAATGAAGTTTCAGTCCTGAGTAATTCAGTTTTCACATGTTTTACTGTATTTTACATGCAGACTATCCCTCACATATATACTATATAAAAAAAAAAAAGCAAGCATTAATTGTAGTTAAAATGTGAATTCATATCCATAATTTACTCAAAAGTTTTTAGAAAATTTCAGAATTACAACAAGACTTAAAATTTTTCTGACTTGCTGTTCAAATGAATCATAAGTATTAACAAATGACAAAACCCCATTCAAATAATTCAGCTTAAAATTGTGTTTCTTTAATAGATGCGTTTCATTTAATTTTCTTGTTCCTAGTTCAGAAATTCTAATTAAAATGTACATGTTTTTATTGTTCAAAGAATTTCTAAATTTGGGCTTTAAGCTGTACTTAATGCTAAAGCCTGTTTCAAAAGGTCCAATTGTTACAGGCAATACATGAGTAACTTTAAAATTTTTATCAGACTATCCCCACATATATACTACAGATTGAATGTGTGCCTATTTTTAAAAGACTTATTTTATTTATTTATTTATTTATTTTTCAAAAAAAATAATAATAATAAATAGCAAGCCAATTCTAGTTCAAATGTGAATTTATATCTATAATTTACTCAAAAGCTTTAGAAAATTTCAGAATTACAACAAGGCTTAAAATTTTTCTGATTTGCTGTTCAAATTAATCATAAGTATTAACAAATAACAAAACCCCATTCAAATAATTCAGCTTAACATTGTGTTTCTTTAATAGATGTGTTTCATTTAATTTTCTTGTTCCTAGTTCAGAAATTCTAATTAAAATGTACATGTTTTTATTGTTCAAAGAATTTCTAAATTTGGGCTTTAACCCGTATTTAATGCTAAAGCCTGTTTCAAAAGGTCCAATTATTACAGGCAATACATGAGTAACTTTAAAATTTTTATCAGATTATCCCCACATATATACTACAGTTTGAATGTGTGCCTATTTTTAAAAGACTTATTTTATTTATTTATTTAAAATAATAATAATAATAAATAAATAGCAAGCATTAATTCTAGTTCAAATGCGAGTTCATATCTATAATTTACCCAAAAGTTTTAGAAAATTTCAGAATTACAACAAGACTTAAAATTTTTCTGACTTGCTGTTCAAATTAATCATTAGTATTGACAAATGACAAAACCCCATTCAAATAATTCAGCTTAACATTGTGTTTCTTTAATAGATGTGTTTCATTTAATTTTCTTGTTCCTAGTTCAGAAATTCTAATTAAAATGTACATGTTTTTATTGTTCAAAGAATTTCTAAATTTATGCTTTAACCCGTACTTAATGCTAAAGCCTGTTTCAAAAGGTACAATTGTTACAGGCAATACATGAGTAACTTTTAAATTTTTATCAGACTATCCCCACATATATACTACAGTTTGAATGTGTGCCTATTTTTAAAAGACTTATTTTATTTATTTATTTTTCAAAAAAAAAAAAATAATAATAATAAATAGCAAGCCAATTCTAGTTCAAATGTGAGTTCATATCTATAATTTACTCAAAAGTTTTAGAAAATTTCAGAATTACAACAAGGCTTAAAATTTTTCTGACTTGCTGTTCAAATTAATTATAAGTATTAACAAATGACAAAACCCCATTCAAATAATTCAGCTTAACATTGTGTTTCTTTAATAGATGTGTTTCATTTAATTTTCTTGTTCCTAGTTCAGAAATTCTAATTAAAATGTACATGTTTTTATTGTTCATGGAATTTCTAAATTTAGGCTTTAATCTGTACTTAATGCACTTAAATTATAAATGCACCTGTTTCAAAAGGTACAATTGTTACAGGCAGTACATGAGTAACTTTTAATTTTTTTAAAACTATCTACAAAATTTGAGGAAATCTGATGATACTTTTGTATAATACAATTCCACTTTATCCACTGCCTTCAAATGTGATTGGCACAGTTGAGAACATTGAGGGCAAAAAAATGCCATATTTGATATTTAAGTTTTTGTCAAATGTAAGAATGTTCTTCTATGGTTTTTTTTCATACTTTCATGATGGTCATTGCACTGCTATTCGCATTTAAACGTTTTTTTTTTTTTGTTTTTTTTTTTTTTTTTAATCTAAAATTTGTAAAATTTATTGTTTGAGAGGCTTCTGCCTGAAAAATTCTCTTGGGCAGTGTTTCAAAATTTTGCACTTGAATCTTCTATAAATAAAGTTTGTCTTATTTATATTTGTTTATTTTTGTTTTTGTACTTTTGTAAATGCATTTGCTTTAGTTTTTAAACTGGTGGGCTGCAAATTTATTTATTATTATTTTTTTTTTTTTTCATGAGAACAGCCAAAATGAATTTAAGAACAGCTGGATTACTAAGCTATTTTGCTACTGATTAGCTATCTTACACTTTAAAAAGAGCTCTTTTTTTAATTAATATTTTCCTTTTTAAAGGATTTTCAAAAAAAGGTCCTTATTTTATGTTCTATAGATTTTATATTTGTTATTTATTATTTATTTATTTTAATTTAACAGTCTTCATATTTCTTTAATCAGGTAATCGAAATAGGGGTCAAGCTGATGGTTTTGGTTTAGAAATACTTCCTAAATTAAAGGATGTCAAGAGCAAGGTATGGAATATTTCAAATGCCATAGTATAAATATTTATTACAAAAGCATTATAAAAAATTATTTATTTATTTTTATTTGTTTTTCCAGGATAGTTCTCTAACTTTACTACATTACATTGTTAGGAATTATGTAAGATTATATCAAAAAGTAAGTTCTTCTTAGAATATTTCTTTTTTTTTTTCATATCATTTTGACAGTGTTCACACATACACACACACTATATATATATATGTGTGTGTGTGTAATTTGTTTTAAATATTTAGATTAAATTAGCAGACAATTTTGGTTTTGTCATATATAATTTATTTTGTCTTGTTTTAAATTAGACCAAATCTGTGACATAAGATATGAAAGACATTTTCTGTTTAATTAATTCTTTTGCCCAAGGATAGAGTACCTTGTTCTATACGGGATTGTTATGCCACCTGAAAAATGTGGAAAACTTTGAAAATGCAGGGACTTTTGAAATTTTCTTTAAAAACCTGGAAAATTTGGGGAATTTTACATTTTTTCAATTTTTTTTTCTATTGTAGAAATGTCAGTCTCTTTAACCAGTGCTGCTGTTGTAAAAAAAAAAAAAGAAAAAAAAACAGAAGTTATATGCTAGAGAATGTACACTTTTACTTGATAAGCAGAGAGTATGCAGAGTTTCTTAAAAAAATCCAGAAGTTATACAGCATATACCATCATATACCCTCCACTACAGCCTTGTCTTTAACTCTTGCAAGTAGAAAATTATCTGAGCCGTACCATTTCATTCTTAGCTTCTACAATTTCTACAAGTGTGCGCATGCTTAGAAAATATATGGAAATTTTCTTTCCGGACTTGAGTAGCAACCCTGCTATATAACATTGGTTCAGTTCTGCCTTTTCAACTAACTTCCGAATGTAATTCTCCCTTCCTAACTCTAAAAGTATGTTTTAATTTGTTAGCGATCCCATCTGCTGCCCTTCCCTGTGCATTAACATTTCTTTCTGATTTATAAGCACAACTCTATTAATGCATATCTGTCATGCATGTATAATAACATTCATACAATATAAAGTCTGATATCTAGAACTGTCAGTACTTCAATGTTTCTAGATTATGGAATTTTCTACATTTTTGGATCATAACTAGCTACACAAATAAGAGTAGTTATAATATTAAAACTACTTACCATCTGAATCTAAATCAAATGGAAAATGCTATTTTTATTTACTTACATTGCTGTTAAAGTCGCTTTTATTTCTTACATAATATTTTTTATTTAATCTTAAACAAAGACATATAATCTTCATCAGTCACAAAATTCCTTTCTTCTAGCGTTTTGCTTGCTGTATCAAATGTTTGCACAATACTGTTCAACAAAGTTATCTTGCAATTTTTCAGAGTTCTCTTCTCTCACCACTCTCAGTGCTGTGTTGCTTTTGATTTCTGAACCTACTACACATTCCACCATCAATCAACTGATGTGTGATTGGAACACTTTTCTCGTGCTTCAAATCTCTGATTATACGATTTTCATCCAGTACAATATTTTTATATGCTTCATTGTTTAAAGAACTTTTTATTATCTTTTATAAAAATTATGTTCCTGTTTCTGTTCTGAAAACAGGGTTGAGAACCATAGAATGATTCATTCTTTAATGTATTGTTAAGTACATCATTTCAATACCTAACAGTTTTCCATATTGCTGATTTAATTTTGAATTATTTTATAGTACACTCTCAAAATATCTGCACAATGTAGAACTAAGGGCTTTGCAGATATCTGAATTTGTGGATTTTTAGATCATTGCTATGTTTACATTTTGAAACCTTATCAAAATAGTATCTTTATAAAATAATTATATGTTATAAATATTAAATGCTATTAAAAATCAATTTATCTAATGAAAATACAAAAAAATCCCTTTAAAATTATTTATTTATTATATAATTCTGATAAATTATAACTATTACAAATTATTATTACTTATTAGTAAGCCATTATCAATAATAGTTTGTGTAAGAACGTACATTTTATATTTTAAAATCTTTTCTTGACATTTGAAAACAGTCAGCAGTTCTTGTTTAGTCACAAATGTTTAAATGATGGTTTGAATGATGGAATGATATGATTAAAAAATTTAAATATTTATCTCTATAAATATCTTCAGAATTAAGTTTTTCTTTTCACTTTTAATTTGTATGAGATTTCACCAGTTTTCATCTGCAAGAGGCTGAATGACTGGTGTTTCATCAGCACAAGTTACTCATCGTAGAATCAACCAAAATAATTTGGCCACCTTGATTTTTTTTACTGAATCATAACTGAAAATTGGTTTACATTGTCAATGATATGCTGATTTTAAAATTGACTATAATACTCTTAGTTGGTCTACTATCATTCAAGAAATTTAATCATACATTTTAAGAAATATGTCCAGATTTCCGCTCTTTCACTGTATTAGATATAATGCTACAAATATAATTGTCTCATGGCCTTGATGCCTATAATTGGGTCAATCAACTATTCTTTGCACCTATTTGTGTCTTATCAAAAATTTTAATAAATGTTTTTAAAATCTATTAATGGTTTTTATTTATCTGAAAAATAGCTAGGTCATTAATCTGTACTTTAGCAGTGCAAAATTTCATAATAATTGTTAATATCTTTGTTTTCTCATTGTGACGTAGAAAACAAAACAACAATTTCTGTGGGCGACAATGTAGGAGTAAGTAGCTTTAATGAAGCAAGAAATGCTCTTACAAAAAAGTCCACTACCAGTTAGTGTATCTAAAATTTCATTTATTAATCTAGTAAACATGTCAAATAAAATTTTGAATTAATTATTTAAATATATATTTTTTTTACATTACCATATTTGTATTTACTTGTGTATAATGAAAAAATAAAATTAGGGCTAAAATTCGCAATGTGCAATATATTTGAGATATTTCTGAAAACTGTATGAAACCATCATGTTTTCACTGATCCACTAAATCATCATTATTGGAATAAAGCTTTTTTTCAGTTTTTTTTTTATTATTATTATTCCTACATTATTGTATACAAGACACAATAGTATCAAACTTTCAAGCTGTAACTGTGTTTTTGTTTGCTTTATTATAATGTAAACTTTGAGTTTTAGAGGTGGTGTAACTTGCCCCCCCCCCCCCCCAACAACCCCTCCTGTATTCCCCAACAAAATCCTCTTTCCCATCATAATTTTGCATCCTCTGAAAACTGAATAAAAACAAATATGCAATACAGAACCTATTTATTTATCCTTTCATAATTTCTTCTTTTTACCAGCAGTATTATATTTCAAGTGGCAATAAATATTTTAAAGCAAAGTTTCTAATGTGAGAAAACTCTATTTTGCAGAAAACTTAAATTTATAGTATTTTATGGTATGGTAAACATACAAGAATAAATACAGTAATTTATGTTCGTTTTTTTTTTCTTTTTTCTTTTTTCTTTCTGTGAATCAAGATATTTACAGAACTCTCTTCAAATTCCTGAATTTTTTGCCGTTAAAATATTATGGTGTGCATACGTAAGACATTTTTTTTTTCTTCTATCAAAAAAAGGGTAATAATTATAAAGGTAATAATATAATTAAGTATGATACTTATTCATCTTTGGGCCAAAGAATAGTGATTAAACCAATTCTGTCATTAAAGACAATATAACATTACATATGTTATCCTGATATTTCCTTTTTCTTTTTTTCATTTGTTTAGTTTAATGCTTGAAAATGTATTTAGAAATTCTGTATGTGTGAAACTCAATATAATATTAATTAAAATGTCAGCAATACTTGTTATGTATCCTCAATTTTGCAAACCCTTCTAATTTTCTTCTGTTGCTAAATTTGCAGTTAACATTACATATGTATGTAAAAAGGTTTAGCAAGGGAAGATGCAGAAATTCCACAATTGTTGCATTATAAAACTTGTCCTCTTAATTTCCCTTTAATCTTAAATAAAACAGGAATAATAAACTTGTAAACTTCCTGAAAAATGAATTTCTAAGAGGTTTTTGAGTGTACATTTAAAAAAAGAAGGTCCAATCATCACTTAAATGCATTTTTTAAATACACTCAAGAACCTTCAGATTTGAATAAAAGAGTACAATTGTGGCTTCTCAGAAATAAATTTAACAGTCAGTCTTCCAACAGCTTCATTGCTTTTAAGTACTGTTGTAAACTTAATGTTTATAAAATTGGGAGGCCTTGCTCCAAGTTTGCTTAAGCCTTCAAATTAATTGAATGGAGTAAATTAATGGATTTTGTAAGGATGGCATCGGCCAATGAGCAGCAAAAGTAAGCAGAGGTACTGGGAAGATGTCAGTAGACTATGCCAATCTGTAAATTATTTGGAGCACTATGTATTATAAAAAATTGTTTTTTTTTTTTTTTTTTTTTTTTTTTTTTCTGATTTGAACTATAAAATGTTGATTTTCGTAAGCTGAAGGTACCGCTAATTTATTTATTTATTTATTTATTTTCTAAGAAGAATCCAACTGAATATACTCAAACTGTAATATTTTTTATGTATTATGTATCTTATATTGTTGTGTTACTATTCCTTTAAAAAATGTTTATTTAGTATAATACTTTTAATTAAATTAATTATTGTTGCAAGATAAATATAACTAAGACTATGTTTAGTTATGTGATATTTACAACTAATGGCCCCTTTCTTTTTGATAGTATGTTTTGTTTACTTATATATAATATTTTTTATTAGGACACAGCATTGGATAAAGCTAAGTTACCTGTACCAGAACCTAGTGATGCTGAACGAGCTAGTTTAGTTAACTTTGATGACATTGCCAATGATTTAAAGAAGCTTTACACACAAATTAAAAGTTGGTATTTCCTTTTTCTTTATTTCATTTGTTTAGTTTAATGCTTGAAAATGTATTTAGAAATTATGTATGTGTGAAACTCACTTAATACATATTAATTAAAATGTCAGCAATACTTGTTATGTAACCTCAATTTCGCAAACGCTTCTAATTTTCTTCTGTTGCTAAATCTGCAGTTAACATTATATATGTATGTAAAAATAAGCTCAATTTAAAGGGTTTTTTTTTTATATAAACTTTGTGATAATGCAAAATGCTTTGATTTATGACATTCTGTTGCAAAAGATTATAGTGTTTAAATGGAAGTCTGCATTTGTCGGATCGTGATAACATCATAGAAATGATGCTATAGAAAGATATTCATATCTGTTAAAATGAAAATTTGTTGAATCCTGTTCAAATTGTAAACTAAATAAAATGAAATATCCTCAAGTCTATGGATAATACATATGAGAGACAAAATTTAAAGTAGCAAAGAAGAAACAAGCAATTACTAATTAAAATAGTTTTTTATTTTTCTTAGAGGGCGGAGGCTTGATTTTTAATCACATGTAATTACATTTTCTTTTAACTTTTTCTATTTATAAATTTATATTACTAGCTGACTCGCCCGGCGTTGCCGGGCAGACTGTCATTGGGAAATATAACAGAGGAGTGGACTTCATAAAAAAAAAAGACTGAATAATATTTATTTATACTAAAAACTTGTAAAAAAATTAAATAAGAGCTAAAATTTCAAAAATATAACAGTTACGTTTAAAAAATGAAGTCAGGAAAGTTCTTATGGTTGAACCTAAATGGCATATTGGTATAAGATCGAGGCTTGATATATAGCAAATTAAGATTTGTGAAATGCTAATGTAATGCATTTTATAAAACTTCATTATTGCCATTAACAAATAATCGCGATTTCTGTAAGAAAAGTCTTGGCAGAAATTGCATGTTTCACTCAAAGTCCCACAATTATGCTCCGGAACGTTTAAATCAGCAATTTGGATTTCAGAAGCAACGCTTTTGTGCATGCATCAGTTATTAAGCCTATTTTGGTGATCGCTTATGCTCTGTGCTTGACGGCGTTCTTGATCCAATCTATTTAGATTTTCTCTTCTTAATTCGGCTTTTTCTTCACTTTCAAGCATTCGCCGAGATCTTTTACGGGCATTTCTAATGATATCTTGAAGCTCCATAATTGCAGCGAAAGTGCGAAACGTAAATAAACCTGATTTACCTCAGCCAAAATCCTGCTAAAGGATTTTTACACAATAACCAATTAGATGCGTTTCATTCGGGCATTGCCATTAAACAATTAACAAATAATCGCGATTTCTGTGCCACGCACGATAGCGTAATATATATATAGATATTTCTGCTAAACATAAACTTTAATTACCCTAGCTTTCGTTCAAAAATAAAAATAAATATGAATTTTATTCCTTCTTTTATTAGGGTTTCATTCATCTCACGAAACCCTATTACTCCCGCTCCGTTGTCTGTCCGTCACAGAGCCATTCTCAAAAACTATATAACTTATAGAGTTGAAACTTTGTGTATATACATGAATACCAGCTGTAAAGAGCTCAAAATATTAAAATTTGAAAAATTCGCATTATTTTAATAAATAGAGATAAAAAACCAAAATTCTAACAGGCTTTTCCTATTAAATTTAAACATTTTTCGTTATAGCAGATGCCAAAAATTTAAAATCCACAATGAAATTCTTTCTACAATAATTAATTTTCTATCAGACGATTTCCACGTAAAAAATGAAAATGAAATAAAAAGTTTCACCAATTGAAAAAAAGATAAATATGAAATAAAATTGATTGACGTCATAGTGGTATTAAAACGGAAAATGACTAAGATTTCTCAATAATACAAGGAGTACGAGTATGTGTATGTACACAAAGCAAATTAATATCATGTCATTAGAGAATTAAAAAGAAAATCTGACATCCTATTGGAAGTTTAACGAATTTTTCAAATGTTTGAGAATAATGCAAAGCAAGTATCAATATGAGTAATAGAGAATAATAAATATATGCGTTTGAGAAACATATTGAATCATGATAAAAATCCGATTATGGAAATATTTGCATATTTTAACATTTTGAAGGTGTACAATTTGTTTAATTTTGAAATTATTTTTTTAAATATTGCATTTAGTCCGTATGATGGATATTATTATGACAGAATATAATAGCGGGCTTAGCCCGCTATCCGGCTGGTTTAGATACTCGAAAAAATGAAAAAATAGACCGGTAAATTTTTACTTTATAAAAAACATGACTTTTTTTTTTGTTGTTGTTGTTGCTAAATGATATTTATTTGAATTTATTAAAGAAAGGATAAAGTGTTTTGAAAGGAATATTAAACGAAACCCTTTGAGCGATCTTCGATCACACTTACCCACTTGTTATCTGTACTGCAGTTTCACTTGATTTGTTTTATCTCTACTCAGTTTCCAGTCTCTCTTGCCTTAATGCATAAAGTAAATTTTAAAAAACGAGTACTCTGTGTTTTGTTTGCTATTAGGTTTCACTGTCATTATAAGATTCGTTATATTCATTATAAGACATTTTCCTTCAGATAAAAACCACTAAATTTTTAGATATATAAATTTTCATTGGTTTAGTTTGCACGTTTCTTAATCATTATTAATATATTGCTTTGCATCTTGTCTTATATGCTACTGTCTAGCTACTTGTTTGAACTTTAGAAATCTATAGATATCAAAGCCTAACCAATTTTAAGCATGACTCACACGCTTTGGCGATTAATAATGCACTAATTGTGCCTGCCAAGATTGATGGTGGTCAGGGAATCACTTACAATTTTTAATCAGTTTCTTACTGGATATCTGGTGGTTAACTTCTTGGTTCGATAATCCCTGGGTGCCACAGACTAATTATCTATGTTTTCATATTATTTTCCTTGCGTATTGTGCATGTGTACCTGGAAAAATAACAGATGTTTTCTCCTTTATAATGACTGGTTTCAGTATAAGTATTTCAGGAAATTGATGCAAAAATCTATTCAAGATCAAGGATGTAAAATCTTCATCACTAAGAGCTTTACCTTTCATGGGTACTGGCAAGGGAGGGGCATTCTCCCTACCTGGATTTTGAAATTTAATTCACTAAATTTTCTTTCTTACTGTAGATTTTTTTAAGTAAATAAAATTTATTTTTCTATAGTTTAAAATAATTAAATAATAAGAGAAAAAGAAACTAAGAATATTTTGTCATGGACGGGCCTGGCTTCCCTGAACAACCCCTCCCCTGGGAAATAATTTTTATTTCTGTTTTTCTTTTTCTGTTCATATGTTTAAAAATTATCTTAAATGGAAGACTTTGTCCACCTGTTTAAAAATTGTCTCGCAAGAGGTGTTCTGACAAAATTTCTTAGTTTAGCTTATTTCATGTTTATATTCTGCATTTTTAAAAAATGCAGCTTGTCACATCTGTTTCAAAATCTTGCCTCTTTCTGGATTTTGTTCTGCCAGCACACATTTTACCATTCAAGATTAGCATTGTGCATAAATGAAGTTGAAACTTTTGCTTCTACAGTGCCTGGCTGTCTCTTTTAATAAACCTGCATAGATTGACTGCCTAAGGGAGGCCACTTGTCTTGGCCAAGCCAGGACATTGATTGTATAGCCTCCCCCGGGATAAACTGGCATAGATTCTACAGAGCCTGTGCTTTTCTGAATCACATGTCACAAGTTTTAAAGAACAGTCTATCAATGCTTTTTGTGTTATTAGGGTTCTGGGCTTAAAAAGCAAAACGGAACCATTATAAGATTGCTTATGTGTCTATCTGTCCATCTGTCATAGCCGTTTTTATCGAAAAATATGGAACATGGAAAGTTCAGACTTGGAAGATATTTAAAGATTATTGACCCTCATATTTATAGATTATTAGCCATTCACAAGTATTTTTAGGAAAAATTTAGGGAGTAATTAAATTACTTGAAAAAAAAAAACTATATATACATATATCATGTGGGATATCATTTGAAAGATCTTGTAACACCGAACTCAAAAAAATATTTTTTTTAATTTTTGGTATTATATTTTCAGAGATATCATTGAAAATGTACTTCAAAAATATGTCCCCTTCCCTCTATTTCCAAATCTACTGAAACTAAAATTATGAAAAAATTAGAAGTAGTAGAAGTTTATTTAAACCTTTCAAAAAAAAAAAAAAAAAAAAACTATAGTGATTATTTTAAGTCACATAGCTTTTGAGAAAATTTCATTTTTCCGTTATACACAAACTTTACATTGTGGATACTCAAGGTATCTATTGATGCAGAATCATCCAAGAATTGTTGATAATGATTTTTTTTTAAATTGTCTGTAATTAGCCGAAATATTAATTAAAAACCTATCTAGGAAAACATAGCACAGACTAAAGCACCACTGCAACTTTGCGACCTCCTTTGGAAGTGTGCTTGACGTAATGCCAAGTTGAAACTTTGTACAAGGTTTTTGTTTTAGGTAAGGGAATCGTAGTGATAAATAATCAACTCCAAGTTTTTTACAAAGTCTTATTATTCTTTTAGCAATGTTTTCTGTAATATTGTAGTTAGTAATTAATAAATTTATTGTATTTTTTTTTACACTTTGTGTGCAAGTAAAACTCGCACTTGAACGATTATTTTTTAAATAAACTTGAACACATTATCTGAAATGTCTGATGTCAAAATTGTATATCATTTTGTCTCGTTCAACATCCAACACAGCCTTTTGTGTAAGGAAGTTTAATTTTGACAACCTTGTATCTATTATATTAAAATCTGACTGTCTGTAACACAGTGAAATTATCACCAGTTACCCGCATTGATCCGAAAATGTCATATGAGCTCTCAAAATTTTATAATTTGAATTAGTTTTTTTGTTTTTGTTACTTTTAACAAAGTTTCTCTAAAGATGACAACTAAATTACCCCATTTTTGTAATTAAAGGAAAGAAAAGAGTAAATAATGAGATATTGTCTGCTATCCGAAATGGTGAACACAGATATCTTTAATTTTGCTTTGTTTCAATAAATCGATTTAATAGTTTACATTCCTTTAAAAAAAATGTAATTTAAAGAATTTTCATATGACTTACTTTCATATTTACTAAAATTATTATCAAAATGCTGAAAGATTTTAATATTATTGATCTGTAGGAAATATTTTCAGATTTTGTTTAAATTTAAATTAATGCTCTGTGATCGAACATGGAATCTGAACATACGTACAGTTCATATGCTCATATTAAAAGTTTTTATTCAAACTATAACAACCCACACTACTCAACTCACCTGGATGAATCCACTTTGCTGAGTTAGACAAGTAAACAAACATAACTTGACATTAAGGGCAAGTTCCAAATTTTTATCCAAAATCCTCTTGACTGATTAAATTTTTTTGCCTGTATGTCACCATTTTCTTACAAATGCATTCTACCAGAGTTACATCAAAGTCATGCAATTTCCAAAATGCAATTTTTGTAATTTCAGTTCATTTACATTGTAAAAATGGTTTCTTGCTTACAATAAAAAAATAATATTCTAAATCTTTTCTAAATGTAGAATTAAATTAGATTTATTTTTTTCCCAAAAATCAAAAAATTTCATGCAATGCAAATGCAACACTTTCACAACAATGCTACAATTTGAACTATGCCAACTAGTAAATATATAAATTCACAAAATAACACTTTATTAGTAAATATATATATATAAAACTGTGAAAAAAAAATAATAAAAGAAAAGCATAAAGATTCCACTTTTATGATATAATTAAATTATTTCAATATTTAGAGCCGTACAATTTCATGTAGAATTTATTTATTTTAATTAATTATTATTTATTTATTAACGTTTTATTATGATTAACAATGAATATTTGTTAAATTTCTATGACTTCAATATACACTTTTTAATTATGGAACAACCATTTATAAGTTTTTTGGAGATAGCCAATTATTCCTGGAAACGTCGGCTATATAACTAGCCTGTGATACTCAGGGAGTAAAGACAAACATTTTAGTATGACATTTATTAAAATTATTCCATCCATTTCCCATTTTATAAGGGAATAGAGGATCTTACATTGTCCAAGATCAAAAACATTACGTTACTTTCTTGCATACAGTCTTGTATAAATGAAATGCATAAATCTGGTTAAACCATAACTTGGGTTACGTGAATTAAAACTTAAAGAAGAGTATCTAAGTTTGAGTTCAATTCACACAAGGCTTCCTTTTACATAAAACTTAAAATCAAATTTTTATTCCTAACATGCTTTTTTATTGAAGCAAAAGTTTAGTGAAAAAATGAAGTATTATTCCCTATATGTTTTTTAATCCCTTCTAAAGGTAGCATTAAAATTAAAGTTTTCATGTTTTTTTGTTGTTTTTTTTAACAAAATATTGAGTTTATTTATTTATTTTTATAAAGGTTGTGAAGCTAAAGTAGAGAAAGTATTAAGTTCTTCAGATGAAGACCACCAGCAACCATTTCAAGACAAAATGGATGCTTTTCTAAAGAAAGGTAAACTTTGTTTTAAACTCTCAAATTATCTCAGATTTTTATAATGGCACATATCTTTTTAAAATCTATTCTGTTTATTAATCTTATCTTTTAAACATTTTTCTTGCATATTTACAGTACTTTTATTTATTTATTTCCATAGCCTATTCTGAACATAAAGAACAAGAAGAAAATCTGGAAGAATGTAAAACCAAGTAAGTTCTATTTAAAATAAGTATAGTTATATCTCATTATTAATATTATTAATAGTAGTAATTATGAAAATCGATTTTTATATAAGCTGATTTGCTTATTTTATATTTTATTTCCTTTCATATTAATTTTTCTACTTCTCACTCTCTCTTTTTTACTTCTCTTATTATTCCTTTTCTTATTAAAATCAATTTATTTCTTGTCAAATATTGCTTGTTAATATTGAAAACAATATTATCAGTTTGATTGCAAATCTTATTTAAATTTTTTGTTAGGCACATTGGCCTTCACAATTGCAAAATTGAAAAAAAAAAAAAAACTTTTTATAGATATATATATATATATATATATTTTAATTATTTATAGTCCTTCCAGTCCGATCCAGTAATTATTCACAGTCACAAAATTAAAAAAAAAAAAAAAAAAGAGAGAAAAAAAAAGGAAAAAAAAAACTTTTTTATAGAATTTTTTTTTTTTTTTTTTTTTTTTTTTTTTTTTTGTTAAATAATTATTTACAATATCTGTTATTGATTTAAAAATAGAGTAATATTTGGTTTTATGTCTGAATTTAGACATCAGAAACATCTTTAAAAAATTTCTATGCATAAGGAAAGAATAAAATATCATAGGTGTGCCTGAGATCAGTTGCATCTGATGAAAGGTTAAAATGAACCTTTCAATTATTAGATTTTATCCATATCTGAATTTAAAGATCAAAGCATCATTATTTTTTTTTTTCTGTGCATAAAGATAAAATGTTAGAGATGTACTTTTTAAACAAGTTACACATGATGAAAGGTTAAAATCAAATTTAAAATTAATTATAAGATTTCACTCATATCAAATTTGGAAATCAAAGATATGTTTATTTTCTTTTCCTGTGCACAAGAACAAGTTATTTTATCATGCATCTGTTACAGATGAAATGGGCTCGATTTTTATACTAGCCTTTGGGTTCAGACTCAAATTAAAAATTTTATTTATTCAGAAATTGAAAAAAAGTTTTAAAAAAAATGACAAATGCTATTTGAGAAACAAGAATGTAGTATAAGTATCTTGCGTAATTTTACAATCCTGTAAAAATCAGTTTGAAAAGGAATTTAATTGATTTTGATGGGTTATAAAGAAAAATATTCTATCTCATTCATATCCTTTGTCTATCCTTGCTTTCTGTTTCAAGTCCTTTCCCGGAATTACCATTTTATCTAATTTCTGAAAACAAGTTGAAAATTGTACATCAAACGGGACAAATGAGGTGTGTTCGTACTTGTAATGAAAAAAAAAAAGAAAAAAAAAAGAGAGGATAGGAAAGATGGAATTAACGGTTTTTACTAACATAGAAGTTAGAGAGAGAATTTTGAATATTAAAACGTTATTTTAAATTTTGTATTTTCCTAAAATAGATGAATGATAATTTAGCCAATGATCGAAAGTGGGAGTAAATAAAAATAAAAACAATGCGTTGTGAAAAGAAAGAAATTTAGAATATAATAAAATCAATTAATGATTTCTTCATGATAAAATATAAAAACAATTCTTACCTGAACTGAGAAAAACTGCTACACTGAAAACATATTTATTGTTAACCCTTTTTATAGTGCCACTAGAAATTACATTTAAAGAATCTAAGCATGAAAATTATATTATCAAATAAAATCAACATTAAACATTTACTGTATAAATATGGATAAGTATTAAATTAAATTTTCATATTGTTAAACCATATTTGTTCATAAGGTATTAAAATGTTTTTTAAGATTATAAAGTTATCTCTTAAATTTAAAGGCACTCTGTACTGTGGAAAACACATTATAAATATCAGATAGATAATAAATTTTAAAAACACAAAAGAAAGAGACATAGGTTGAACAACACATTTTTATTCATATATAAATAAAAGTTAAAAGGAAACTATATATATATTCATTCTTAGGTGTGTAGACAACCTTACAACATATTAGATTATTTATTGCAATATAGATGCCAAAATTTAAATATAAATATAACAAATTTTTCTTATCAGCTTGAAGTAAAAAACTATTAAATTTTATATATTTCTGTGAATGACGTTACTTTATGAGTACTTATACAGATTAATGAGCTGTGAAAAATGTTTCTCAAAGAGTAAAACAATATTTGGTTGGATTATGCATCTCATCACTATATCATCTGAAGACACTAGAGTTCATTTATCGAACTGATGAATCTGTACTGATCTATACATTATGATTGAAGTTAAGATATGTACCAGAATATCACATTCTCCTAACATCGTTGGTGAGTAGAGTATTCAATAATCCTCATCTTATGAAACAACCACGTAGCGAGGTTTCTGCACGATTCAACAAGATTAAGTGATAAACTTCAGAGAAAATATACAAAATGTTATTACCGTCTCTTGGAGCATTATGTAGATTTCAAAAGTAAATAAGATGATCCACAGCTAGACTCTGGTAAGATTCGTTGATCAGAACTTTACACCATCTCCAACAGAGAGTGATCGTCGAGTCCATCAAAGGAATAGCATCTCTGAGATCACAAACTCATATATCTTCTTATTAAATTTATAAGTTAAATACTTTAAAGTGTTAATTCAAAAAAGGGAAAAACTATGAAATAATTTCCGATAGGACTCTACTGCTGAATCTGTTTAGTCCAACAGTAGGCCTAATACGGAAACAGTATTTTTGAGGAGCGCAGAGTGCAGACTTGTTTCCACACCCACGTCCAGAAGCGAAGAGAGTCAGACGCTTTCGGAGATGCATTGAAGTTCCCCGTTTCGCGCTGAAACTTTAATAGCCAATCAGAGACCTCCACACTTCTACGGCGTTCAAAACTCCGGTGCTGATAATGCCACATGAAAAATGCTTAAAGATTAGTAACGACTCTCAATGCAAGTTTGCGATCGCTAAAGCTAGTGCGTTGATAGAGAAAAGTAAAAATACGATTGGCAACCGCTGAATGAATTAAAATGGCGTTTGTTTACAATTAAAAGAATACAGAAATTAACGTTATGGTTGCCGATCAAATGAAAATAAATTTAGAAAATGGGAATTAATTAAAAATGAGAGATAAATCATTTAAATTTAAAAATAAATAAATTAATCTAGGATAAATAAATTTTAATAATAAAAAAAAGCAGATGTTATGTTCGTGTCATAACAGTACTGTTATTATTTCAGTGAAAGGAATTATATAGTCTGTTTTTATGATATAATCAATTTACATAATAAAATAAGAACATTTTAAGTTGGTAACATTTTATTTTTTGTTGACATTTACTGAAAATTCCAATGGGAAATTTAAGCCTAGCTTTGTAAATTTCAGAACTTGAACTCCATATTTAGACTCTCTTTCTATTTAATATCTATTTCTCCGGAAACAGCTATCCAAAAAACTGTCGGTAGATTATAGGATTGCTATAATTAAACAATTTTAGTATACAAATTCGGTTTTTAAATTCAGTAATACAGAAATAATATGACTGCATCATAAATATGACGTTAAATAGCCATGGCAACCTAGAATCATTACCTATCATGGGATATCATTGAATTAATTATGCATGATAGGATTTAACAGAATGAAGAAAACTTTTATTAATATCTTTTTAAGTTTTGATTCGATTTTCATAAAATTTGACATGACTCGACAAAAGTTTCGAACATCCTTTTGTACCTGTTAGCCATTGCAATGCATGTCATAGGGCCATTGTGAATAGCCTGTTCAAAAAAGAAAGGTTGAAGATTGAATGTGGCTATGAATCCATACCAGACTAACTTTCGTTGAGTGGAGTGGAATCTCTTGGAAGGTACCAGGGTTTTCAGTTTCCCAAATGCTACAGTTATGGGTGTTCACTATTCTACTGAGTTGGAAATGGGCTTCATCGCTCCACAGTATCTGTCATGGTCAATTCAACTCTTGAATTTCTCTTTTTTTCATATTTTCGTTGTACAATGCCATCTATCGGTATTTCTGGAACATTTTTTTTTTTTTGTGTAATCCATTTCCCCATCTACTTATAATAAAATCCGAAGGCAAGAAAATGTCTGTAACCATTCCAGGTGCAACCACTCTGGTCTGCGAATTGACCGCAGTTAAACGCCATGTTAGGCTTAATGAAAAACCTATTCTAACATATAACAACTAAACGATAATTTCTCCTACTTGAAATCATGTCTTTCAAAATAAATTAATGTTTGTGAGATGACTTACATTAAATTATGTTTATATTCTGCGATAAATTCGGTAATGAAATTAGGTTTATTGCTCTATGAAAGTGAACATTCGTCGTGAACGTTTAAAATATTAAACCATGAAGGTAACCGTTCGGAAAGCGATCGCAAACGGAAGAAGTTACCTTCCTCGGTGACACTCGCTAAAATACTTCATTCATTCATCGTGAGCCTTTATCGCCATCTATCGGAGATTAATATAAACAAAATTTTCTTCTGAAATTGTAGTTTTAATTCTCAATGAATATAGTGACCTCTCACTTATACACAATACACTGTAATTATTTTTCAGCACCAGTTCCTTTTTAAAGTAATTTTCTCCTTATTTAATCGCAGAATTTATAAATCGAATTTTACTGTTTTAAAATAGTGGTACAAAAAGTAATTACTGAACATCGCATATGAGGTCACTGTATTTCTTATAAAATGTAATTAGAATATAAGGAACATGTAATTGTAATGCCATATACTACATATATTAATTATATCAATGCAAATAAAATTTTGTATTTTGTCATAGTAGAAACTTTGTAGTGAAAATAAATTTGTAACTTAATAAGAGAATTAAAAAAAATACTTTAATAAAAGATGATCTTTAATGATCAAAATTTATCACAGGTTTCTTAAGGCATGTTTATAAAAAATCAGAATTTAATTTGAGATAAACTTTTTAAAATTTATTTAATTATTATTTTGGCAAATAAACTTTCTCTTGAAATTGCACTTTGTTCTGTATTTTATCAATTTTGCTTGCATTGTAAATAAAATGAATATTTTATATCAAATATAATTAAAATATAAGGAATATTATGCAATACTGTGGTACAACAAGTATTAGTTGTTGTACCACTATAATGCAGAGAAAATTTTGAATTTTAACATAGTAACTTTGTAGCGAGAAAAATGATCAGTCATATTAATACAATTAATAGATGCGATTTAATTAAGAAATAAAATAAATTATTTTAATGATAGATTATTTTAATGAATGGTTATTTTAATGAATGATTATTACAGTTGTATACATTTGTGAAATCGGAATTTGAATAGTGAAATGTTTACTCTGATATAGCAGGGCAGTTTAACACATCGAAATGACACAGATTGCCCAAATTACTCGAAATTTTTAATGTCGCTTAAAAATATGCTTTGCAGCACTGCCTGGTGAAGTATTAGAGCAGTTTTTTACGAGGTTTGTATGCAAGGCCTCAATGTAATTAGGGCTCCGCAAGTAGCCCGGAGATGTATTAACCCAGCAATGGATGTTTAAACAACTTTGTTGATCTAACAATGTTTTGAAGATTTTATTGTTCTTAATCTTTACAGAATCTTTTTATAGTGAAATCTTTAAACTATTGAAGTTCAATCGAAACAGTTTATTTCCTTCGGGAATGTTGTTTATATCAAAGGATTGAATATTATTTCATAAAATCTTAATGCTGATTGTTTGTATGAAGTCTTATGAAAATGAAACGTAACATTCCGTCTTTTTTGACGGGGTTATATACTAGTTTCTTAAATAGTTTGTTCGGAAAATTTTAAGTCTTTACACTCAGTAGTTCAATATATAGGGAGGTCAGAGCAGGGGTGTTTTAATTCTGGCCACCCAGTATTTATTACATGAAAAGTACTATTAGTACCAGAAAGGTACTATGAATACATACATATTTTTATCTCTTTTTGTCTTTGATAACTCCTTAGGATGCCCCAGCAATTGCAATTTTGAAAGGCAAATAAAACGCAACATTAACCTCTGCTTAAAGAACTACGTTCGTTTCCCTGGACATTCCCAGGAGTGGGGAAAAGTGAAGCTGGTTCATTAGTATTTCATGAGGGTTTTTTAATTAGTATCTCAGCTAATTATCAAAAAATAAAAAATCCGAGTTCTGAAAAATGTGGATCTGTCATCATCTATCTAGAACCAAATTTGAAGACCTCTATGTGCAATAGGTTTCACACACAAACATACACACGAACATCTTTCTTTTATTAGTATAGATTCTATAAAAAATATTTACTTTTTCATAAATTTCACAAACTTTTGTGGAATATTTATCTAGAAATTTGAGATAAAGTTATTAATCCTGTCAATTGTTAGCTCACTCATTGTAATATTTAGGATTTTTATTTTTATTTTTTAGATTCAGTGACACAATGGTATTCTTCAGTTGGAAAGCAAAATCTGCCAGTGCATCTGAGTGGACACAAGAATTTTTCAGTTATTGGAAATCATTTTGTTATGACTTTAAAGACATTTGGAAAAAAGAAATTCATAGGAAAGCTAAAGAAGAGTATGGATGTTTTTTTATATTTAATATTTTGTTAGATCATAACTTTATTATTTGTATAAAAAAATTCTAAATAATGAAATTGTTCCCATAGAATGTTTTTATTAAGAAAAGAAAAGAAGGGTAGTTGTTCAAGGTATTTCTTTGTATGAAAATGAAAATTTTAGCATATTTTCTTTCAAAAGTTATCCCTAAAGCCTCCTTTCCTATCCTTTTCTAATGTTACCTGAAAGATTGCGACAAAAAAAAGAGAAGGGGGGGGGGAGATAGCCTTGAAATGTATTAAAGATTGATGGCCCAAATCTTACAAAAATGTATAAAGTTAAAAAGGGATCGGTATACTATTAATGGGTTGGTATTAAATAATGAAAAATTGGTTGTTTCTTCTAGTATGAGAAAAATTGTATTAGAATTAATTCATGAAGCATAATCCCTGGTCCGAATCTGCAGAAAAAAAGTAAGGCCTGGCCCGGAAAGAATGAAGACCAAGACCAGTCCATGTGCGCCTCATGAAAGAAAATTGGCCCGAGCTTCTGTAGACCTTTATTTGTAGGTTGTTAGTTATATCCCTGTTTTCTAGTATACATCCTTGAAACTGAGCACTTGTCACAAGTGTAACAATATTATTAATAACTTTATTAAGAATGAGTTTCTAATATTGGAGCATAGTTCATTCCACATAACCTGATTGGTATTGTTTACCAAATGTACTGCTGTGTATCACAATATTTAGACTTGTTATTTATCATATTATATTACAATATATATATATATAACTTATTGTAAAATTAAACCATTGAAACATAAGAAACTGACCACACACAATGAATTCACAATACCAAATAGCAGAGTCAAATTACAAATTAAATTATGCAGTTCTAAGAAATGAAATATTATTAATTCAAATGAAAAAAAAAAAAAAAAGAAAGAAATAAGAGTATAGACACAAATAGAGGCTTATAATGTAAATCACTTTTTCAAGGGCAGGGGATCTAACATTATAAACAATGAACAACCGATTTCTGTAGATAACACTAGCTTTATGCTAAAAAATCTGTTATCTCGCTGCCCGATTGGTTGTTAAATCAAGATTGAAAAACAAGAAGAGCTTTTAAATGGAATATAATAATTTTAACTTTCTGCATTTTTTCTCTACATATTTTTAAGTGTTTTTCCCATTTATTTTAATTTTGAGAATCTTAAATTTTGAGATATCTTTATGTATTGTAATTATCGGTTTATCTATTGTCAATTATTTATGTAGTTTAATGGTTATTATTTACAAAAGTTTTATTATATATATATATATATATTATATATAGATAGATAGATAGATATCAAGGGATTTCTGTGTTTTTCAAGTACCGATATTTTACATATGTTGTGCTGTTTCGAAGTTTTACTTAGAATCTTTTAAGAAATAAAGGGGTCTTTTTTTTTTCTACTGAATTTACTCTGCAAATTTTACTCAATGACTTTTCAGTAGCCCCCTATCTTTACCAAGTTGTAAAATTATAACATCAGCTGTTTTCTCATGCACACATATTTAATTTTTAATGCATAATAATTTTTATTTTTGATTTAATTCTAGTATTGAAGCTGCTAGAAGAAAAATACAAGAAAAACAAGATGAAAGACAAGCTAGTATTATCAAAGTAAAGGAAAAACCATTCGGTCTTGTAAGCATTATTTTATATTCTTTCTCTGTCAATGTTAAAAAGAAAAGAATTGTGTTACTAAAAAAACGTGATTGTTGGTTATGCTTCGAATGTAAAAATATAATATTTAAATGTATGATTTCTTAATATCAGCTTGTAAAACATTTACCAAATACCAGTGGCGTACCCAGGATTTTATTTCGGGGGGGGGGCTGACTTAAATTTCCATAATGTTCTGAATATTACGAAACACATTGAATTGTGTTGTAAACAACAATAATTTTTTACAGTAAGGACGTAGCCAGAGGGGGCACAGGTGGTGGGGGGGAAGGTGATTCTGTTCCAAATTTTCAGAAAATTTAGAAAAATCGGTCATCAGTCTAAAAATTTGGACTTAAAAATATATCGCTATTTTTGACAAATGGCCAACGAAAAAAATCAATTTCATCAATCGTGCGCTGGAAAAAAAATCTCCAATTTCGCTAAAAAATCACGGAAAAATCCGAATTTTGTCAAATTGCCGTGGATAAAATACGAATTTCGTCAAAAAGCCACAGATAAAACTGGAATTTTGTCAAAGTGCAGCAAAAAAACGCTAAGTTTGTCAAAGGATCGAGGATAAAAGGTCAAATTTCGTCAAATGATCGCGGAGAAAAGGAAAATTTCGTCAAATAATCGTGAAGAAAAACTGAATTTCGTCAGATGATCACGGAGGAAACGCGAATTTCGTCAAATGATCATGGGGGGGATGCGAATTTTGTCTAATGACCGCTTTAAAAAAAAACGCTAATTTCGTCAAAGGACTGCAAAAAAAGCGCAAATTTCATCAAAGAGCCGTGGAAAAAATGCGAATTTCGAGTAAGGATCGCGAAAAAACACTCATTTCGTCAAAGGACCTTGAAAAAACACAAATTTCGTCAAAGGATCGGAAAAACGCGAATATAGTCAAAGAGAAGCCGAAAATCTCGAATTTCATGAATGGGCCAGAAAAAAAGGAAAAAACACAAATTTGGACAAATGATCTAAAAAAAAAGGTCAAATTCCATCTAATGATTGCGGAGAAAACGTGAATTTCGTCAAATGACTGCGGAGGAAACGCGAATTCCATGAAATGGTTGCGGGGGAAACGCGAATTTCGTCAAAGGGCTACAGAAAAAACGCGAATTCCGTCAAAGGGCTGCGGAAAAGCACGACTTTCGTCTAAATTCTAAATATTGCAAAAAAAAAGCAAATTTCATCAAAGAGCCGCAGAATAACTGCGAATTTGCCAAAAGCCAAGAAAAAACACAAATTTCAACAAAGAATCGCGGGAAAAAACCCGAATTTCGTCAAAAAGCGGCAGGAAAAACGCAAATTTCGACAAAGGACTACGAACAAAATACGTTATCCATCAAACGGTCACGGAAAAATGTTAATTTCGTCAAAGGATCGCAAAAAACCCGAATTTCGTCAAAAGGCCGCAGAAGAATGCATATTTCGTCAAAGGGCCACGAAAAAAAACGACCTTTGTCAAAACATCGCAAGAAAACGTGAATTTCGTGGAGGAAGGGCCTTGGAAAAAACGCGCATTTCGTCAAAACGTGCGGAAAAACACGGTTTTGTTTCAAAGGGCCGCATAAAAAACGAGAATTTTGTCAAAGGGTGGCAGGAAAAAAGCAAATTTCATCAAAGGATCGCAGAAAAGTGCGAATTTCGTCAAAGGTCCATGGTAAAAACCCGAATTTCATCAAAGGATCGTGGACAACGGACAACAGCTGTCTCTTTAAAAAAAAAATCAACACACATACAAACATCTATGTTTATAGGTATAGTTTTTAAACTGGAATAATATACTGAACTAACTTTTTAAAAATCTGACCCTTCCAAAACCGAAAATCAATAATGAATGACAAATCTTACTTGACATTGCCATTCACAAAAAAATTTCAGTACGTGTGTTTGCTGATTTGGTGAAATTGTTTTAAAAAGATCAATTTAACAATAAGTGTTGCACACACAGAGCAATATACATAGAGCTAAAACTTAAAGAATGTGTGGTAGATTCTTAAACTAGATCCCGTTTGAAACAGAGAATATATATTTTTAAAGGGCAAGGAAACTATCATTTAGCCGTTATCTACAAAATGTTAGCCTATCCTGCATGTAAGTGGACATACGGACACATGGATACATCACATCCATTATTATATGCATACCAGTATTATCCGTCGTACATTACGCTATAAATAAAATTTTCTTAGAACGCTAAAAAAATTACACCAAACATATGACATGTTGGTGCTTTTGAAGATTTCCTGATATTAGAACTCACTTTTAAGTTCCCAAATTTTTTTCTCAATTTCCTTTCAACAAAAATACTTATGCAATATATTTTTGTAGAATTCATACAACTGTTTATGAGCTGTGTATCTCTTCTTTTGTTTCCTTAAAATACAAAAATTATTATTAAATGAATTTGAACCAAAATATATCAGATACTCAGTGGATTAGGGAAGATTTGAGGGGAGTAATTGAATGTTAAAGTTTCTTCCTAGAACACTAAAAATTTAATAAAATAAATAATTTTTTTTTTCTTTTGCGAATAAGAATATGTGTTGCGTAAATAGCAGCATAAAGAAAAGCACAAATAACCAGAATAAAAGATATATCCAACATCATAAAAGGAGTTCCGATTTTTCCGTGTAAAAAGAAAAGAGATAGACAGCAAGATTTTTTTTTTTTTTTTTATAACATATACACACAAAATATTTTTTATACACGTATATAAAATAACGATTTTGCATATTATTTGTGCATTGCACATGTAATAATAATAACTTTAAACCGTTCCAAATGAAAAATACTGGCTGCAAAGTTAGAACGGAATAGGAAGATAAATAGGGGGAGGGTCGCAGGACTGATGATGATGAGGATATTGGATTAACGAGAGAGACAAATTCGTTGCATGCCAGAAAATAAAACAAATTTATCTCAAAAAGAAAGAAATAATATCAGCCCTTTTTTCATTTCACTGTGATCTCTTCGGAGGGAGAATGGAGCTGTAACCTCATAACCCGTCCCCCGTCCCTATCGCCTTCTTTGGGTATTGTATATGGACTAAAGAAAAGAGTATGGCTAGACCGTTGAATGATTGGAAGGGGGGGATGGATTACAAATATCTCTCAAACAGAAGGTTAACAAATCAGCACTTTTTCATGTCATTTTCGACAATTTTGGAAGGAAGGGGGCTATAAACCCCCTCCCCCACACAGCACATAAACTAACGTTGTTTCAAGGGTTTTTAAGGTTGAAACAAGGTTTCGAAAAGGGTTTGTGCTATCTGGGTCTCCACCAGTCTCCTTCCCCTTCTTTGAGTATGCTGTAGTGTCAATGTGGACTAATATGGGACTAACGAGAATGGCTAATCCTCTGTATAACAGAAAACTAAATTACAAATATCTCAAAAAAAAAAAAAAATCTGCACTTTCCCATTTTATTTTTGACTATTTCGAGAGGAGATCTGTAACCCCATTGTCCTCTTCAACCTCTTTCGGCAACTGTGCACTGATATAGGACTAAAGAGAAGAGCTTGGCTAATCCATTGAATGATGGGAGGGAAAAAAATTTCAAATTTCTCTCAAACAGAGAGGGAAAAAAAAATAAAGGCTTTTTTTCCCATGTCATTTTCGACTATTTCAGAAGGGAGTGGTAGGCTGTGACCCCTAATGAGACTAATGAGAATAGCTAATCCGCGGTAAAACCAAAAATTAAAATACAAATTTATCTGAAATAGAAAGAAAAAAAATCAACAGCATTTTCATTTCATTTTTGACTATTTCGAAAGGGGGGCTGTGACCCCATCAGCCCCCTTCCCCTCGTTGGGTATACTGTGGTGTAACTGTGCGCTGAAATGAGAATAAACAGCATGAGTAGTTCGTCATATTGCAGAAAACAAAGTTACAAATTTATCTCAAACAAAAAGAAAAAAAATCAGCATTTTTTCATTTAATTTTCGACTATTTTGAGAGGAAATTGTAACCCCAAAATCTCCCGTCCACTTTTTTGGGTATAATGTGGTATCACTGTGCACTAACATGGAACTAAAGAGAAGGGAGCAGCTAGTCTGTTGAATGATATGGGAAAAAATACAAATTTATCTCAAACAGAAAGAACAAAAAAAAACACTTTTTTTATTTCATTTTCGATTATTTCGGCTGGAGGGGGCTGTAATCCCATCAGCCCCCTCCCTTTCTTTCGATACGCTGTGATGTAAACTAACATGGGGATAACGAGAATGGCTATTTCGCTGTATGACAGAAGAAAAAATACAGATTTATCTAAAAAAGTAAGGATTGAAGAAAACAAAATTACAAATTTATCTCAAAAACAAACAGAAAACATCAAACAAACAAAAAGAAACAAAATCAGCATCTTTTTCATTTCATTTTCGACTATTTTGGGAGGGGGCTGTAACCTCATTAGCCTCCTTCACCTCTTTGGGTATAATCTGGTGTCACGGTGCACTAATATGAAAATGGAACTGAAACGAAGGGAGCGGCTAGTCTGTTAAATGATAGGGGAGGGAAATGCAAATTTATATCAAACAAAGAAAAAAAATCAGTACTATTTTTTCGTTTCATTTTCGACTATTTCGAAAGGAGGGGGCTGTAATTCTATCAGCCCCCTCCCCTTCTTTGTGTATGCTGTTATGTCAATGTGGACTAATTTGGGGTTAACGAGAATGGCTATTTCGCTGTATGACAGAAGAAAAAATTATAGATTTGTCTAAAAAAGTAAAGAAAAAACACTTTTTTCATTTAATTTACGACTGTTTCGGAAGGAGAGGGCTGTAATCCCATCAGCCCCCTTTCTCTTCTTTTGTGTCAATGCGGACTAATGTGGGACTAATAAGAATGGCTAGTACACTGTATGATAGAAAAAAAAAAAAAATTCCAAAAAAGAAAAAAAAAACATCAGCATTTTTTTCATATCACTTTCGAAAATTTCAGAGGGGGCTGTAACCCCATCAGCCCCCCCCCCCCTTGGGTACACCCATGCAAAATACTCCAGTATTTTATTTTATTTTAAAATTAGAATTCTAGTTTTATTGATAGTACATGCATTTGTGGATCATTATCTTCAATGTTTATATCAATTTTACACTTTTCTTTCCTTAAGAAAATTCAAATTTTTAATCCTTTATACTTTTCTAAACAATAATCCTTATTCTGTAAAAGATTTTTTGGCTTTTAAACACCAAAGTCACATATATTTTTAGACAGTTAATGGTTGAGAAAAATTTAGAAAAAAAAAAGTTAATATTCAATATATCAATAAAACCATTAAAAAAAACTGAAATTATTTTTATATTTTATACTTTTTCTTCAATACATTTAATTTATTGTTTTGTTTCTTGTGTTTAATAAGTTATAAATTATTTTTATTTGTATATGTATATGTAAGAATCTGATATATTATACTTTTAGCTGATTGTATTTAAAGAATGTAACAATTCTATTTATTTTTTTATTATAAAGAATACAGTGTCATATTACTGTAAGCTATTATTTACAAATGCATTAACTGTATATAACAATGGTCATCAACTACACACCTGTGGTTGCACTTTTCCCCACTCATCCATTCTTTTTGTTGTTGTTGTTGTTTTCCCACAAAGACTCTTTAAAACAAATGTGTGGGTAAATGTGTATATTTTGCTCTCATAGAAAAGTTTGATATTTGTGTTGACACCAAGAAAAAAAAAGTTCTCCACCTGTACAACTTTTCATAAAAGTGAAATGTGTGAATAACTAAAAATTAAGACTCGCTCATACTAAAAAAGACAGTATTTTGGACATTTTTTAGGTGCGTTCGTAATTATATAAATACGTAGCACCTATTGTCGTCGCTTAGTCCATCCATCTGTCCGTCCGTCCGCATATAACAACGCAAAAACTACCCAACCAAATGGTTTGAGATTTAAGATACATTATCTTTGCAGAATTTTGTCGAGACATTTCAAATTTTATTAAAATCGAATCAAAACTTTAGGAGATATTAATAAAAATATTTATTAAGAAATTTGAATTTTTTTTTTTTAATCGGTGCTTTCTTGTTAGAGGAGCTTCCGATGGATGTTAAATCGTCAAGCGACCGAGACACTTATTTTATTACAGAAATTAATCGGCAGACGATATAATTCATTTCACAGAATTAAAAATCATCTAGGTCTGAATATTTATATAACTAGCTACAGTACGAACGCACCTCGTTTGTCACGTTTGACATACAATTTCCAACTTGTTCATTCTTTGTATCCTTAGTACAACCATTTTTGTTCCTTGCACTTGAAAATTTTCATAAATATATATTTGTATTTATCGGAAACATCTGTACATCTACTACAGACACTACATTGTACCTACATTGAATCTACATTGAATCTACATTGTACCTACATTGAATCTACATTGTACCTACATTGAATCTACATTGTACATCTACTGTACTACATCTGTACTACATATGTTGCATTGTGTATTTTTAAATGGATGTATTTGGAAGGGAGGGATGTATAAGAGAAGCTTTATACCTATGAAAATGAAAAAAAAAATGATAATAATTCACTGTTTAACTGATCAGGGGTACAGACTGTGAAGGCTCTCTTAATAAAATGTCTAAATGCAAAAATTTTGTTAGAAATTAGATCTTGAGCATTTTGTAGGATAGTGGATTGATTGGCTATTGGTTTTATATAAACAGTATGTTCCATGCCATAGTGGGTTTTGAGTAATATGGGGGTATATATAAATAGGGAAGCATTTCATTCTGTTCAACTTCCAAAGTAAACTTAATTTTATAGTATTTAAGAAACCCAACTATTCTGTATATATTTATAGTCAAAGGTAAAGTAGTCCATCCAATATCTGTAATTCTGCAAATGACTTCATTCAATGTTTGAATAACATCCAGTTTTCAGAGAAATTATTTAATAATCAGTCTAGATATTATCTCCTTATACCTGTCCATTGACGCTCACCAACTTATAATAAGAATAAATTTTATACTTATGCAGGGATCATGCTAAAAAATTAAGACTATTAGCCAACATTTTAGTCAAATTTGAAAATCATTAGCCAATTTTCAAGTGTTAGCTAAAAACTGCATTAAATATTTTTAAAATGATATTAATTTATTTTATATGTAATATATATAACTTAAATTTTACAATAATGGGTATAAAAATTGTTATTTGTAAAGTGCACCATATTACAGCAATTTACTTTCCCTTCAGTCTTATTACATTAAGAAAAATTTTTGGTGGCATTTGTACCTATTTTAAAAACAATCATCATTAAAATAATCATTAGCCACATATTTCACCAACATTAAATTTTTATCACCATTTTTCAGGTTTATTTGCATTTGGTGAGGTGGCGAATGGTTAGCGTGGTCCCTGCTTATGTTTACCAAATGTATTTATGTGTTAATCTCTTTATTTATCCAATATCTATATACAGTGGTGGCCAAAAGTGTGGACATTTTTTGAAAGTTTCATGTAACTTTGTGTGCTTGTAGAATATATTAATTTTCCCTTAAATACAAACATTTATATATCAAATTGAAGGCAATTTAATGTAGAATTTAATAATAAAAACAGTATTACAATATCTGTATTACAAAAAAAGTTATGCAACTAATAGTAAGATCTATCTTAGATTTGCATTTTTTTAAAGTGATACTTACACAATCAATACTTAGTAGGATAACCCTTATTTTTTAAGACAACTTCACAGCGTCTTTTCATCGAGTGAACGAGATGAAAACGAGAACGAAAATGAGTGTTTGGAGTTCATCTTTCGTAATAACATGGTGCCAAGAATCAATTATAGCTTCAATAAGTTGTCTTTTATTGGATGGACGTTTCTTTCGTACAAGAATTTTCAAACGTCGCCACAAATTTTCAACTGGATTGAGATCAGGGCTGTTTGCTGGCCATGGTAATATATCTATGCCTTTATTTTGAAACCATGCTTTGCAAACTTTTGCTGTGTGGCATGGAGCTGAATCTTGCTGAAAAATAAATGGTTCGTTGTTGGGGAAGAGATCCCTCATGGAAGGTATCAATTTTGGTTCCAGGACAGTTTCGATGTATTTTTTGGCATTCAGGATGCCATCAATCACTTGAATTCGGCCCACACCATCTGCAGACATACATGCCCAAATCATGACATTTGTTGGGTTTTTTGTAGTTGCTCAAATGCAATCAGGATGAAGTGCTTCCCTTACTCTACGTCTCACGTATTTTCTACCATCACTACCAAAGAGCGATATTTTACTCTCATCGCTCCAGATTACTTGCTTCCATTGATTTTCTGACCATTTAATGTGTTCTTTTGCCCACTTAACTCGTTTTTTGCGTTGCTTTTGTTTTAAATATGGTTTTTTCCTTGGAATTCTAGCTTGTAGTCCAAATCCTGATAACCTTCTTCTTATTGTTCTTGAACTTACTGCAATACCCGCTGCATTCATTTCACATCTAATGGCATCTGATGAAATTTTTCTATCTTGAAGGCATCGCCGTTTAATTTTTCTAATGGCACTAGCACTTGTGCATTTTTTCGGCCTGATTTGGCCTTATTTTCCACTGATTTCGTTTTTTCATAACGTAAACAGAACTTTCGTACACCAGAACAAGTCACTGAACCACCAACTTGTCTTGCAATTTCAGCATAAGAGAGGCCATTTTCTCTCAATATGACAATTCGGCTTCTTTTTGTAGATGTCCAATTAGTTCTTCTTGTTGATGACATTGTTTAAAATTAGTTTAATTAAAAAAAATTACTTTAAATATTCAAAAACAGCAATACTCTATTTAATTGTACTAGTATGCATCATTCCACAAAATATATCCACAACAATAACTCTCTTTTACCATCCAAATAACCTAAACTATAGTTACAGACATTTGATTGTCTCAGAACAGTGTTTGTGATTGGCTAGTACGCTTTTATTACAAAACACGTCCTTATTCAAAACGATTTGTGTTTGTTTGTTCTACTAAAATGAGCATAACTTTTTTTGCCATACAGATATTGTAATACTGTTTTTATTATTAAATTGTACATTAAATGCCCTTCAATTTGATATATAAACGTTTGTATTTAAATGAAAATTAATATATTCTACAAGCACACAAAGTTGAAAAACATAAAACTTTCAAAAAACGTCCAAACTTTTGGCCACCACTGTATGTTAGATTTTGTATATGTACATGTACTCTGCATGCACATATAAATAATAAATGTCTATATCAAAGGTTGTGCATGCACAAAGGTGATTACATTTTTCAAATGTTCTAGAAAAAAGGGCACCAGCCGAACAAAATCTGGTGAAGGGCAAAATTTTGAAACAGGTGTGCCTGTGGTCCACACTTTGGACTGTTTTTTTAAATGGAGAATATAAGCATGAAGTAAAATAAACTAAGACTTTTTCGTCAGAACCACCTTCCCCCGCCCCTACCATGAAAGATAATTTTAAATCACGCCAACATTAAAAGCAATGCAGAAAGTTAACAATTAAAAAGTTTCAAATATTCAAAAATAGATTTCTATCAGCATTTTTGAAAAAGAAGAATTGAAACAGCTCCCTCTTTTAGGTAGATTTCGTAAGAAATACTACCTATTACATTCTCCTGTATGTTGGAATTTCTGAAAAAATTTTGCAGATCTACACCGATCATGACTCCTAGAACCCAAATCCAACCCCAGTTCAAAACTTTATCTATCTATATCACTTTTTTGGACACGATAACTTCCATAATTCTGCACAAATCTCTTCCAAACTGATACATAAAATCTTGGTCAAGTTCATTAATGGGCAAAATTGGACTGTGGGCGGGGGGAGGGGGGGATTTTTTTTAAATTATTTATTTATTTTTGTTTTGTTTTGTTTTGTTTTTTGTGAAAAAATAATAACAAAACATAACTTCTTAATTGTGATACATATTGAATCCGTTTAAAGTTATTATTACTTCTAGGAAAAGGCCAAAAATTTATGTATGACAGATTTTTGATGATATTAAAAATGGCCTCAAGGACAGGAAAAAATAGGGGTTTAGGAAGAAAAGAATCATAACTTCGTCAATTCACAAGATATCAAATCTGCTTAAATTTATTATAAATCTTCTTAATATTATCTTTAATATTTTATTCTTAATATTAACTTTAATATTTACAAGTTTTTTATAGGACTAACTCTTACAGCAAAAAAAAATTAAAAACAAATAAATCCTTGCTGGCTCCACCTACAGACACAGGTAGATTTCAAAGTGGGCAGTCCTAACTGTCACATCATGGCAAAAAGGTCCTTCTTCTGCAATTCCCAATAAACAGGTGCTCACAGTCTGTGTCTTTGAAATCTACCTGTGCCTGTAGGCTTAGCCGTCAGGGATTATGTTTTCTTCATCAGCGATATCTGTCTCCCGGAATCCCCAGTTTAAGATAATTTTTAAACACATGAACATAAAAATAAAAGCACAACTAAAAATTGTCTTCCATGAGAGAATTCTTAGTTTTTCTTTCTCTGTTTAATTATTTAAAATCATTTAAGAAAAATAAATTTTATTTATTTTTTTTTCAAAATCATCAATGAAAAAGATTATTTTCTAATCCAACGAGGGGCAATCCCCCCCCTTACCCCCCTGCTGGCACTTATCAAGAGGTTGATAACCTCTGGCATACATATTGCTCACTTCTGATCAGCATGGAGGAAATGATTACTCACATATTGCTCACTTTAGTGGTGGATAAAGAAATAATGATACTTCTATAATCAAAATCTGGCATCTCTGTTTTTATTATCTTTCTTATCCTTATATCTAAACATTTTTTTTTTTCTTTTGCAGAAAGCGAAGTTAGCAAAAAAGGGAATGATTCTAAAAGACCTAGCTCCTGATACATGAAAAAGTATGTTATTTACACTGTAGATATGTCCCATCGTAAAGTGCCTATGATTTATTCTCATCCATTATAAGTTTTTAATGAATATGACTAGGACATTCCTGCATAATTTGTCACATATTATCTGTTAGTAGGCTATTTTAAATTTGATGGTCATGAATTGTTTTATATGTAGGACAATTTAGTTGATTTTTTTAAAAATCTATATTGTTACTTTTTTAAAAATGTGAGTGTCATTTTTTTTTTTAATGAAAATGCTAAAAAATGTTGATTATTTATTCCACATACTTTTATTACTAATTTCTTTTTATCATGTCTGTTTTTAGTGATGTATACAATATCTTCTTTGCAAGGTGTTTAAGATTAAAAAATAACTTAATTTTATACTTTTATAAATGCTCAATGTTTTAGAATCTATATATGCTAGTGAAGTATTTTTTATTCCAAATAATTTCCTTTAGGCAAATAATATTAAATATCTTTGTTACCATATTTCCATCTTTAGTATGAATTTAGTCATTTTTAATTATTTTACAAATAAATATTTTAATTATATTTTAAAAATAATTAATCTATTCAAATTTCCTCTTAAAACTTATTATGTAAAAGTGGTTACATGAAATGCATCACAATTTAAATTTCTTTTAAATTGTTGAGAGCTTGTTTTATTAAGGATGTGTAATTATTGGTTCTGATTTTAATGAATTAACAAACTTATTAAGATAATTTTGTTAATTTTTAGTAAAAATATATAATCAGACTATGCATTTCATGAAAAATGTCTAAATATTTAACTTGTTAATGTTTTATTCAATATTCAATGTGCACAAGGAAATTTAATATGCATATTTTTTTTTTAAGTATAAATTATCAATCTCTAGAAATATGTTCTTTTTTCAAAATTAGTGATAAATACAATTATACCTATTTCCATATATCTCCAAAACAGAGCTTAATCTAAACAAAATTTTCAATTTTGGATATTTTTACATTTTGCTTCATATGTAAAATTCTTTTGAAATACATTAAACATTTTTTAACTTAAATTTGTATAGATTTTTTTTCCTCATTTAAATAATTTATACGATATTACTTTTAAATGCTAAAGGTGTAAAATTAACAACTATAATATAAATTAAAATAACTTTTATTAGTTGTTTTACATGTTTCGACTCTTCTGAGTCATTTTCAAAAACAAAATGAGAATATTCTAAAGCTGCACGGTCTTTGAAGTTATTATTTACATGTACTTTTTAAAAAATTACGCACGTTATCTATTATTTTTTTACTTGATTGTTTATTTTCATATCTTTGAGCATGGAGTAATTCTAGCCACAGTTTCGGTAAATTAAAAGATGTCGCATCGTTACATATTGTATTTTTGCGCGTGAGTATCTCTATGGTTTCTCTTATTATGGATGGATAGTGTAGACTGGAGGGAAATATTATTTTACTTTCATTGAAATTTATTTGGATGGTTTCTTCTTGATATAATCTTGCTAGGGCTGTAGTTTTTCTATTGTATTTAATATCAGCTATATATTAATTGCAGAAAAAAAGAGCATATAGCTGATATTAAATACAATAGAAAAACTACAGCCCTAGCAAGATTATATCAAGAAGAAACCATCCAAATAAATTTCAATGAAAGTAAAATAATATTTCCCTCCAGTCTACACTATCCATCCATAATAAGAGAAACCATAGAGATACTCACGCGCAAAAATACAATATGTAACGATGCGACATCTTTTAATTTACCGAAACTGTGGCTAGAATTACTCCATGCTCAAAGATATGAAAATAAACAATCAAGTAAAAAATAATAGATAACGTGCGTAATTTTTTAAAAAGTACATGTAAATAATAACTTCAAAGACCGTGCAGCTTTAGAATATTCTCATTTTGTTTTTGAAAATGACTCAGAAGAGTCGAAACATGTAAAACAACTAATAAAAATTATTTTAATTTATATTATAGTTGTTAATTTTACACCTTTAGCATTTAAAAGTAATATACTATTACAAGGTGTTATATTTTATTATATTGTTATAATTTATACGTTAAAGCAGTGTTTCCCAGCATTTTCCAACTGATGCCATACTTTGAATTTACTAAAAATTTCTGTAACAACATAATTTCTAAAATATATATATTTAAATACACATATGTTTTGTTTGTAATAGAAGCAAATATAATAAAATGGTTAATAAAATTATTTATTTTTTTAAATTAAAAAATCATCTAATTCTAAAATCGTATTTGTGCTCACATGATTTCTTTAGTGATAAATGATTGCTAGACAAAGAAACTCACTTTTTCTTTGATTTATGAATATTCCTGCTCATTGTAATTTCACTTTACTGTCTCAATTTAAAATTGTCCCAATTATAGTTCTTTATCTTAAAAAATGAAATGGCCTTAAAATATATGCACTTGCATTTAGTTAATATTAAACGATTAAAAATAACTGAAGTTTTGACACAAAGCCTATTAAAATTTTAAAACAATGTAATATTTTCTTGACAAGTCTGAAGCTTTCTTATGGCACACATATTCGGAAACACTGCTTTAAAACAATATTTTATGTGAGGCATTCAGAGCCTTAATCTACCATCTAATAAATCAGTACCATCTGATAAATCATAAATGAGTTATCATAAACGTAGGTTATTATCATCAGGTGCAGTTATACTCACAGTATTTTGTTACCTTTTGTCAGGCTTTGCAAAATTTGCGTTTTCCCATTTCTCCAAAACTTCTCTTCTTTCTTTATAAATTATTTTGTCAAAAATTATTTTTTTATAAAAATTGTCAATATATTGAAATAAATCACTTAGTCCAGTTGGTTTTAAATTATTAGTGAGTCATATTTAACTCATTATTTACTTTCAAAGTTTGCTCCATTAAAAAAAAAAGTTTAAATGTTTAGCTTATATTTTCTCAAAACTATTTCCAAAAGAAACAGCTAATATAAACAGACCCTCTTCCATTCCGGCTCTGAGTGCCTCATGCATTGTGTTTATAGGTAGGAAGCCGGTGACATCGAAAAGCCCCATGATTGCAGAATGGAAAAAAAATTATGTAAATCGATAGTAAAAAGTCATATGAACAAAATGAGCTAGTATGACTAGGTTTGACAAGCTGAAAATATGTTTAATTAAATTTATTATTAAAAAGGTATAATGTTTTACCGTTATCGCAGATATTGATCACTCTTAGAGCATTTTATAGAAAATTTTGTGCTCTTTCAGAAAAACTTGGTATGACAAAATTTATTCTGCTGGAAAAGTCTGTCACACCTATTTTAAATAGGCAGCCAGTGATAAAATTTTAATTTGATTTTGCTTTGAATATTTACCTGTGGCGTCTTTATTTCACATCTGGACGCTGGTCAAATGTCGACAAAGGCATGTGGAGATGTTTGATGGACGCCTGCTTCACAAATTCCTGCGGTGTTCAAATAAAGTTTGTTATACAAAGTTTTTCAGAAAGAGCACAAAATTTTCCATAAAATGCTCTAAGAGTGATCAATATTCGCAATAGCAGTAAAACATTACAGTGTTTTAATAATAATAAATTTAATTAAACATATTTTTGGCTTGTCAAACCTAGTCATATCTAGCTCATTTTGTTCATATGACTTTTTACTATTGATTTACATAAATTCTGCGATTACGAGGCTTTTGTTGTCACTGGCTCTCGGACTATTATTAATATTAGTTTAAATATATTTAGGACACCTTTTTTTACCCCATTGTGGTGAGACTCATTCAAAACTTCTTCTTTTGTAACTAAATTTCATCAAAATTTCATATAGTTAGGATGATGTAAAATTGAATTTAGTAATGGTATAAGAAATGTAAAATATGACAATTGAAAAGCTGTACAAAATTTTCAAATCAGTGTGTATAAATATTGTTAAAATGTTTTCTTTCTTCTAGATTTTTAGCATAGTTGTTGTAAACTTTTGCTTTTAAAAGGAGGTGTCAAAATACTAGTAAACTAGAGAGTATTTTGTTATACATGGCATTGCACTACAGTAAAAACAATCATATTTCTATTAAATTAATATTTTTTACTACTTTTACACTAAGATATTTTACAAAATTAAATTATTTTATAGTTTTAGCATTTAGCAATTGCCCTTGACTTTGGAGCAATACCAACATTTAAAAAATATGTAATTTATTATACATTATGAAAATAATTAATAATGTAAAATAATAAATTTAATTTAAATGGCATTTTATTTCCATTATTTAAATAGTTTAAAATTTTCCCCTTGTTGAACTTATGTCTGTCATATAATATAAAATTTGAACCAAAAAAAAATGTGTTTCTACCTTTTCTAATATATTTGGAACTGTAAATAATTTTTAATTATCTCTTAATAAAATCTGAAAAATAGAGAGGTTTCTAATGCATTTAAAGGTTCATTTTATTCAACGAAAAAAAAAAAAAAAAAAAAAAAAAAAAAAAAGATTTTCTTTTTAAACCTCCCCTTTCTCTCTTTCTTCATTTTGAAATAAATATATAAATAAATAAACTCTTAAAAAATGTATTCTTTACTGAAAGAATAATATTTATCTTTCTTTTAATAGAATTATTGAAAAATATTTTATGTATTTTTCTGATATTAAGTTTTGAAGAAGGATTAAACAGTAATTTTTAATTCTGTGTTTTGTTTTTTTTCATGTTTAATTAATAAAATGGTGTTAATAAGAATTGACAACTAATTTCATAAAATTTAATTATTTTATGTAAGTTATATGTGCATATGCTTTCACATTCCATTTTTTTTTAGTTTGATTTATGTAAACATTCCATCATTTCCATGCCATGAAAATATATTTATTTGAAATAGCAGTCTCGTTTATTTACTTTTATTATAAAATTTAAAACCAGCCAGTTTTATGATACTGTCGCTTACTTACTTATTTCTTTGAAAATGTACTTTTTACTGTAATATTGTTGATTGTCCAAAAACAAAATCCAATTCCTCTATTTATAATGCAAAATTTTGTGTTAATTAATGTTCCACAAAGTGTATAGAGCATGCCTATTATGATGTGAACTATATAGAATGCATATCACAAACTTAAATAATCACTTAGACAGATTTGATTGTATAAAAAGTGTAAATTATGTTAAACTTTCTCTGTTGTTATCCAACTTTTGTGTTTTTCAAACATTTATATAATGTTATATATTTTGTTGGTATATTTGGATGAAAATATCCTTGCTTTGGTCTTGAATTGTGTTACTTATTGTATTTTTATGGTATGAATGAAAATAAAATGTTTTTAAAGTCATACATGATCATTAATACTTTGTTAAAATATTCAGAATTATGTATGTGTGTGTGTGTGTTCATGTATGAATTGTTGATACTGTAATAATTGTACATATATTTTTATTCATACTAGCAAATTTACAGAATTTTTTCTCCCTGCATGTTTGATATATTAATTTATGTATTTATTTTACTTATGTACGGATTATCATCTAATTCGAATTATGCATAAAAGATTTGTCTGTAATTTAGAGTATCACTTTTAAAGTGAATTTTTATCATGAAGGTTATCATGAAATAATTAGGAATAAGTTTTTAAAAACTCGATTAATAATTCTTCTACATCAATGATTTGCTTCAGCTTTTTAAATTCATGTTTCTTAATGTTTCATTATTATTAAGTAACTTAACCTTTAAGTAGAAACATGATACATTATCTGTGAGGCTTCTAATTTCTATAAATTGGTAAAAAAAGAAAATAAAACAAAACTTTTAATAATTTACCATAAACTGAATGCAAATATTTATTCTTCTATATTAATGCATTAACAGGACCAAATTTGTAATATGGCATCAGAAAAATAGGTTTTTAATGTGTCAAATGCAAGTCTTACAGATGGCACATTATCAGTTAAAGTTTAGTTGTCTCACAGTCTGTCAGTTCCTGTCAAGGGTTAAGTTTCTTTTCTTTTTTTTTTTTTTTTTTTTTAAAGATTTTACATATGATCATTTAATATGATATGCTTGATCATCTCATCATTCTTACATTCCATCATTTTGTATGTTTCTTTCACATAACATTGAGATATTATTGCAAATAATTTTTCTTTTGCTTTTGTTTTTCCTTTTTTCTCATGTGTTTATTTTATTTATTTACTTTTTTTTTCCTAGCTCTTAAAAGCATGATTATTTTTATTTAAAACCTACATTGTAGCATACAGTATAAAATTGTTTATCCAGAAATCAGTTAATCAACAAGTCAGTTAATTGGAATCATTTTCAATGGATGCACTTCAAAATCTTTCTTGGAAAAAAAAGTGCCATATGGGGCCAGTTTGACATGTGCATTGCTCGATACATTAACCAGGGCCTGCAAAAAGGCTCTGTCAACATGCCAAATGCAGAGAAATCATGAAATTTGCAAAAAAAATATTTATTTTGCTGAATCATATTTTAACCACATAAGATATACTTCTTATGATCTATATATTATGCTCTAATTTTTATTTAGTGTAATATGACTTACAAAACTTAGTGTGAAAGTTGAAGAATGTATCAATGCTGTAATGTAGTTTCGGCTAAATGATTTTTCAGTTTCACTAATTTGCTGGATAATAATGTAAAGCTCTTAGTGCAATTCTTACATTAATGCATGTGTGGTATAATTTGATGTCACCATTTAGTATTTGAAATGAAGCATTTAGATATAGAGCATTTTTGTTTATATTCAGAATTATTGTTTCCAAGGGATTTGCATAAACCTCTCTCCTTTCAAACTCTGATTTTTTTTTTTTTAATTCCGATGTCATCTGATTCTTAATCTGATTAATCTAATACTTAATTTTAAATCAGAAACAATGGCACGGCCATAAATATTCTACAAGCCTGATCAACAATTCCCAATCAGTTATTCAAAAAAACTAGTTTTCCAAAATACATCTGGTCCCAACCATTCTGGATAAAGGGTTGTATACTGTAATTTGCTTAATAACATATGCAATCAGAATTAATTTATTAATTTAAATGTTTTTAATGTTATCATGTGGAATGAAAATCTTTAATACATTAAAAATTACTCACTACTTAATGCTTCTCTTCTATCTTCAATTTTCATAGTTTTTTTTTACACATTTCTTCTTACTCTCTTTTTATATATAATTATCTTGAATTTTTGAATGAAAGGCAATTATGCATTCATAAATTCACTTATCTATTTACAAAACTTGTCATGAAAATCATGCTGACATTTTTCTTATATCTCAACCCTTTTTTCTAAATCTAAGTAAATATTTATAATTATGAAGGTTTAGCATTATGCTAATTTGTGAAATTTAAGTAGCTAATATGAATATTTTTTAAAATTCATTGAACTTAAGTGTAAAAAGAGAGAGTGTGTGAAAGAAAAGGCAGACAAAAGGTGTTTTTTTATTATTATTATTTATAAATTATTCCAACTATTTTCATTTGTTTTAAAATCAACATTCCATTATTTTTACCTGTCTTTTAAATTCTGAAAATTGTGTATTCTGAATTGAATATCAAAATAATCAGCCCTCTACATTGTAAAATTTAAAATAAAATTCAAGTAAAATTCAAATATTGCAGTTACATTTTAAACATTTATCACGACTTTGCTGTTAATTTTTTTCTTGCCTTAAGACAGTCTCTTACTACAATAACTGTCATTTAAATAAATTGTATTTTGATGCTAGAATTTGATTAAGCAGTTGATTCTAGTATCTCATTATAATAACTCTATGATTTCCATTTTGTTCTGAATGTCTTGGTTTCTCAAAGCAATTAATTTCATTAATCAGCGATTCATATAATCAATGGCTGTTAACTTTATTCTTAAATTATTGGTAGCTGTTATTTGTTTATTGTTAGGAATTCATTTTAAGTTTTATCTTTCACATTCGAGCCATAGTTGTTTAAATTTTAATTTCATGAATATTTCATATCATGTCTCATAAAGTACTTTATATGCTGTTAATACCATAGCAAAACTTATTTTCTTAAATTAATTTTAAAACTGTTTTTTGTATTTATATATCATAGTTTGTTTTATTATTTTGGATAGTTATCATTTATTTCCAGTCACATTTTCTTGGTGATATTTCTGGTGACAGAAAATTCATTGATAACCAAAAATTATTCCACAAATAATGTAGTAAAACCTGTGAAAAAGGAACCTGCTTATAACAGAATTCTGTCTTAAACAGAAAAGCTCCATTGTCCCAATAGAAGGAATACCATACAATTTACCCACTAAGAGATAGAAACCTGTTTAAAACGAAATTATTTTCTAGTCCCTAGCAATTCTGTATTACTTTAGTTTTTCATGATAAAATATAATAGCAATTACACCATGCATCAATTATAAACCAGATAATTTGTATGGGAAATTTTATTTTATTTTGAAGGAAAATAATCATATATTTTGGTGGAGTCTATAAATTAGATAAACTGAATTATTTCGCTATGAAACATATAATTTGGGCTAATCTCTTTTGTGTCTGTGATAACTCATTTTTTGTCTGAAAATTCTTAATTTTTGATCTAAGTTTAAAAAAAAATTAATTACTTAATGTTGACGTTAAAACTAGTAAAAGTTAAAATAATTTAATTACATTTGCCCTATTTTTTCCCAAGACAATTTTTATTGGTTGTTCCACTTTTAGCAAAAACTTACTATAATATAAAAATACTTGAAACTATTTCCATGAAATGTAACAGGTTTGATTTATATTTAACAGTATTGAATTCATTGGAGTACTTGATGAAAGCTTAATATATTAACCCTTTCAGGGGCAAAGCACTTCTGTTGTTAAAATGTTGAAGTGATTGATTGACATCAAGATTTACAAAGAAATTTATTTATAAATAAGTAAAAGCTTTTCTTCACATACATTTTTAAATCATAATTTTATTTCTAAATTCTGGTGCCAAATGCGGAATTTGGGGCTTAAAATTAAGTGGGATATACTATATCCCACTGCCCTTTAAGAGGTTAAAATATAATGCTCTTAAAAGGCTTTTTATTATATTAGTTTATTAAAAGTTCAATGCATAAACTTAAAGTTAAAATGTACATACAGAAAAGAATAGGGATGGTGTCTGAAAGCATTTTTTGCAATCTGAGCTTACATTAGTAAAGTCAAGAAAAGAATGAGTGAGTCAAGAAAATACTTCCTGAATTGTACTACTCATAATTTGGCGAAAGAACATATGAATTATAATGATGTATTATAAGCTAGAAATATTGGTTGCACCTTAAACAATTAAGATAATTTGAATTTTATGACTGGGTCATCAGAATAGCAGCCTTAAACCCTCGCCAATCATTCACTAGGACAAAAATTTTGAAAACTTAAATGAAAGAATTTTGGGTAGTCAAAATAGATGTATTTAACTGGAAAAAGTTTGATATAATAAGGTTGTAATTCTCAAAATTTAAGCACACAGAAGACTTATTTTTAATAAACAGCAATAGAAATGATAACAAAATGTAGACCGAAAACATAGTCAATCTTTATCTTTTGTAGTTGTTTTTGATATCCAGTGAAAATTATTAACAATTTAAATAAATTCAATTTGTGCGAGAGCTGTGTAAAAGATATAGGTTAAATATCTTTCTGTTTTGTATTCTTTCTTTTTAATGGGAGAAAATTAGGGCAGGAATTAAAATGAAATTTAGGATAAAATAAATAAATAAATAATTAAAAGCAAGTTTTAATTGAAATTTAGAAGTATGAGATTCCCCATTACACTTGCTAAAACTTCTTTTTAGGGCAACGGAAACTCTTTATTATACTACTGTTATATAATAAATCATTATTGTTATTATAAATTCAAATCAATGTACTCAAGGCCAGAATATATCTGCTTTGTCACCAAAAATACCTCCATGAAAATGTAATCAGAAACAGCTGATAATTACTTTATTTTGTATGTACAGTTTTATTCTGAATATCTTGGTGTTAGTTATCGAAATCCTCACGTTACTAAAACCTACATATCTGCATTGTGCTACTGATAAAAATGCACCAAGCTTGCCTTCTAGTTTTGAGCTTAGATAACGAATTTATTCTTTTAGGCTAATTTTTACCTAGAACATAACATTGTGTTCTGTATTCAAAGTATTTAGCATGTGCTCACGAAATTCTCTACGAAAGTAAACACTGTGCCAATGTATATTGCATTTTATAGGAAAGAGGTTAGTAATTGCATCGAGTTTTGTGTGACACATCATAGTACTATGCACAGGATAGCCAGCCTGTGATACACATAATGTTGTGTGGATGTAATATGTGATGTTAAGTTGCTTATGAAATAATTGAAGTTTTTTCAGAGTACTGTTTTTTCTCCCAATCATTCAAATTTCAAATAAGCCATATGCTTTTCATAGGGACTTTGAATGTATGTCTGCATGTAAGTTTTCATTTTCCTTTGAAGTAAGATCCAGCACCAAATTTAGACATATGCACATGAGGCACAGACTCAGGGCCCCCAAATCTAGAGATAAAATTTACACAGTTTTATGTACAGTAGTAAGATGTGAATACTAGATTGTGAAAATTATTTTTTTTTTTCTAAATAATGATCTCTTATGTAAACTGTTGATTCAGACCAATTTTATTTTGAAAAGCTACTAAATGTGGAACTTAAAATGCAGTTATTCCAGTTTCAATGTTGTTATTAATGTATCCCATCACGATGTATTTTTAACTATTATATGTAAATCTGACACCCTGTTATTTAAAAAAAATGTGTCTTGTTTATGGCATTAAAAACATCTAATTATGATTGCATTTAAAAGTTGTATAAGAAATACATGCATAAAAATTATTTCATAGGATACACATGGGAGTCCTGCGTCAAGTCTGTGCCAAGGGCCTCCAAAAGTCATAGTTGAGCCCTTGTAAGATCTAAAAAAATAATAATTAATATAAAGATGCATACTATGTATAATGTATTTGAGAGAGCTATTAGTCAGCAGTTTTTCAAACAACCTTTCAACAAGTTTTCAAATATTTGAAATAATTTCTTCTTGTTTTAACTTTTTGTAATTAACTTCTTGTTTGCTATCAGAGTTTTTGTTGAGATAATTTTGGCTTAAAAATTGTGTAACAAATTACTAATTGTGATTGCTCTCTGAAAAGGAATTCTAGTGATATTATTTTTACATTTAACTGGATAACAATTCCAGTACTACCCTATTGTTTGAAATAAAAATTTATGAGGCATATTAATGCACATAAAATTGTTAAAGCTCAATAATATAAATATCCTACCATTCTGTTGAATAAGAACCAGTACTACATTATTAATAGTTTTAATTTAAACAGCAAATTGTCATTTGTTTGCCTTTATAAATCATTACTTTGAATAGATATTACAATGTTCTATTTTGTATGCATTTTTTATCAGAGAGTGTGCCAAGCATTATCCCTGAAATCCCGTAATACATCCTTTTTGAAAAAAGGCAATATTTAATTTTCATAGGCTGGCTATCCCTATTTTATAGCAACATAGGCAACTAAAGCTCAGTTAGCAATATTGTTATGTTATGTGATCACAATTTTTACCTTTTTTTCTGTGTTGTAATTATGAGTTTTTCTAAAATGTTTTGTTTTCTTATTGGTTATTAACACTAGAAAGTTATTGTTACATTTTAATTTTATTGCAATGCTAGTTTTTAAATTGCTTTGAAAATATAACAAGTGGTAATATTATGTTAGGTCAAGTTCACTGTGTATCCTGGAATGTTTTTTATTCTTATCTTAAAAATAAATAATTAGTTTGAGAGTGTAATCTTGTGTAGTTAAAGCGTAATATGATGTAATGTTCCCTAATACAAAATGAGATTTTGAGAAACTTTTATTTTAAAAGGTTGTTCTTTAAACCACACAAGGGCGTACCATAAGGTTGTTCCCAAATCCATACTGGTTATTTTCTGATGCATTCATGAAAACATTCTACACCATTGGTGAAAATGAGGAGGATAACTATGAGACATTACCCTATTTTCTGACATAGTTGTCTTTAATTGCAGCACAAAACTTTTTAGAAGCAAAGAGGGGCAAGGTGGTAGTGTTTTCTATGCAATGAGCTTAATTAGATGAAAAATCCAAGCATGTGATAAAAAGGATTCCAAAAAAGTTTAGAATAAGATAACGTTTTTAAAAATAACCTGCTAATAATGATTAATAAATAGTAAGAGCAATTCCTTTTTTTTTTCTTTCTGCCATTTTCGGTTTTATTCATGTATAAGGCTAAAATTAAACAGTGCACTGAAATTACTAATATAATTGCAGCTTATGAATTAAATATTTTATACATAATCTTACTTCTATATAGAACTTGAACTCTGTTATTGCAAGAACTTGGTTATAATGAGCAAAGCCGCAAATCCCTTCATCCTTGTTATAACAAAATTCAGCTGTATTACTAAGATGCAGAACATAGAGTGCTGCAGATAATCTGCACATTTCCCCCCTCCCTTTTAAGAGTTGAAAAAGTGTGAAAATGAATTCTAAGATTTTAAAATCTTTCACTGCTTTTTATTGGTGTAAGCTCAGTGTTCATTTTAAGAGCTTGGTATAAAGGCTTTTATTCAGGGTGTCAAGCCACCTGGGAAATTCAGGGAAATATATATATGGATTGGAAAAGTCGCGGAAATTTGCCATTTCTGTTTAAAAGTGAGAAAAATTTGAAACTTTTAAGAAAAAATTTAAACGACTTTTCTGATTGTAAAACTAAGGATTTGAAATTGTAGCACCGGGAAAATCTAACTTTGCTCTTCATAAGTACTGTAAAGAGTATTTCATCCTCTTGTGCAATTAATTTTGTCTACCCCCTTTCAGTCCTTCCTTGTAAGTCAGAGATTTTCAATTATACAATTGGAGTTTCTGAATTGATGTACAGAAGAGCTAATCAAATGTCAGCTTATGTTAGGGACATATGAAAATCATGTTAATGAAGTTATTTAAAGTATCGATCCAGAGTGAAGTTTTTTTAGATTTTAAAAGGGAAAGAAAGTTTGCATAAGGTTCTTTTTGAAATAGTATATTTTGTCCCATTTATACACTTTTGGGTAGTTTCAGTGATGTATTCCCGAAACAAAGATCACTTTGATGTCCATATATTAAGCATGGAGAATTTTTTTCATTAGAAAAGAGGGTGGGAGGAATCTTAAGCAGTCAAAAATTACCCAGAATAATATTTGTTTTGAAAAATTAATAGCTGGACTTCACATAAATTCATCTTTGGATTTACATTTTTAGCAAACTGCCTACCATTCTTTTTTTTCTTTCTTTGCTTTTTTTAAAATTCAATAAACCTATACATTTTTTGTTAGTTGAATATATCTTTTTTAATATTTTCTAAATTATTAAAATAAAATAACAATCATATGTGCAATTATATTTCAGTTTATTGTGTAAATATTTCTTAAAATGTGTCTTACAACAATTTACTGCCATTATATAGATAGAAAATGTTTTCCACCTTTTTTTCTATTTCTCGCTTTCATGCCTGGTTGTAGGATTGATTAGGTGATTCAATCTATTTACTTATCTTTGTTTGGTAATTGAATGTTTGTTAGCTTAAAATTTATTGAATATTTATTATTTGTATTAAAATATGACAAAGCAATCTACATTTAACTGTGAGTAATGTGATAAAGAATTTCTTCCTGATTGGACAAAATGGATAGAACCTAATGCTAAAAGTGTGTATCTGCAAAATGTTTAGCAAGTAAAAAAAAATATTCCCATAAAGAAATATAGGAACATTAACCAATCATTACCATGAAATAAATATCTGAATGTTCAACAATTTGTAAATTTTGCAAAAATTTGTGTTACAAATCAGTAGTTTGTGCTTCAGAGTCCGTTGCAAAAGTTCCACTCTCAAATTCACAATTTTTAAAATTTTTTGTGCATAACTTCATAAAATCTCGATACCTGGAAATTTTTCTTTTACTGGTATGGAAAGTCAGGGAAATTTGTTGCTTATCTGGAGTAGACACCCTGTTTTATTGAGCTACTGTTAGGTATTTAGCATATTTTTATTTGCATAGAAATAAATGGGTGCAATATTACCTGTAGATTTATACGTGCTGCAGAATAGGTCTTTTTTTTTTCATTAAAACAGTACAAATTATAAGTAGGAGATTGTGGTTATTTTCTTTCTAGTGTTAATAATTTTGTACAAAACTAACTGAAAAACTTTCCATTACATTTGAATTTGTGTAATGTTCATGTTTATTCTTTTAAGAGCACTCCCATAAATATTAACTTTGTTATGCAGGTGCTGGACGAACATAATTTTACTATTTATTTTGTTTGTATATGCAGTTTAAATCTAGACAATTTCATGTGAAGATAGTTGATCTTATTTATGTTACTATATATATTGTGTGTATTTATTTATCAGATTGATTTTACAAGATCTGAAGCCCTTTATAATTTATATTGATTTGAACTTTGCAACATAAATTATTTGAGACAGAAAATTTAAGCAACATGCAAGTAAATAATTTTACTTGGTTGAAGTTTTTGTTTTCTGTAGTAATAATGTTCTTGAATTTTATATTTTCAGAATACTTCTATAATAATAGAAGAAAATCCTTTTTTATTTAAATGCAATCATACATTAACATTGATCTTAGAATAACAAATTTTAACGATACTAATAACATTTAATGACCTTTATAATATAAAATATGCAAGATAAAATAAAATTACTCTGAAATTGATAGCCACATGCTTTTTTAATCGTCTGCAATGTATTGTATTTTAAAAAAATACAAATTGGTTATAATTCCATAATATGATTATTTTATATTATGAATTTATGATCATAATAATAATAAATAATATAGCATTGCATTTTGTATTTCCATACTCATTTGAGAATCATCATTTATGTAAGAAAACTCAGTCATCCATGTTCACTATTATTTCACAATAATAATAATATATATATATATATATATATAAATCTTTATGTATCATAAATTTTTGGCATGAACAGTTGGAAATGCCATAATATTTATTAAAAATCAGCATTTAAAAAAGCTGTTCAGTTATGCATTTCGACTACTAAACCTTAATTTTATGTGAATATTGAATTTGTTTTGCCCATTTGTTTTTAGTTCAATTTGATTGGGAAGTTTATGTAAACTGTATAATTTGTTTAAACTTTGCATTTATTTAGATACTTCCTTGATACACCAACCCCCATGAAAACCCTATAACAAATAAAATTTTAATTTTTTAAAAAATGAAAAAAAATATATCAATATAATTCTTATTCAAAATAAATTATAAAATATTAAATAAAAAATTAAAATTAAAATATAAATTATAATTTAAAAAATTAAATATAAATAAAAATTATAATAAAAAATATCAAAATAAATTAAAGTTTTTTTTTTCTTATTATGAAGTGATAGTGACTTAGCTGTAAATTTATAATTATTATTAAAAATATTTTTTGAAGTAATTCTAAGAAAAATTTCTTGTTAATATTTTAACTATTTCCTTGTGCTATGTACACACCCTGATAATTAAGAATTCGTAACTCAAGCTCAAATTTTGTAATATGTATTGTAATAACTCCTCTATACCGACCCGATAAAAGATGGTGAATGGTAGCGAGATCAGATTGTTGGTAAAGAGAATTATCTCGCATAAATTAGAAAGTAGAATTTATTGTATAACAATATTAATTCTAATAAAAATATGTACAAGAAAATTGATTACAGCATTTGATTATTTTTCGTGAGTCAATCGCTAATAAATTAATGTTCTCTTGACTCTGAGTATAACTGGAACCAAACTAAAGTCTCCAAATGTTACGATCAGTCGTAACTTCTAGCCAGAGTTCATACGGATCAAGGCACGTCCGTTTCTCCTCTTTCGGAAAAACTACTCGTTCTCAATCATTCAGAGTTTAAGAACTCTCACTCTAGCACGGGTCGTGCTTTTCTCTTCACTAGGATTTATACCTGATACCTGCCGTATCAAAACACATAGAGGTCAGGCCTCACTAGCACTTCTACTGCGCTAAGTCCGGAAACTCTCGTTCCTTCCTCCTTTTACCAGAGAGTCACCACTCTCTTTTCGATCTCTCCAAACAACTCCTCTCTCTAACTTTTTCATCCTCCCAGGGGAACTTCTTCTGGGGGCGGGGTTTTGTCGTGGCGGGCCCCTCGAAACTCTCCAGCCTCTTAGCAGCCTTGAGATCCCTCTGTTTCGTTTTCACTAAGTCCGTCATTGGACGTTCTAAGACAAAGGGCAAAGTTTCGGGCGCAAACCTAAAAATCGTGTGCAGAGATCGCTTCTCTCGCAGATGCTCTCTTTCCCACGACCTCGGCAAGGATCAAAGCATAAGACCCCTCTTTGGGTAACACCTTACCACTACATCACTGTCCAAACTTTCCGCTCACAGTACAATAGAATTCGGTGTCTGCTAGTCTTCAAGGCAAAAATAGCGAGGGAAGGTATGCAGTTAAGTGTACTCACAGGAAATGCTAGAATGACACATAGTGCACCTGGATGAGGAGGCTCAATTCTTTACAGTATCTATACATTAAAGAATTATTGACTATTGAATGTTTCAAATTTTAAGAACTTTCTTTCAGTTATTATTTAAAGTAATTTCTTTCTCCTGAAATTTTTCTGACTTATTAAGAAATACATCTTGTAATGAATCTATTTCATAATTTTTGATTTTGCATAAACTTAATTGTAAGAAGTGAAAAATATGTTTGTTTTCATGTTATCTTTAGCAGTATTTCATTTTTTTTATTATTATTATTAACTCTCAAGCTACCTAAATGGTATTTTTTTAAACTGAATTTATACTTTTGTTTGTTTTTAATTTGATAATTGGTATGTTTAGTGTCCGACATATGACCATAAATTATGTCAATATGTTACTAGATGATCATATTGATATAACTACAAACAATCTATTTTTGAGTTAACCTTATCAATTGAATCCAAATGTCATTTGTTGGCCTGAAAACCTTTGTCATCTTAAGAAGAGATAAATGTTTATTTAAACTTTTCTATTGTAATAAGAGGTTAGGAAATTTTATATGTTAATTTAAATGTTTTTTCAAGACAACTTCTTTTGAGTAAAGCTTCAAAAATTAAGTAGAAAGAGGAAATAGGTTTTTATATGACAATTTGTCGACCTGAAATTTGATTTCAAAACTTTAATTATGGTTTTCTGTGGATAAGGATTTTTACAGTTATGCTACTATGATTTTTCAGTCAGTATAATACTATTTAACGAATTTTGTATGTGTTATTGTTATTATAGATAGTCTTGCTATTTGTAAATCAAAATATAAGATCTAATATTTTCATTTAACTTGTGGGAATTTACAAATTTAAACAGCTGAAAATAAACCCAAGTATCAGGCACTTAATCTGTTATATCTGTAATGAATAGGATAAGCATACTATATTGCAAAACCAGAAAACTTGAATCGAAAGTTCGTTAGATCAATGTGAATATATTATTAATTCTCTTAAGATGCAAAAACAGCCTTTACAAGATCTGTTTTAGATGTAGAATTCTGCATTTATAGAGGTTTCAAACAAAATCCTTTTCAACTTTGAAAAAAAAGGGGCACCCCAGAAGGTTTTTCACTTTATCCGCATGCTTATAATAGCACTCAATGAGAGTTTAAAACTTGCTGAAAAATATTTTAAGGCCTTAAAATTTTTCTTTAAAAATAAGGTTGACATTTGGAGGGGGGAGTTATGCACAAGCTTGTTAAACAACTTAATGTTCTTCTTATTTCAAAAAGCAGGTCACTACAACAAGGAAGTATCTTTAAATAAATATAATGTTAATGACTACTATTTATTAAGGTTATAGTTTTATTTTTATAAAATTATTATTATCATGTTATCTCTACTCATAGAAATGTTGCTGCATTTTATTTTTTACCTTTAAATTTGTAATTTTGAGTTACAGTGGCTACAATATTACTACTTTTGCGATAACCTCAGGGACCACTTGCTGTGTAGTTAAAAATTATCTTATGATTATTTTTTTTCTCTTTATTATTTATTTTTGTATTTATTCCAAACTATTTTTATTATAAACAATTGTTGTAAATGGGCTTTGGTAGACTGAAACTTGTGATACATATTGTATAGTTATTGTTACATGTTTTGTCCAATAAAATAATAACATTAATATTTCAGTGTTGTACTTATTCATTAGCTTTTTTTTTTTTTTTACTCATGTGTTGATGACATTTAGTTATTTAGTAAATGATGTACAGTTTGACTTTCCTTAATTCAAAATATTGGTTAATTTGAATTTATTCTCTTTAAGAGCCATGTCCTCTGATTAATATCTTATGCAAGGTGATTAAAAAAAGATTGTGTATCAACACTGTCGAATAATTATACCTTTAGAATCTCGGGGCGGAAAGAATAGTTCTTTTATAACACCAGAAATAAAACTTTGCTGGCATTTTCATATATTTTATTACTTGTTGACACAAAAAAACACATCACAAGACGGCACATTACGCACAGATATATAAGACTGACACTTCACTTTTACATTCTTGGAGAACAAAAAAACACATGACATAACAATTTTCTATTTACATCACCACTCTTCGAAAAACGAACTCATTTTGGCCAAGCTCACGCGTCAACTGATCAAATGTCTCTTTTCAGATCGCGTGATGCGCCGGGAAAGTCTATTTTTTCTGGAAGGGGCTTTCTGTGTTACAATTGGACAAACTTTGTGTCTGACTCCAAATTCAGACTTTAACAATAATGAAGATATTTTAATGAAATTTGAAATATACTGCCCTTTCTTAGTGTGAAATGTAAAGATATCAAACAAGTGATAGAAGTGGCTACCATCCTTATCCGAATAGTGCTGAACTGATAGCTCGATATTTCTTAATGTTCTTAACAGTTCATGCAGCTTCACTTTCCAAAATGCTGTACATTTCCATCATGTTTTATAATGTCATTGTTTTTTACACAAAGTCAGGTAAGTCTGTTGAAAATTGCTTTCAAATATTTTTATTTTAGTTAAAGTTATGAACAATAGTTATGTTTGGGTGGAAATGAGACACCCTGTAGTTTTGAGTTCAAAAATTGATTATGATACTAATTTCCTACACATTTTTTTTTTTTTTTGTGTGTGTGTGTGTGTGTGTGTGTACTATGACCTTTTAAAGTTTGTCTAATCTTTTTTGGATCACCTTGTATAAGTCCCTTTTTCAAACACTTGATTAGATAATTTAATTATCTTGAGTTGTGTATGCTCTACAGAATGCTTCTACAAGAAGGAACAATAGTCTGGAAGACAGTGTTACATTTTTTAATCAATTTGACATTATCAGTCAGCTGGCACACCAGCAGAAGGGGGGGGAGGTCCATAACAACATTGCACACTCTGCTGGAATGTTAAATGAATGGCAACCCAATTACTGATGGGGCTTGCGAGTCGTGGTAACATTAGTAATCGGGTTGTTATTCTTTTAACATTACAGCAGAGTGTGTGTTGTTATGTCAATCTCCCCCCCAACCCCCTCGCTGTTGCGCAGCTAACTGGGAGTTTCACTATCAGCACCATCTAATCTATCATATGTACCAAAATCATCAGTGCTAAAATTGGTTGCAAAAATGTGACGCTGCCTCTCGTAATAGCTAATAGAGCACATTGCACCAAACATTTTTTACATAGAAAACCAGAATCTCACTTGTCTTGTTTAGTTAGAAATACAAGTCTCATTCCAAGATAAACCTGTATTTAAAAACAATAATGAGGCTATTTCGATAATATTTTAACCAACTTTTTTTTTTTTGCAAAATGTGATGACATCATGAGAAGTGCTACAAATGGCCATGACTTGTGTCCATACATTATTGAGCTAGGCTTAAACATAATTTAGAATGTAGCTGATAGCACATATGGTCTCACTCACCAAATTAAAATGCACTTCTAATGATGTCATTACACAAAGAAATGATACTACTTCACATAAAGAAAAGTTATTCTATTAAAAATTTTGATAAAATTTCTTCATTGTTATAGTTATGAGCAATAATCTTTATTCCATTTGGAGTGAAATGTATGAAAAATTACAGCTATGCGTTGGTTATCAGAATAATAGTAGAAATTAAATTCACAGTTATAGAAAAAACTTAAATTACAATAAATAATTATTTATTATAGCCCTCTTTATATTAAAACAATTCCAGTTTGTGTAGTAATCTGCATAAATGTAAAATATCATTTTAAGATGCTGAATAATGAAGCAATAAATACATACAATAAAACCCCACATACAATAAATCCGAAAAAAACTTCTTAAGACCATAAAATTAAGAAATTAACAAGGCATTTCGAAATAACTGTCTTTCTTCTTTAGGTGCAAAGAATATGTGAATTTTATAGTGTTATTAAGAAGGGTTTTTTTTATCTTCATTTTATGTCTATCATTTTAAGTGAACAAAAAATAATTTTGTAACAAAACATTAATAAAGATTTATTGATTAAAATGTAATTAGAATTATTTACTAGAGTTTCAACATTTTCTAAAACTATTATGATTTCTCCGGCATAAAAAATATTTTTTACTTAGAATTTGAACTGGGTTATATGATATATTTATTTATGGGTGCTATAAATTTGTTCATAGACCTAAACACAAAGTTGTAATTTCAGCGATTCTTACAAAAATCAATGAAGGCAAATTTAAAACTTTGGTGTTAGAATATAACACAGTCTTCTATTCAGAAATCTAATAATAATTTTAATTATTTCTTATGATGCAGGAATGGATATCATGTTTTGTAAAAACTTGGTAGTGAGATTGATTGACAAATTACATTTGTTAAATATGTGCTATACAGCAGTATTAAAAAGTAGAGTTATGTAGACTCTTACATGAATTTTTAGTTGTGTCTGCAGAATTAAAAAAGTTACATACTTCAAAATTTCCTTTATTTATTATGAAACATCAGATTTAAGACTTAATAATTTATCATACAAGATAAAGGAAAGTGAAATTTGAAAAAGTATCAACTGCATACTCTTGCCCTATCAGGAAGGTGAAAGTATGCAAGTATGATAATTAGGGGGGAGGTATCCGAAATCCCATGTTAACCTGTAAGAAAATTTGGTACTTACGTATTAATGCCACCGCAGCTACAGATTTGTTACATTAAATAAATATATATATATTATTTTATATATATTACTAGGGGGCCTACCCTCTGCGAGCTACGCTCGCCAACCCCCGCTCCGACTTCGAGGCCTCTAAAAACATGACAGCGTGCTTTGTTTTGAAAATATTGGTAAATCTGTAATTGGGTTGCCATGCTTTTAACGTTTTAATGGGGCATTTTTTTTATTATCATGGCTTCATACACAGCTGTTGCGACAACTGACGACTGTTTTCGGGATTGATAAGTAAAATCAATTACACCTTGAAAAACCAGCTTGTATAAAATGGTTAGGTTTAAATTGTGGCTAACTCTCGGACTTTTATAACAACGATCTGTATTCTACTTTGAACTTTGAAGGGGGGGGGGGGCTATGAGACCTATAGCGGCAAAGGCTGTCGTCTCAAATGATCCAATAAAACCCACAACCGGTGTAAACACCGAAGCAAACCAAAACCACACTAAAGTGCTAAAATCGATCTATGCTCAGAAGGAACCTCAAAGCTGAAACCCGAAAATCTCTGGATGAACAAAATTTACTAACGAAACAAACAAACGAACTTAAACCACCACTGTTTAACACCCTGTAATCCCAGCAACTACTGCGATGAGACTGGTACTTCAAGCAGGTAAACAAAATGTGCTCCAAAGAGTCAATGCAACCACACCTACTGCATCTGCCATCCGGAATCAAGTGGAAACGCGCTAAAACCTCAGGGGTGATCAACATCCTACAGAGAAGCCGGGAAATCAACACATCCTCCCGTCTGTTCCAAGCCCAGGACGAGGTAAGTCTAACCGGGGGAATATTTCCAAGCGAGACACTGTATTTGGAGGCATTGTAATCGAGATCGAACTGACTTGCCGCTTCACGTTTGTGAGCGCTGGTAACATCCTCTGGCGAAATCCAGTCAACCAGAACGTCAGAATAGGTGACGCCCTTGGCCAAACTATCTGCTTTTTCATTCAAAGGGACACCCCGGTGACCCGGAACCCAAAGAAAGAGAATCTTCGAGAGAAATTTAACGGAGCGAATGATTTTGTTATGAAGCCAAAGGATGACCATAGGAGATTTTATAGTTATAGTCTGAAGAGCAGACAGCACCGACAAGCTGTCAGTCAGCATGACGACTTTCGACGACGAGTGCGCCAGTTCGTCCAGAGCTGTCCCAATTGCGAGGGCCTCCGCTGTGAAGATGGAATTTACATGGTGGACTTTATAAGCAAACTGATTCGTTGAATTACAGCCAGCTATAGAAGTGAGGAAAGTGGTCTTCGAGGCATCGGTTGCAATGACGTGCCACCCAGTGTACTCCTGAATGAACTCAGCAAAATATGGAGCGATCACAGCCGCGTCAAGATCTTTATCTTGGAACGGAAGCCCAGCAGTAAAAACCTGACAGCTTCAGAATCCTGGGGTAATGGGACTTGGAATCGAAGGAGATGATCTGGAGTAATCCTGAGCTTTGTCAGCATCTCAGAAACATAGGGTATATCTTCAACAAACAGGTCTAGACCATCTGCCCGAATGTCCCAGAGGGGGGACCAACTACCCAACGAAAGATGTTTCACCCAGAAGTTGAACGCTAAGGCTTTGATCCTGTCTGCAAGTGGGGCAGCACCGGCATGTCTTCTAAGCACAATGTTTGGAGTCCACTTCGGTAGACCTAGCGCGATTCTAAGGGCACTGGTTTGGAGAACTTCTAATTTACGAAAGAGAGAGACCCCAGCCGAGTTGAGAATTGACGCTCCATATTCAATCACGCTGCGAATAGAAGAGGAAGCCAAAGTTAAAAGGTGGTGGGAGCGAGCGCCATACCGTTTCTGTGCCAGAGACTTGAGAATATTAATTCTGGTGAAGACTTTTCCCCGGAGGTACTCGATGTGCTTCCGGAAACCACCACGCCGTGCAATATAAAAACCTAGGAACTTGATCTCCGTACACCACTCGATTAACCCTCCGTTGACGCTAAAGTCAAAGTAGCATTCAGCAGAGCGTCTGGACAAGTTGATAGCGTGACATTTATCCGGCCGGATGGAAAGCTTCCAATGTGTGCACCACTGAGCGACTAGCCTGAGCGCTTCTTGTAATTTGAAACGGCAACTCTCCAGAGAGCTGTTGTCACAGTAGAGAAAAATGTCGTCTGCATAAATTAAGTATTTCACCCCAAGACCCTCTAGGACCTCGAAGAAATCGGCCAGAAAAATAGTAAACAGGATGGGACTCAGCACCGCTCCCTGTGGGACACCTCTATTGATATATCTGAGTGGCGATGTGACATTCCTCCAGGCCACCTTGATGGACCTCCCAGAGAGAAAGCGATGGAGCCAGCGTAAGATGCGACCAGTAATGCCAACTTGGGCGCATTTGAAGATAAGTCCGTCCACATAAACAGAGTCATAAGCAGCTTGCAGATCTAGAGATATGCCCAAAATATATTTTTTCTCTCTCCTTGCAATTAAGAGGTCCTGATGAAGCCGGGTAAGTGCGGCCTGGCTATCTCTGAAGGGTTGAAAGCCAAAATGTCTACGGTCCAGTATAGTATTCTCAAGGAGGTGATAATTAATACGTGTAGATATCATCCTTTCACAAATTTTGCAGACCACAGAAGTAAGGGCGATGGGGCGGTAGGAAGCAGCGAGTTTCTTAGTTCTACCAGGTTTGAGGATTGGCAGGATAATCGCCGTGGTCCAGGATGATGGGACGTCCCCAGTGAGCCATATGTCGTTATACAATTGAAGCAAGACTCTAAGCGAATGGTCATTGAGACCTTTGAATAAGGCAGCACTAATCTTGTCCTCACCTGGGGTCGAAATTTTTGTCCTGCGGATGGCGTCTTTGAGCTCGGCAATAGAAAACGGATTGTTTAACTGGGGACTGGCTTCTATGCCATATGTGATAGGAATGTGTTCATGATCCCCCTCCGCAGTGAAGACTTTTGCGGAAATTTCCGCTTGGAAAGCCGCATCTGCGCTGGAAGTGTCCCCTACTTGAAGAACAAGGTGTGTATCAATGGGAGAGCTGGAGCGATTTCGGATTTTGCGGAAAACCTTGTGCAGAAGCCTGGGATCCTTCGCGTCAGTGCAAATCAAGTCCCAAAATCGCTGCTTTGATTCTTTAATAACTTTTCTAAGTTTGGCAGACACCCTCTTGAATTTAATCCAGTACGCGCTGGAAATCAAACCCCGGGCTTTCTTTAGAAAAAACTTCTTTTGCTTGAGGAGATTGCTGCATCGCGCATTCCACCAGGCAGGGAGGCATTTGTCAAGCCTATTACGGGAGAAGCTGTGATTTTGCATCGCACTGTGAACCAACTGGTAGAAGGAGTCATAATCTATGGAGGAAACCTGTTTCAGCCTGTCATTGACCTCCCGACATATGTTCGGCCACTTGTAAAGAATAGGGCTAGGATGGGTTGGAGAGAAAAGCTCGACCGAAATAATAATGGGGAGATGATCACTATCAAACAGATCCTCCTCCACATGAATTGAGGACTGAGTGAAGATTTCTGGAGAACAAAGGGACAAGTCTAGCAAAGAACCGGAACCACTAGGAGAAACGTGAGTGGGAGTGTCCAGGTTCATGATACAGTAAGGGCTGTCCGAAAGCCAATCCACAAACATTTCGCCTGCCCGCGAGGACACCGGGGCGCCCCACAGCTGATGATGGAGATTAAAGTCTCCGAGTATGAGAGTATTACCTGGCAGGCCATTCGTCACCTGCTTAAGATCGTCAACCACCAGACCCGAAGGCGAGTAAAGATTTAATATGTTCAGATGATGTGAACCAAGAAAAATGCGAACCCCCAAAATCTCATTCGAGAGGTTGAGAGCAACAAAGTTTAGTTGAAGGGAGGACCAAGCATTTTTAATTGCTATGAGAAGACCGCCACCAGGGCGACCCAATCTGTCCAGCCGATAGATCACCTTCCCTGGGATAGTCAGGGATTTTTCAGCAGTTAGAAACGTTTCTTGTATGACCAGGATGTCAGCAGAGGCGAAAGGGGGGCTATGCAGCCAGTGACGTTTATTTAAGATACTGCGGCAATTCCACTGCAGGACTGAGATACCCATGAAGACCAAAAAACAAGGGAGGGGGGTGAACAGCAATACACAAACACAAACAGCCCCGGCAGAACAGAGAGCAACTAGAAAACGTAAAAGGAAAAGGTTTTTTTTTTTTTTTATGGAGGAACACCACCTGAATAAGGACGTTTCCGCCTTTCTGGCGAGGAGTCACAAAGCTTTGCGCACCAATTAGACAGAGTAATGGAGAGGCTGTCAATGGCAACCTTCATTTCGGCAATGAGGGCCTGAGTCCTCTCATATTTCTCATTTGCATGGTCAACGATAACTTTCAGCATGACGTTGGTCCGGGTTTCTAAAACTTTTTTCAGAGTGTCCAATTCGGTATTCTTGGAGCCTGTTATTTTCGCATACGATGTAGATTCAGATTTACGAGAAAACTGCCGTCTGGCTTCAGTAAAAGTGAGGAAGTGTGAGCATTTAAATCGCAAGAATTCGCTTTCTTTGATGCGGGCTGGGCATTGGTTAAAGTCCGACCGATGTTCTTCCCCACAATTTCTGCATTTGAGAGGATCGGTACATGCGCCAGAGTGAGCCAGTCCACAGGTGGCACAAATTTGTTCTGATTTACACTTGGATACAACATGATTAAACTGAAAACATTTTGAGCATTGTCGGGGACGGTCGACAAATTGCTTTATTGACTGGATGGAGAACCAGATTTTTACTTCCCGCGGAAGGGAGATGCCTAAAGTTGTTATTAGTACAGGAGAAAATTCATTTCTGCTATCTTTCCTCAGAAATCTGCGTAGCTCAAGCAAGTGGAAATTATTGTTGCTTAGTAGTTCCTGACCCACTTCCTGAAGAGGGATGTTTACCGGGACGTTGAACAAAAGAAATTTATTTGTTATGTTCTCCCATATGATTCTGGGTTTAACTTTTAGACCAAGAAAATTATCTATTTGGCATATTTCGGTCGCACACAATACATCAGAAGTACTGATTATGATGCTCCCCGACCGTGTAAAACGTATGTTGTTTATCTGCTGGAAATGGGCGACTTTTTCCTTAATTTCTGCCTGAACAGAACGAGGGTCTCTTTTTGGTAACGCCGAGGACTCTAGACTTGTTAGAAAAATGTTAAATGCCTTACCTCCATTTTCAGCCGCCATTTGCAGAAGCGCATCCATTGGTAACGAAGAGCGAGTCACGTTAGGGTTGTCAGTAGATGACAAAAAGTAGCTATCGTCATTTTCCACCATTTCAACGTTCACTGGCACAGTTTCCGAAATGGGGTCGGAAACGATATTAATTGTGGAGCTGGCCATAGGAAATGAGCAGGCGTTCCACTCAACTCCTTGAGAGTGGAGCCAGAATAAACAAACACACGAGGCAGCAAAATGAAACTTGCTACGCCAAAGAAAATAACAAAGATTTAATACGCTTACCCCAGGGAAAGAGAAGCTTCAAGAAATTACAAAATCCCAGTAACACCAGGCTATACGGAGAAAAGAACAGCCTAAAAAAAACACTTAACACAAAACAATAGGAACTCTTCGAGACGACAGCCCGCCGCGCTACTCGGTCAACGCCCCTCGCTAAACTGAGGAGCACGTACTGCTGCCATTCACCATCTGTATTCTATTCTTCCTTTGCGTTTAAGGATGAGAAAAATTCCATCTGCTTGTGAATAACATTAAGAACCACGGTATTAAAAAGTACTATGTTATAGACATTTTCAGTAACAGGTTTTAATATTCTCTCCATTTTAGTGCACCATCATGCATATTTTCATGTTATTTTAAATATGTAAATTATTTATTTTAATTAATATGTATATACGAATTTTCTAATAATTATTTATCATACAAAATTAATTAAATATTTTGTGCATGTATGCCTGCATTTATTCGGCATGAGATATTTAAACAAATTTGCTATCCGCGATAATTTTACACCATGTTATGTCACTTGAATATTGTCCATAAGAAAATCGGGTACTTTTCCAGTATAGGATCCTTTGCTTTTAGGTTTGGCGTAATTCGAGTTTAAAAAACGAATAGATTCATTAATATACATATATTTGTTACCAAAAGTTATGAAAACAAACCCAGTGAACTTTTGGTGCTTTTCTATTATACGCTTTTTGAGCTATCTGATTTCTATTATACGCTTGACGCTTTTTTAAAAAGCTTGGCGCAATTCGGGCATCAGAAAGTGAGATTTGGTGCCAAATGACATAAACAGCCATGGAAACAAACTCGACGATTTTTTTTGTTTATATGCGTATTTTAATTATACGTATAATATTATTGTTTTTCTATACAAATTACTTCTGATTACATATAAAATAGGATAAATGACATTTTACGCTAAACAAATTGTATAAATATTGAAAAAATGCTTCTGTATACGAAACGACAAAGTGAATAGGTTGACAGAAAGTATGTTGCCAAATTTTCCTTTTCCGCCAAAGCTATTTTCTCTGTTTCGTCAAGGCCCCATATACTGGAAAAGCACCGAATTTGTATGCTTGTTTATACATGTATTTATATGTATGTATACAATTTATTTATAATTGTCTTTCAATTTACCTCTTTTTGTACATAAAAATAGATAAATGGCTTCTTTATATTAAATAAATTGTATAAACATAAATGACGTCATTTGGACGAATTTATTCAAAATATTTTCAGTTTATAAATTAAATTAAATGCTGACAGAGACGATTGAATCCTGAAGATAGAAATGTGATTTTTTTTTTTTTTTTTTCAAATTTTCATGAAAAACATAATTTAATCACAATCTTGTCTTCATTATCGATTGAAATAAAAGATAAATTCAATTTCAATTTGAAAATGACGAATAAAAAGAAATCAATAATCCCTATCGGGATCCTTTTCGATTTTTTTCCCTTTTTTTGTCACAAAAAAACTGAGTAATTAGTTGCCATCATTACAGAAATGTCATTAAAATTATAAAAAAATTAATATCTCGAAAACTAATTCCAATTTCAAAAATCTATTACCAGTTTTGACATCCGCGGATTTTTATGGACAGTTGGTATTAATTTCACCATCAAGCGTTTAATATTTTATTAAAAATAGCCCTGAAACATAATTAGTCGTTTAATCAGTCGTTTCATAAAATCGTTTCATAAATTCGTTTCATAAAATCGTTTCACAAAATCGTTTCATTAGGATTTTATATATATAGGGTAGATATATATTAATATATATTATAAATATAATTATTATATTATATATAATAATTATATAATAATCATAATTATAATAATGTTATTATTATATTATAATAATAATAATTAAATTAATTATTTTATAATAATAAATGGTTAAAAACTATTAATTAATTAATAATAATCGCAGCTACAGATCTGGTGGTTTTTAAGTGCCGCCAATCTTTCATAGCACAAAAAAAGGGCGTCAAAAATCAGCAAACAACAAGGCAACAAGGAATCCAAAAGATAACTGCGTGCACGTGCGAACAACAAGGTTGCTCTTTATTGGTGCATTAGCGCAACTTCTGCTGTGGTGGTGTTAATACGTACCAAAAATTTAATCAAGTGATTACTCATTGTGTACTATACTTTAATACAGATGTGAACAACATTTCTCAACTTTACGTACTCTTAAACAACCTTCTTTGTAAGATCTAAAAGTTACATGGGAAAGAAAGAAAAGTTATTCTACCTTCTTATACGGCTTCACTGGGGAGTATTTTATTATTATTATTATTATTTTGCCTACCACTATTTCTAAGCAAAAATAATCTATGTCGAAGATTAGTAGAAATCTACAACAAATATTATTGTTTTAAAGTAATGGTAGACTAAAAAATAAAAAATAAATAGTTGCCAGTCGCAGGCTTTCTTTTACTTTGTAAATGTGTGCACACAAAAATATCAACAAACAGACAAGGCCCTGGCTAACTTAAGTTGAGGTTCTAGAGTAAATATTCACTTAGGGGACCCAACGACTTTTTTCGATCTCAATTTATATGTAGATAGTTAAAGAATAAAGTACCAGAAAGGATCTAAGTACTTACAAACTAAAGCTCCTTTAGGTGTAAAAAACTTTCAATATTTAAATTCATGCTTTAGTGCTTAATACTTGCTAGAAATTGGAAAAAATGCCACCCTTTTTATTTATTCATGTATGATATGGAATTCACATAGTAAAATTCTTTTATGATTATGATTATTATTAATTATTATTTTGAAATACATTTTGCTTTATTAGTTTTTCAAAATGTCATTAGATGGCAGCACTACATTTTCTGACCTACTAATTTTAAATAGTATTTTATTTTCCTTTATTTAGCTACAACCCGTTAAATATACATATCTTTGTTATAATTTAATTAATACATATTTAAAATTTCAATTCCAACCAAATTAGTGTAAAATTTTAAATCTTTGCAATCCTGCACTGTACTTTAAATTGATCAGAAATTTTACCTCTTTTATCTTATTTAGTTTAAAACTTTTACACGAGATGGCAGCACTAAACATTTGAATTGTAACTGCAAAATAATTTCTATACCTATGTTTATCCGGATTTTAGTTACTTGATCTGGCTCAAATTCCAAAAAACGGACTAAATCAAACATTAATAATTGTTGAACGCGTAGTTTTGATAATTTTTAACATAAAATTTTTTTGCGAAGAATGGTTTCCCCTTTTCCTCTTAAACTGGTCAAAATTCACCTGACACTTTTGGGTTTGATTTCAAGGCTGAGATCCCCTTCCTTAAAACATTTGGATTTTTTTTTAACTGTCTGGACACTACTCTTGTCCTGGCCTCCAACTGCATGAGTTTTGAAGACAGCTTCATTGGTTTTAAAGGCTAGTTTAAAATCATGCCTCAAGATGCATAAAATCTCAACATTCGTATCACTCTTTACGTAACCTACAATTGAAAGAAAGAACCCTGTATGAATATAGAATATAGAGGGACATGTATTCACATTTTAAGTTCAACAATAGGGGTGATGAAATGCCAGCTACAGGCTTATGCATAAAAACATTCAAAAAACGAAAATACTTTTGATACGGCTTAATATTCAGAATTTCTACTTTTTATGAAAGATATCTACCGGTTAATTTAATGATCGCCAGCTTTTCATGCATTCCTTTGTTATAACTTTTGTCCCACAAAGGCAAACAGCATTACAAATTCCTTTGGAAAATTGAAATGAACTTAACAAAATATCACGACAGTGTTAGAATCACTTCTCCTAATTTTGTCCTTTAAGCTTTCCTTTTTAAATGCCAAATTGTTGAAGTTGCTCATTATTTTAAAAAAAATCTACAATTTGGAAAACAGCAAAAACAAATTATTTAAAATTACAATAGAAGTAATGTTTACTCGTTCAAGAGTAGTTTAAAATTTTACTTTCAATCAGTACTATTCTAAGATGGAAATATTTAATGCAGAAAATACTGATTTCCAGAATGCCCGCTATCTTTTTTAATGCTTAGGACGCTTCTTATTAATTAACAAGAACGAAAAATCATGCGTCAAGCATAGATTATGTAACACTTTCCAACGCTTCCAAAATAATTTTACAAATCATACCGTTTAATAAGCTGAAATATAATATCTAAGTAAACAATTTGGAAAACGCATAACATATTTAAAAACATAATTTCAGGAATTTCCAACGTATACAATATTCGGAAAAATATCCGAATACTTTTATTCAGAACTGTATATGATCTATAGATTTGTATATATACTACATAGGATGCTAAATTTTAGTTCAGTTAAGAAACGCGTAGCACAGTTTAAAATTCTCCTTCTGGAGTTTCTGTCAATAAACGGAAATGTGTTCGCGAACTTTTGTGCTTCCCTGTATAGGATCTACAGAATTTATACACACCCACGTAATAAACAAAAAGTGAGTTAATTTTAAAATCGCGTTCAGTAACTTAAAACGCACTTCCAGGAATTATTGTTAACAGACAGTAGAGAATTCTTTTGTGTGTCCCTGTAAATGAACGATGACTACTATACACATAATATTATGTAGTAAGCCTCTTGCAATGCACCTTAGTGATATATATAAATTTCAATGCGTTTAAAATAGTGAAACATTATTTAAATAAACCGCAGACGATTTTTCTCCATAGATGTAATGTAACGGAATTCTTTTAACTGTCCCTGTAAATTAACTATAAGTGCTAGCACTTATTCCATATTAAGCTTCTTGTAATACACCTTAGTGATATATATCAATTACAATGTGTTTGCAATTGTGTAACATCATTAAAATAAACCGCAAATCATTCTTCCCCATAGACCGTAATGTAACGGAATTCTTTTGAGTGTCCCTGTAAAAAAAACTATAAGTGCTACACACCTCAGTTGAAATAGGGAACGTGTTATAAACGACAATAACATATAAAAATTGCAAGGCAATCCGAGCATATTTACGGGAGTTAGAGCACGGACAGACGGCAGACGGCCAGACAAACCGAAGTCATAAACACTTTTCAACTAGGTTGGAAAGTGTTAAAAAGCGCAAGCTTTAAGACTGTTCTCAAATACAAAGGAACTACTTTCTAACACATTTCTGAATTCTTTTTTGTTCGGAAACGAAAGAAATTGGTAGGTGTTCTTATTCAGCAACTATGTAATCGAATGGCGTTTTCCAATTTTTAGTAAAGGCAGAAGATCTTTCGGAAAATACTGTCAAAGTTCACGTTTTGAACCGAATTTCCAGACGCGACAATGCGTGGAAGGGGAAAATATGTTGTCACGTGACATCAATCGCTTATAACTCGATAAGTAATTTATTTATCAAAAATTCGAAAACGTCATTGGATTCCAAATCACTTTAATAGTCACACCTGACAACTTTGCGCCTTTCGTTTAAAAGTGAGTCAAAAAATGTGTTGGAAAGTTTCACGTTTGTTAAATAAAGAGACTCATTATCGAACTTCCGGTGGTCAATATGTTGTCAGCTTATGCCTATGGAGAATGCTATTTTCTTAAGAGAATCTAAAAAATTAGTTTAAAAAAGACTCGCTCAAGTTTGGCAACTATTAGATAAGTCGAACTTGCGATTAATCTATTCGGCATTTATAGAAGAATATAAAAAAATAAATCATTTGGCGTTAGTGGAGGAACCTGAGCCCGTAAAAGATTGTTATTACACACCTCATAGTGGGGTCTCAGGATTCGCTCCTGAAAACATCATTATGCATTGGTAGTTGATGTAGAGAATTTATCGAATGATATTAATTCATCCATCGCAAAGAAACCTTCTTAGAATTTTGTGGAAAAACAATGTTGACTCGCCAGTTCCAACTTATACGTAAAACAGTAACTTACGGTTTTGCTTATATTGATTTTATGTCGACGACGTTCTTTCTAGAGAATCTACTCTCAAAAAGGATAAAATCCTTCAGTCTCAAATCCCAATTAATAGAACTCTTAAATCTCGGAAACATGAAGATGCACAAATAATGTGCAAACCATCATGACATTCTTTTAAAGGGTAAAATTCCACAACAAGAATTATGTTCGATCATAGTTCGCTCCCGAAAACATCGTTATGCTGCATTCACAGCTGATGTAAAGAAAATGTATTAAATGATATTAATTCATCCATCGCAAAGAAACCTTCTTAGAATTTTGTGGAAAAACAATCTTGTCTTGCATGTACATTATAAGCAACAGTAAATTACGGTATCTCTAACGCTTCCTATTTAGCTAGCTGTGCTGATAAACAATTAAGTATAGATGAAAAAATAAACTTATCTCTAGCATCGTCAGCCGTCTTAAAAGACTTTTATGTCGACGACATTCTTTCTGGAGAATCGACTCTCGAAAGGGCTAAAATTTTTCAGTCCCAATTCATAGAATGCTTAAATCTCAGAAACATGAAGTTGTACAAATGGTGCGCAAATTATCAAGAACGGCTTGAATCGGAAAATAGAGCTGTCACCGAATATAGTTTTGATGATCAACCAGATTGTAACCTCGATAAAAACTTTAGCTATTATATAGGATGCCCCAGAGTGATTGTTTTCTGTACAGATCGACAGGGATTTTTATAGTAAACGAGATGCTCTCTCTGTCATTTCGAAAGTATTTGCCCCACCAGGGTTAATTTTCCTGCACAAACAAGTGCCAAGACATTTATGCAGAAGCTCTGGCTTGCCAAAATCGATTGCGATGAGCCGTTTATGGTTATAAAATGGACTGACTTTGTATCGATGTTCTCAGAATGAAAGAACCTAAAAGTTCCTAGATATGTTTTTCTAGACGATCGCATAGTAATGCATGGATTTGCTGATGCTTATTCGTCAGCATATAGAGCTGCAATCTATGTCTAATCTTTACCAGTTGAAGCATCTCCGATTGCACGACTTCTGTGTAGCAAATCTAGGGTATCGACCATAAAAACACTGTCAATTTTCGATTGGAATTGTGTAGTTGTCTTCTATTAGCCAAACTGATGCATAAAGTTCTACTGTCACTGAACGTTCAAATAGAAAATGTTGTTCTCTGGACAGACTCCAGGATTTCACTTGAATGGATTAGAAAATACCCAGATTTGCTAAAAATTTTTGTAAGCAATAGAGTTGCCGCTATCCAAGACATTACGGATTCGTATCAATGGCAACACGTATCTTCTGAAAATAACCCAGCTGATGTCATATCTCGAGGACTGGGATACCAAGGATCTTTTAACTCACAAGCTTTAGTTTTGTGGTTCGAATCTTCTTCCGGCAGAAATTCGGCATGTAGAAAAGCATACGGTGGATCTGGAAATAACAGTGACTATGCAGCCGACTGAAACTAGTTCAGGACTATAATTTAACAACTAATATTGAATTTTCTTTGTATAAGTGTTTATTTACTTCGACTAATAATTTTTTAAATCATATTCATATTTTAAGTTATATTTTTAGATTTTCATGTAATTTCTGAAATGCAGAAAATATATATATATTGTTCATTGTCCTCTTCTGGAGTTTAAAAAAAAAAGGTGAGGTTTACCTTAACAAACAGATACGGTATTCCTCGTTTGCTGAAGACATAAAAAATTTTGAAGAACTAGGGTAACACTATTTGAAACCCATATTTAGATTCAGAAGGCATTATTAGAATAGACAATCCCAGTCTGGTCTATGAAATGAAATACCCTGTAATGTTACCCCATAATCATAAATTAAGTGAAATTGAATTTGAATATTTTCATCAAAAGTTTTTCCATGTAAGACCACAGTCATTATTGCATCATGTTAGGCAAAATTATCGGGTAATCAATGGAAGATCTTTGACCCGTAAAGTAGTTATACCCTTGAACCTCCTTGGCCAGGACTTGAAGCTGGGTACCTTGGCTTGCCGTGCCAGTGCGCTTCCTACTAAACTTCCTGGACGATACTTGGCGGAAATAATTCACTCTTATTTGTTGGACATGGCTGCGAACTGCAACGCTAGTTTTATTCATCCGAAATATCTATAACTATAGCATTTAAATTCTGAGACTGCGTGATAACCTGGAAACTCCTGTATATCATGTAATTGGTCATAATAAAGAGATTATTCCAACAGAGCGAAAAATGTCAAGGTGAACCTGGGTACCTTGGCTCTCTCTTAGCTTGGAGCTTGGATGTCATCATTAGGACCTAATTATATGGTATAAAACTGAGCTGCGCCGCCAGCCACCGAGTGGCGCCCGTCTGGCACGTCAACCGTCGCACCCAAGTCCCGAGGGACTTTTAACGCACACGACCAGGAGGGTTCTCCTGTATGCGCTGCGACCGGAGGGAGTACCGCCACCTGCGCATCACTCCTATTGAACCCAAGAGTTTGACGACATACGTCGTTGCGATTGTGGTGATTCTTAACTGTCTTGAGAAACCACCACGTTACACTTGGGGACAATCCGGAGTCCCCCTACAGCTTCGGGGCTGGACATCCAAAAGGGAGCCAGGTCCTAGGCCATAAGTCAGGTTTTCCCGACCCGCACTTGCTCTACCAGAACTCGAGGGACGTGGAAACCTACAGAGGTAGTCACAGTTCCGTCTTGCTAATTACATACAGGAGTTTCCTTATTATCCCGCAGTTTCGTCATGTAAATGATAGTTATAGTTCGAATAAATGAAACTAGTACTGCAGCTCGCAATCATGTCCAATAAATAAAAGTGAATTATATTCACTAGGGTAGCTCAGTAGAAAGAGCATTGGCACGACAAGCCCAAGGTACCCAGGCCTTGACATTTTTCGCTCTGTTGGAATAAACCTAAACAATACTACTCCAAACTTGAAGATAATTTATCTAGTTGAAAAAATTTTCCTTTTTTTCATTATGAGCCTTAAGGGGCTACTTCACTCAGACGAAAACACCCGCTCGCTAATGTTAATCCTATGGAGGAAATTTTTGAAGATATCTCGTTCGCATTTCAATATTTTTAGATGATTTTTTTTTGCATTGGATAGCTGAGGTCAATCTCTATGCACGCTCCTTTCTACTTTTTCGATTTTTGTTGCAATTTTTTTTATTGAGGATACTTTCACTTTCAAAACCGGTTTCGAAAGTGAAAATATCTTAATAAAAAAAACTTGTAATCAAAATCGAAAAAGTAGAAAGGAACGTGCATAGAGATTGACCTCAGCTATCCAATGCAAAAAAAAAAATCATTTAAAAATATTGAAATGCGAACGAGATACCTTCAAAAATTTCCTCCATAGGATTGACATTAGCGAGCGGGTGTTTTCGTCTGAGTGAAGTAGCCCCTTAAACAATTTTGTTATTGTGTAGATTGAAATTTTAATTAAATTTATAAAGATATGAAAAACATTCTAACATTCTCTAAGTAGTTGATAAATGCCAGTTTTGCGATTGAATCAGGTACAAATTTTTATTTTAAAAAACCGGTGATAAAGGATTAAAAATTCTCTAAAGGACGCAGGTCTCGAAGGGATTAAGAAAAGTTGATAGTATTAATCAATACTTTAGAAAAATCACTCGCGTACTTTACGGACCTCCTAATTCTGATATCTAAAGAATGGCAAAAAAGTTGCGTAAAATACCTAAGTAAATAGGGTATTTTGACGTAATTGGCTTTTAATGTGCGGAAGAACAATATTTGAAACATTTTTTCAATTGCTATTGTACTTCTAAAGTTAGCAATTTAGGAATTAGCTATTTCACAACGATAAAAGTTGATACTCCATATATTAAACAATTTAAACAAACTGGTCTTTTTCGGCACTTCCACGATCGATACTATCCCTTCTCAAACTTCATGTCTACATCATAACATGCAAAACAGACTTATAAAACAATAAAGGTAAATAACCCCTGTTTACATTTATCAGCCCAGAGAACAACATCTTTAAAATAATCGATAATAAGGATTGTTTTCTTTTCTTCTAACTCTTAAGAGATATTAGAAAGAGGGCAAACAACACTTTTCTTCGTTGGTATCAGTTTTAAAATAGACACTCCCCGAAGAGCAGTATAGAACATTGGAGACTTTAAGAAGAGGGCAAAGGGAAAAAAAAACAGCCGAATCAGATAAAAATCCTCAAAAACCGAGCCCATAAATCTTCGCAAAATAAGGAACAGTGCGGTAAACTTCAAAAGAAGTTTTCTGATCCGATAACAACGTTTAACAAAAGGTTGATCCATTGTTTCAAAGTTGTAAGTTGTGTACGGATCGTGAAAGGGGGAGTTTGTAAAATGTTTCAAAACATTAAGAGAGCATGGGAAAAATAAGAGCTGAGATAATATTCGATGTTTTCGACAGAGTTTTTTGTTTCAAAATGGAATGGAATCGATATAAGTTAGAATCAGAAGATAAACTTTCTGTTAATAATAGGTACTTAAAAATAAACAAAAATAATTTATTTCTTAAGCATCTTCTTAGTGGCCTGCATCGGGTCAGGTAACCCGATTTTACCCAAATCCGACTCGATTGGACCTGCAGTTCGAGTCGGGTGGACGCTATTTTATTTTTTATTTTTATTTTGTTTATTTTTTTATTTTTTTTGCAGAAATATGAAGTCTAGGGCTGGGTCGGCCCGAAAATTAAAAAAAGAAGAAGGCCTGGTCGGTCCGAGTCTACAGAAAAAAAGTTAACCCCGGGTTTCGAGCCAGTCCTGGGCCCGTATCGTGTAGACCTCTAGAGTATATACAGGATCATTCGCTACACAGTTAAAAATTTGCAGCAAACTGTTCAGTCATTCGACCGTTTTTATAGAAAATGGTTACATAACCGTAATTTAATGCTATTCTGACCATAATATTGTCAGAATACAGTTAAATTACGTTTATGTAACTGTTTTCTATGAAAACGGTCGAATGTCTGGACAGTTTGCTGCAAATTTTTAACAGTGCACTGCGTGTACAAACTTCGGGGAGCGATAGGTTATTCAAAGACGAATCAGAATCACATATCAGTGTAAGGTCGCAAACGACAACCAGTCTGTCCAATTTGGCGTAACTTTTATTAAAAAATTCCGAATGCATACCAGAAAATCCAAATAGCAATTTTTGTTTTCTTTAATGACAGACATTTTGGTGATTAAATAAAGTGAAAATTAATAATGTGAATTTTCTGGTATGAATTAGGAATTTTTTAATAAAATTCTGCCAAATTGGAAAGAGTGTCGTTTTCGACACTACATTGCTAAGTGATTGTGATTCGTCTTTGTATAACTTATTCCTCCCAGAAGTTTGTACACGCGGTAGCGAATTGCCCTGTATATATATGTTCATTTTTCAGCATTAAACATAAAATTGACACCAGAGATATAATTGACTATTTTTCCATAATTTTACTAAAAAATAGTTTAATTCTTATTTTCTACACTGTTAAAAAAAAAAAAAAAAAAAAAAAAAAGAAAAAAGAAAAGAAAAATCTGCGAAATTTGCGAAAAAATACCGCCAGTCAAAAAATATTTATTTTACAGAAAAAAATCTGTAATTTTTTAACCAACTTTCTGTTTTTTAACAGTTAAATACTATTGCATTTACATAAATAAATTGTTATTTTAACAGTTAGATAACGTGATTTTTACTAAGTTTACTGCAAAGTTTACAAGAAAATCCTGTAAAGTTTACAGACTTTTTCTGTTTTTAATAGTTAAAAGCTGTTATATTTACAAAAATAAACTGTTATTTTACCAGTTATATATCGTTTTTTTTTACAAAGAAAACCTGTAAATTTTACCAGAAAATCTGTATTATTTATAAACTTTTCTCTTTTTTAACAGTTAAATACTGTTACATTTACAAAAATACATTGCTATTTTAACAGTTATACATCGTGATTTTTACAGAGAAAATCTGTAAATTTTACAAGAAAACCTGTATTTTTTACAGACTTTTCTGTTTTTTAACAGTTAAATGCTGTTAGATTTACAGAAACAAACTCTCATTTTAATAGGCAATATATTGTGATTTTACAGAAAATATCTGAAAAAAGCATTTTTATACTTAAAACTGCAATATTTGCAGAAATGAATTACTATTTTAAAGGGAAAATATACTGATTTTACAGAGAAAACTTGTAAATTTTACAGCTTTTTTCCTAACAAAAACTTTCATATTTACAGAAACACGTTATTTTGATCATTCGTCGCTACCATGTCAAACTATCGAATATGAAAAAAGGCATTTTTCATTACTTTAAAAAATGGGCCGATTGGCACCACTAAATTTTATTAGAATCCTTCGCCTAGTAAAAATACTAATAAAATTTCTGTGAAGAACAGGGTTGCCAGATTGGTCTTCTTATTTATTTAGAGATGCCGAATTCATACCGGAAATTTTGAGAAAAAAAAATTACTTTACGTAATCACAAAATGGCTATCATTAAATAAAATTTCTATTTGAAATTTCTGGTATGGATTCGAAATTTCTGAATAAAAAAGGCCAATCTGGCAACCCCAGGTGAAGAACCGCATGATAAATACTATTAAAATTTAGTGGTGACAATCGGCCCATTTTTAAAAGTAATGAAAAATTCATTTTTTCACATTCGATACTTTGACATGGTAGCGACGATATGTCCTACTTATTCAACAGGTAAAACATTAAAGCGCGTTTCAACCTTTTGAGATACCCGATCCTTCCGCTTTTTGACGGAAATCACTGAAGGGAAATTTTCAACTGTGTTATGCGTTTCTTAACTGAACTAAATTTTAGCATACTAGAAGATTTAGTATATATTCTAATCCCTAAATCATGTACACAGGGCTGCACAAAATAATTTGGATATGTTTCCGACTGTAGATCGTAATTGCTGAAAATGGGTGTTAAAATGTGTTCTGCGTTTTCCCAATTGTTTAGTTAGATAGCATTTTTCACCTTATTAAGCGGTGAAGTCAGAGCTTAATTTGCGCCGGACCCCAAGGAGCTCAGCTCCTTGTTACAGCCTTTGGTTTTAGATTATTTGTACAGCCTTTGGATTGGTTGATTTGGATTGGTTGTACCTTGGATTGGTTGGTTGACCTTTGGATTGGTTGGCCTTTGGATTGGTTGTACAGCCTTTGGATTACAGCCTTTGGTTTTAGTAAACATTTAAAAATTGCCCAGAATTCACCGGAGCTTATAAACACTGCGCTCCGGAGCCCAGTGGAATAACGCTTCCGAAAAATGAATCCTAAATTACCCTTTCCTTTCTCTCCCATCTCCAATCTTTTACATCAAAATTCTCCCATTTCCAATTTTGTGCCTTCTTTTGTATCAAAATACTTATAAGTCACGTAATGTGTCGCTCATGTAAGAGATGGATATGAAACGGGTTCGATTTTTATATTAGTCTTCGGGTTTGGGCTGGCTTGAGCTCAATCTGTCTTCAATTCAAAATTTTATTTATTTCCATTTCAAATCATTTTAATGCTATTTTGATCAGAATAAAGAGTAAACAGAAATAGTATTTTTTTCTATTCTGCATAGCTGCAAACTATTCATTTTTTTGTGTTAACACTCTTTCCGAATCATAATCCTGAGCTTATTTAATCGCAGAATTCTGCGAATAATTAACATTAAGATTAGACAAAGGTTTCTATTTGGAAGTAGTAATAACTAAAAAGTGGAATAGATGATAGTCTAGTATACGTAGATATAGACGTATTTAAAATTTTTATTTTGCCAAAAAAAAAAAAAAAAAAACAATGCTTTAAATTTGGAAAATAATGTATGAAATATAAATATGAAGATTAGAGTGGCGGTGGAGGGGGTGGGGGTGGGGGGGATACGCTACGGGTGTTAGTACTGCAGAATATTAGGGCTCCGGTAATTTTTTTCTTAGAAATTAAGCTCTGGGTGAAGTTTCGCTAACAGTAATCGCGGAATGTGTTGGAAAGTGTTCCATAATCTATGCTTTACGCATGATTTTCTTTTCTTGTTTTAGAGAGTAAATGCTTTTAATATACAGTGGTTTCAAAATTCGCTGGTGAAAATTTAACAAAAACACATAAAGCCACACAGCGCGAATAATAAACCTCAAATAACACTTATTACTTCCTCAATTTCGAAATCATTTAATCTGTGCACAGAAACCAATACCGCAGGAAATTGATTTACTAATCACTGCTTGTGGTACATATGGCTCAATATTGAAAGTTTCTTGCTATTGTGGTAAAAGGCATGTAGAAATAACAGTTTTTATAATAACCACCTTTTCCGTTTCGAATCAATTTTGACAACCGCATGATAAATATATCATTAAAAATTTGGTGAAAATTGTAAGATTTTTCGTTTATTTAAAATTAAATTTCACAATGTGAAGTGTTGCAAAAATTCCGCAACATTTCATGAAAGCATGTAATTTGTACATCTAACCACATTTTAAAAATACCATTACTGGTTCTCAACTGATGTGCCGTGAAAATTTCAAATCAAGTTGCACTGCAAAAATAATTCTTGATATTACAGTATAATACTGGCACCTCAGCTGCCAGTATTATACCGTAAAATTAACAGATACAGTAAAATAAGCTACAGTTTATTACTGTTAATTTTACTGTATAATACTGGCAGCTGGGATAGCGCGGTAACGTATTACTGCTTATTTTACTGTTTATTACTGTTAATTTTACGGTATTATACTGGCAGCTGGGATGCCAGTATTATACTGTAATATCAACACTTTTTTTTTTTTTGGCAGTGTGGATCCAATATTTAAGAATTAACGGAAGGATCGATATACTTCTTTAACATTTTATATTATAATCTAATAAAAAAAGACAACAGTTTCTTAATCGAGGAAAATTTAATATAACCACAAATGAAAATATACAACAACCTCTTCCGAGTTAAACACGATTCCAAAAAACGTTCTTTATCTTTAGCGACTTCATAAACTAATATAGTTTCGAAATTTAAAGAAGAATTTATGAAAACTAAGTTTCTGTTAGGTTCATCTGTTGGGAGATTTACACTAGAGTCCTGCATCGGGTCGTGTTACCGGCACCCGACCCGACCCGTGGTTCGGCGCTATATTTTTTCGTTGCGTTTTGGGTTCGGGTTGGGTTGACTTCTACTTTTTTGCTGCGGGTTGAGTTTTAACTCTTGCGGGTCGGGTTCGGGTTGACCCGCTTTTTCAAAAGAATGTCCACAATATTTTTTGAGATTAAAAAAATAATATACAATAAGACTTCCATAATGGACACTCCCGAAAAGCGTACACCTCTATTTAGCGGACACTTTTTCAATTCCTGACACTTATACCTTGGAATAGTGGGCACCTCCAAATCTACGCACAAGTAGTATGTGTAGGTGTGCATAAACTATCACAAATACGATACATGTGTTTTTGTTTGTATCATAAACGAAATGTTGGTAATGTTTTTCATATTCTGAGAAAAGAAGAAGGTGGTTCTTAATTGCACCGTAAAGAAAAAATAATCTGTGATTACATTTATTATACACATTTTATTTTTTCTCATGCAGTAAATAAACTATATACTCATCCATATTCAAATACGTATTTATTTTCATCTGAAACATAGTTCTGTTCTAACTTTTTGTGAAAATCCCAACAATCCGACTTGCAAAAAACCTAAATATGACCCAGAAGAATAATTATACGGGGAACACGACACGCAGAAAGAAAATTAGTCATCCCGACCCGAAATAAAAATTAGAAACAACCCGACCCGATGGGCTCTATTCAACGATCTCAAGGTGTCCTATATTCAGAGGTTCCACAATATTTGAATTTTAAAGAATATACTACATTTGTCCATTTTTTATATATAAAATATAAAATTGGTATTAGAGATATAATTGCACATTACTTTTCATAATAGAATTAAACATGATTTATTGTCCTTTGATGCGGGTTGAACTATTTCGGGTTCGGGTTGAAATATGTCGGATTCGGGTCGGGTTGCCGAAAATTATTTTTGCGGGTTCGGGTCGTGTACAACCAGGCCCGTAGAGGACCAAAACTTAATTAATCAACAACAACTTATGTCAACGTCTAACTGAATCTGAAGTTTGATGAAAATCCGTGCATTAGTTCTTGAGATATTGTTATCGTAAAAATCATGAAAAAAGTAGCACAGCAGCGCCACCTGTTGGGCTATTTACAACTAACGTAATCAGCATCTATTTATGTTAAGGTTTAACATAACAGTGCGTTAATCAGCTTTCTCAACACGAAATATCAGTTTTTTTTAATGCCATCAATTCACCAATAAACATTTTCAGCTGTGCATAACAGAATTTATACATGCAAGAGTAATTGTTAAGTTTAATATTAATGTTAATGCCGTTAATTTATCATGTTTATCAGTTGATCATGAAAAAGTTTACTTGAGAATTGATAGCATCCGAAAAACTTATATTAAGGTTCCTTAAGTATCCTGGTATCGTTAACGGTAATTTTTAAGTATAACAGTAACGAAAATTTAATATAAAATTTATTTAATCCGTCTATTAATATAAAATACTTTGCTCGATCATATTTAGAAAGCATAACGAGCGCATTCGTAGCTAAATATATTTTTTAAGTGGTTATTTTTTCAATCATTTACATAAGTGTAGATTTTCTCTTATCAAAAAATGTTATATGGAAATTTCGCAATTACAAAAACCTTTCCATTTACAGATATAATCACAATACATTTATTTACACTGCTTTTAGAAGAATTGCAAGATTTCCATAACAGCATTTTTTGTTAATTAATCTAATTTTTCTTGTAAATATTTTACAAAAAAGAGCTATAATTGCCGATGTATTAAATCAGTTTAAATGAAAGAACTTTTCTAAAATTTTCTACTATATCTCCAACCATTAAGCAAGAAATTATTGAGGTGGACTAGCCTGGTATCTTTTTTGTTCTAACGGTACTTTTAAGTACTATTAAAGAAAATTTAATACAAAATTTATTTAATCCGTCTATTAATATAAAATACTTTGCTCGCTCATATTTAGAAAGTATAACGAGCGCAGTCGTAGCTAAATATTTTTTTTAAGTGGTTATTTTTTCAATCGTTTACATAAATGTAGATTTTCTCTTATCAAAAAATGTTCTACGGAAATTTCGCAACTACAAAAACCTTTCCATTTACAGATATAATCATAATACATTTATTTACACTGCTTTTAGAAGAATTGCAAGATTTCCGTAACAGCATTTTTTGTTAATTAATCATTATTCTTGTAAATATTTTACAAAAAAAAAAGCTATAATTGCCGATGTATTAAATCACTTTTAATGAAAGAACTTGTCTAAATTTTTCTACTATATCTCCAGCCATAAAGCAAGAAATTATTGAGGTGGACTATCCTGGTATCTTTTATGTTCTAACGGTACTTTTAAGTATTGTTAAAGAAAATTTAATATAAAATTTATTTAATCAGTCTATTAATATAAAATACTTTGCTCGATCATATTTAGAAAGCAAAACGAACGCAGTCGTAGCTAAATATATTTTTTAAAGTGGTTATTTTTTCAATCGTTTACATAAATGTAGATTTTCTCTTATCAAAAAATGTGATATGGAAAATTCGCAACTACAAAAACCTTTCCATTTACAGATAGAATAGAATCACAATACATTTATTTACACTGATTTTAGAAGAATTGCAAGATTTCCATAGCAACATTTTTTGTTAATTAATCTAATTATTCTTGTAAATATTTTACAAAAAAGAGCTATAATTGCCGATGTATTAAATCAGTTTAAATGAAAGGACTTTTCTAAATTTTTCTACTATATTTCCAGCCATTAAGTAAGATAATTAATTATTGAAGTGGAGCAACTATTTGATTCTTAATTTGAGGGTGATAATTGAGTCAATTTGGATTTCTTCTAAATGCATTTTTTATTTTCTTTGTCATCTAAAAACATAATAAATCTGCCTTATCTACAGATTTCATGTGGGCACTAGAATGGCCAAAACCTATTTTTTAAAATAAAGATAAAAGTTTTGGAAAAACTTTACAAAATGCGAGTCTTTTATCGTTATATATTGAGAATCTGCATCTTATAAAGTTTTACCAGAAAGGCCATAGTTGATTATATGTTCCCCCCTCTTCTTTTTTTTTGGGGGGGGGAGGGGGGAACTGACTGTGGGTGGAGGAAGGTGAACAAATTTAAAAAATCATCCGATCTGATGTTGATATTTTTAGAAAATATTTTGCCAATATTTTATCTTCTAAAGCCGTAATAGATTCCGAGATACATTTTTTTAGTTCGCGGTCGCGCCTTTGCATATCTCACGCGTAATTAAAATCTTTGAATAAGGCAGGAATTCTAATTAATTTATTATTATTCAATAAGTTGACACAAATAAACAAGACTTTTTTTTCTTTATGAAATTTTAATGACAAAATTTCTGTACAAAATATTTACAAACAAAAACAAAGCAACATCGTAGTAAACATTTTCAACAAATAAGTACCATTCCTTGTAATCAGCGCTTTAACATTCTATACATAACATTTGTGAGATAAAATCTAAAAATAAATATATTCATATATTTTCTCAACAAAAACAACAGATCATTATAATCTAAGATACAATAATTCGCAACAAATACTCAACAAAACATACATATGAGTATGCAATGAATACAATGATATTTATACGAAAGACAATGTAATGTACTCGTATAAGGCACATTTTATTTTATTTTATTTCACACAAAGTGATTTTAAAATATGGTAAGGCATTAGAATTTTCGCACAATTTTTATATGAACTTCGATTCTAAAAGCTAAATTGGTTATGAATAATAATTTATCGTCATTAAAAAAAAGTAGTAATAATTGCAACTTGAATACTATGAAAAGTTAGACACAATTTGACAAAAGGAGTATATAATTAATTACTATATAATTATGCAATATAATGATTTAATTAATAAGTATAATGACAATATGTAATCCAATTTTAATAGAAATGTACTATGTGCAATTAAATAGTAATATGAATAAAAACATATCAAAAATTAACAAATAATGAGAAAATCTCTATATAAAGTTTATTAAAAAATCATCACCGGTCGACATTTATTATCAAAAAAATTTCCAAGATATTTCATTAAAACATTTACCAAAAAACACATCCGGTAGACATTAAATAATATTAGAATTTTTTCCCAAGTACGTAACAATAAAGCTCATCAAAAATTTAATGGTATTTCTTTGTAATTTGGGCCTTGTCAGGATAGAGAAAACCACGAGGTTGAATTTGGCGAGAAAAGCACTTTCTGGCAACCTTTATTTACATTTTAAAGTAGCATCAGATTATTATATTTCTATGAAAAACTGTCAATATATCAAACACACAAACAATTTGTTCAATATTTACACCATTTAATGCATACATTGAAGAGCAGCTTATGTAATATACACTTAAATAAGCCAAATAATGTAATACGAAGTATTATATAACACATATTTCGACATAAATATAAGCCATATAAGATTGAAAATTTTTTCATTGGTCGCCGTTTCATTTCGTGACTGTTTATAATATTTGGCACCAAATTGCACTTTCTTAAGATTGAGAAATGCCAAGGCCTCTATAAACAAAGAAGTACCAAATTAATTATTAATGCATGTGGTTAAAAATTACCACTTGACAAAAATAAATTTAATCTAAAGTTATTTTTTTAACTAGCTCCCTCCGTAATAATAAAATATCCTCCAGTTTACTGATAATTTTACAACACTTAAAATCAGAAAGATAGTTTTGAAAATCAGGAATGAATAAACATACAGACTATTTACACATTTGTAAATACTTTGAAAGTTTTCAGTTTCACACCCCTAATATTGAAATATATATATATTTTTTCTTTTACCGTGTTTCAGTAATTATCAATAAGAAAGAAATACGAAAAGTTCTATCAAAATATCTAATAAAAAAGCTTATCAAAAACTTGTTACATATAAAAAAAACTGTTTAAAAATTTATCAAAAAATTACCACTGGTCGACATTAAATATTAACAGCATTAAAAATAACATTAATATCAACATTAAATATATATATATATATATATTATTAAAATGGTTGTTACAGAAAAAATAATTACTAATATATATGAAGAACTACAATAACTTCTTAAAACACCATAAAAACTATAAAAATGCGCTAGGCCTTTCGAAAGATCTGAGTCTTTCGAAAGGCCTAGCGCATTTTTATAGTTTTTATGGTGTTTTAAGAAGTTATTGTAGTTCTTAGTGTTTCACACCAGTTTCAACTTATTTTATTTAATATATATGATTAAAAAACCACTTACTAATTACTCAAAACAATTGTAGCTGAAAGTTCCCACGAGGTAAATAAACTTTACTTGAGCTTTTCATTTCCACAACTTTACAATTTTTTTTTCCATTTATAAGAAGGAATAATATTTTTTTTCTGACATTTCTTAGAAAAAAATAAAAGCTTTTAATTTAAGCTATCCAAATAACTATAGGCACAGCTTTAAACAGAAATTTACTAAACATTATGAGTAACATTGTCTGTTTTACTCTAATTAGCAGTTTCAATTTTTCATCAAAATACTTTTTTTTTTTTTTAACACCATGCAATTTGTGTAATATTTGTCCTAGAAAAGTGTAATTAAAAACTACTAAATTTAAATATAACTGTAATTTCCATTTAGTAGAATAAATAATAAGAACCGTGTCTCCAGAATGCACTACTAATCTATCTATATCGCTGAAAATACTTCTTAAAAGAGAAATCTGAAGTAATTTTGTAGTTGTTCGTCACATGTTTAGAATCAATCTCGAATGTTTGTTTGGAAGCAATCTCTTGAGGCTTTCAGGTACATGTATTGTTTCGTTGTAAATCCTGTCACCCTAAATTTAAAAAAAGGTTTTAAAGATAAAATTGTCTTTCAAGTTTTACAACAATAGATAAAGAAAGTTTATATAAACAACCTATTTATTTATTTGTATCTAATTATGGAAGATAAAATAATTAATTTACTATATAACCTGTATATTATATTCATTATGTAATCTCTGTTACAACATTTTTTACTCCAAATGCATATATACGAATGTATATTATATAAATTGAATCTTTTCATGCTGGTGGAAATTTTTATAGAGATTACACATTAATGTCATTATTCGGTAAAATCTGTATCATAAAAAATTGAAGAAAATATCTTGAAAAGCTCAAGTAAAATCCCTTATTTTTTGCATTCTCCGTATATTCACCAAAAAATTTTCATTTCACTTAAGTGCAACCAGAAAAATTTTATTAGAATTTAAATCACAAATTAATAAACAGACAGATCATTAATATTTTTGTAAATATTCGAAGTATACAAATCACTTCTCCAGCGCTAACACTGGAATACATTTGTGTAATTAAAATCAAGATTGAAAAGTTATATCCCATTATACGATCGTTTTAGTGTTAATAAAACGTAACTGTTCATAAACTTACATAACAATTACACTTTTTCTCACAAGGTCACTAAAACAATGATTATCTTGTGCTTTTTATGTAGGTCATTCGATATCAAGATTACATTCAAAGTTTCATTGCTTTCGCGATGACTTGAAACTTCTTTTGTAAGCAAGCAGTTAAATGAGAAATTTAAAATACTACAATCAAAATATTTTTCTTTAATTAATCGTCTTTTTTTTTATCTTTAAATATCTTCTTCTGCTGTTAACAGACGAAAATGGAATTTGTATAAAAAATTATGTTTTTAAATGCGTTTGCGACTACTTCAAAGTTTTGAACTCCTAACGTTAAATTCATTTGTAATAATTTCAAAACAGATTGCAATGCGTGTATTTTCTTTTAAATTCTTTTTTAGCATAACTCAAGAACTATTTGGCAGAATGAGTTGTAATTTTGAATTTGCATAGCTGAAGCTTCTAGAAATCGATATCTGTGCAAAAGTCCATAGGTTATATATATATATATATATATATATATATATATATATATATATATATATATAGGTGATTTATAATGTTTTTAGGATAATCGATGTAAGTGAATTATATTATATATTCTTAATGGTTTTTTATTTCCAATTTAAATATTTCCAATCTTATTTTTTCCAATTGTTATCTGGTAATAATTCAGTATACTTGGTTGATTCTACTGTTCTTAGCATCATGCCAGTAGAATTATGAAATACTGAATTATTTTTAAAACACATGTGGGTGCAACCAAGCTGACGAGTACATCTACATGTGTTTTTTCATATCCAATTCTTGTTTGTTCTCTTGTGGTCCAGTTTTCCATTGTATAATGTTCATATTTGATTTATTAATCCATTTGTGTTTACTTAATAGCAACTCCAATCTATAATTTTTTTTTCCCTTTCTCTCTCTTTCTTTTTTAAATATTATTCAGGTATGAGTAAATTTGGCCAATTACCATTGAAGCACATGCTATGGTAAAATTATGATTGCACATGTTAATTATTAGATATGTGGTATTCTGTTTACACAATATCATTATTTATCTCTTTGTAGATTAAAGTAGAATGATATTAGAACTTGATATGTATTTTGAAATTCATAGATATTATAATTATATATATATATATATATATATATATATATATATATATATATATATACATATATGTATGTATCTATATATATATGTATGTATCTATATATATATGTATGTATCTATATATATATATGTATGTATATATATATATATATATATATATATATATATATATATATATATATATATATATATGTATGTATATATATATATATATATATGTATATATATATATATATATATATGTATATATATATATATATATATATATATATATATATATATATATATATATGTATATAATTATAATATCTATGAATTTCAAAAAACATATCAAGTTCTATTATCATTCTACTTAAATCTCCAAAGAGATAATTAATGATATTGTGTATACAGAATACCACATAGCTAATAATTAACATATGCAAACATAATATTACCATAGCTCGTGCTTCAATGGTAATTGGACAAATTTTACTCATACCTAAAGAATATTGAAAAAAGAAATAGAGAGAAAGGGAAAAAAAATTATAAATTGGAGTTGCAATTAAGTAAACACAAATGGATTAATAAATCAAATATGAACCATATACAATGGAAAATTGGATCACATGAGAATTAAATATGAATTGGATATGAATAAACACATGCACATGTACTCATCAGCCTGGATGCACCCACATGTGTTTTAAATAATAATTCAGTGTTTCATAATTCTACTGGCATAATGCTAAGATCAGTAGAATCATCCAGGTACACTAAACTATTACCAGACAACAATTGGAAATATTAAAATTTGGAAATATTTAAATAGGAAATAAAAAACCATTAAGAATATACAATATATTTCACTCACATCGATTATCCCAAAAACTGTATTTAACACCTCACGAAATTACCACGAGATAACAGTTCTGAAATAATAAAATTGGAAATATGAACGCGTAAAGTGTAGATAAAATATTTTACTCACAATAATTATACAGAATCCTTAAAATGTCACAACTTCTGCATAATATTCACATCCACATGGCAATGCATCATACATGTTGACTAAGTCGAGTTGAGAGAAATGATTTGAAAGACAAGTTGAGAGCACACTTTTTTCAAAACACATCCCCATCGATGACACCCAAACACAAAATGATTCAAAAACACACAAAATAATTCTGGTTTTAATACACTTATAACAAAATTATATCCGTGAATATATATTACTCCATCCAATTTTAATTCCTGAAAGTAAAATTAATATACAATCAATAGCTCCCTCTATAGTTAAATTAAATATAATATTAACAATATTATCAACAACTACCTGAAAGGTAAAGTGTCGCCATCTATTGGTATTATAATAATTCATAATTAATATTTAGTTAGATATCCACTTTATTAGTTACGTACTCACTTCATTAGATTTAATTATATAAATAAACTTTTAAAAAACAATACTAACTTGTAGTTTTACTTTAAATTCAAATAAAATATAATACTACTATATGAATAAATCTACACAGAATTAATTCACCTTGCACAGAATTTCAGATATTCTTAACAAGAATATATTATGTAAAAGAGATATTATTTTAATTCAAATTGTTTTTGCTGCCAGCTGTGTTAATCCACTGATATTATAGACATATTATTAAATAATTAATGTTTTATTTTTACTACTACTTAAATATATATTAAACTTGTTATTAAATAATTAATGTTTAATTTATACTACATAGTAAATATATTTTAGATTTCATAGATTAATTTAAATATCTAATTAAATAATTCATAAACAATTCAAAATATCTCAAAATTTATAAAATTGATAATTAATAGTATTACTACTGTTTTTCAATCAAATTAATGCAATGCAGTAATTAAAATACTTGTTAAATTTAATTATTCATAGACAAAAATAAAAACTATATATATTTATATTTATATATATTGCAAATAGATATGTTTATGAGTTATAATCACCAATGTTATCCATGTATAATTTAATTTGTTATTGTATAAGTTAATTTATAAATGTATGAAAACTGCACATCAATAACACCTTAAACAGAGGTGATCGGCAACGCACAATCACAACTATACAAAGTGTATATAATGTTCAATCAAATATTAAATTTCCTAATATGTTATAATTGTAATTATGTATGTTATAATTGTAATTTTCTATATAAAGTGTATAATGTTCAAACAAATATTAAATTTCCTAATATGTTATAATTGTAATAATGTATGTTATAATTATTATTTTCTATATCTTTTGTTATATGTTATCGCACACTAAAACAATAATTTATTACATACCATGTTTATATTTAAATTATATAATAAATGTTATTTAAAAGAGTTGATGATTGAATTTATCATAAAAATTGGATATCCATATATTTTTGCTTGATCTCGAATATATCTAATATTTTTGTTTTTATTTATATCTGAGCATAAGTATTTTATACGATGTAGATAATTGATAATTATATTTTTATAAACAGATTTATGTAAACATGAAGCAAAATTGGTAAAAATATTTACTTTAAATGGGAAATCAAATCTCTTATCATAAATATCAAAAATTAATTTATAATTATTAGTAATATTAATTTTTAAGTCAAGAAAGTTTATATTATTATTAATTAAATCATTTTCGCTTAATTTAAGCTGAGTAGGATAAAAATTGAGTGGTGATGTGCAATTATTTTCATTGAAATAAAATATAATGTCATCAATATAGCGATATATATATATATATATATATATATATATATTTTTTTTTTTTTTTTCCAATTGTTATCTGGTAATAATTCAGTATACTTGGTTGATTCTACTGTTCTTAGCATCATGCCAGTAGAATTATGAAATACTGAATTATTTTTAAAACACATGTGGGTGCAACCAAGCTGACGAGTACATCTACATGTGTTTTTTCATATCCAATTCTTGTTTGTTCTCTTGTGGTCCAGTTTTCCATTGTATAATGTTCATATTTGATTTATTAATCCATTTGTGTTTAATTAATAGCAACTCCAATCTATAATTCTTTTTTCCCTTTCTCTCTCTTTCTTTTTTAAATATTATTCAGGTATGAGTAAATTTGGCCAATTACCATTGAAGCACATGCTATGGTAAAATTATGATTGCACATGTTAATTATTAGATATGTGGTATTCTGTTTACACAATATCATTATTTATCTCTTTGTAGATTAAAGTAGAATGATATTAGAACTTGATATGTATTTTGAAATTCATAGATATTATAATTATATATATATATATATATATATATATATATATGTATCTATATATATATGTATGTATCTATATATATATGTATGTATCTATATATATATATATGTATGTATCTATATATATATGTGTGTATATATATATATATATATATATATATATATATATATATATATATATATATATATATATATATATATATATATATATAATAATTTAAAAAAAAATTGCGAACTAAATTTGCGAAAAGACTGTGAGTTGTAATCGATAATTTTTTTAAATTGAAGTCAATTTCTAAACGCTTCAGATATGCGAATCGAAAACTACACCTCATTCCGCCAACTAATTCTTGCATTGGCTTAAAAAACTGTCGCATTGCGATCTGCTTTGCAACGGTTACAAATGAATTTAACATTAAGAACTCCAAACTTTTAAAATTTTATAATTCTTAAACTATATGAACTAATGTCGCTCCGTTTGGTATCCTAAGGTTAAAAAATAATAATAATAGCAATTACCGAAAAAGTCAAAATTAGAGTTCGTAATTGAAAATTTCAGCGTTTGGCACAATTTCAGTATAAAAACAACCTCTTATTATTTTTATTATTATTTCACCTAAATTGAAAACAATCACTTAACATAACTAATTTTTCATGAATTTTATTTTGCCTATTATATCATTAACTAATATTATACGCAATTTATTTGACATGAAATTAATCAGTATTTCATGCATTTTATTTACTATGAATTTATATCGCATTTATTTGATTTGATGCATTACGAACATCAGTATTTCATGCATTTTATTTACTATGAATTTATATCGCATTTATTTGATTTGAAGCATTACGAACAACTATATGACCAAATATTGTCTTTATATATTTGAAATATTTGCCATGAAACTCCAAAATTACAAAAATATCATCTTTAAATTAGAAATATTAGCAATGAAATGACAATACATTTCTTGTGAATATGAGGTAACATAACCAATACTAGCCCAATATTGTTTGCCTGGAATAGGGTATTGTATAAATATTCTTTTATATGCAATACTTTGAAACAGAAGAAAATCTTAAGGCTGTTCGTCAGTAAACTTCCCGATCCCGCTCGCTAATGTTAATCCTATGGGCGTAGGATGCACTCGTATATTTAAAATATTTCCTCAGGAAATTAATATTTTTAACTTCTGTTTTCCGTGTACACTTTTTAAAGGATCTCTCTCTTTTTTTTCTTTAGTTGTTAAAATTTTTCTAAAATATATACTTAATTTTATGTGAAATGTTAAAATCTTATTCAGTTTCGCTAAGATTTTAACACACAAAATTATAAACCAAGCACATATTTTAGAAATATTTTGATAACTTAGAAAAAAAAGACAGAGAGAGAGAGAGAGAGTCTTTATCTGTTTTATAATCTGTTCCCAATATTGTTTTTTTAGTAGGATATTGTATAAATATTCTTTGATATGCTATGAAACAGAAGAAAATCTTAAGGTATCTCAAGATCTATCTGTTCGATGCGTCCACCCTCTTAATTGATCATTGGCACTGTTGCCATAACTGTATGCTTTATCTTTGTCAAAGACAACCGATAAGTCTTTCTTTTATCAACCCACTTCATTTCATATCAACGTAGATTTGATGCGAACAAAGCGTTATGTTGAAAGAATAAGAATGGAGTTATCTTATTTACCTCCGAAAAGACACGCGTCTCTTCGTGCATTGTAGTTGACGGTAGACTCTAGACTTATGGGAGTATAAAAAAGTATACAATAATTCGTATTTAGAAATCAGAATGATAAACGAAAAAAACTATTCTATCTTTTAAGGTTCTAATCGAAAAAGAGATTTTCAAAAATATTAACCCATTTCCTACCATTTTTCTTTCGTTTGAAAAAGTAATATTGTAGTGTAAAAAGAAAAATAATGCATACAATTTACGTAATAATAATAACAATAATAATAATAATAATAATAATAATAATAATAATACATAGGTTTATTATTCAATTTTCGAAAATTTTTAAATCACGATATACCCAATACCGGAAGAATTTTATAAAAAAAAAAATGTTTTATAAAAAATTAATATATATTTTTTTCTTTTCTTAAATTTATCTATTTAAGCTTTTCATGCAAAATTTCTGGTTATTATTGTATTTTAATAATAATAACAATAAGACTGTTTAATGAAAAGGCCTTGTATTTCTATTGAACTCTGCGTTACCTCACAAGAAACTGTTTGGGAGTATATATATCTAAAAATTGATCGTGTTGAATAGATTCAACCTAAAAATTATCTGTTATTGTACTTTAATAATAATAATAAGAAGACTATTTAATACAGAGCCTTGTACTTCTATTCAATTCTGCGCTACCTCACACGAAACTGTTTAGGAGTATATCTAAAAAATGATCGTGTTGAATAAATTCAATCTAAAAATTATCTAAACTGGATACTACCATCCTTAGAAAATTAATAAATTCACAAATGACGACAATAGACGAAACTAGGTTAATATAAATACTGAATATTAGTTTTATAGTTTTTAATTCTAATTTAAAACATGAAATGATAGATGTAAGAGTTAATTCTGTTATTTTATTTTCTATTTATTAAAAGAGAAAGATGTTTAATCTCACTGCTTAAGATTTTTTTTTTTTTATATAATTACCGTTTAAACATGAAGTGGTTATTTATACCATTTAAAGTCTAATAAAAGAATTATTGATTCGCGAATGGAAATTATTGACTCTCAAATGTATAATATTTTGAATTCTTATTTAGAGCACGGGCTAGATTAAGTTAAAAAAAAAAAGTGACTGAAATGAACTCAGACGAGAAAATTTGAAATATACAAAATAATTAATAATACATTTGTTAAATTAAAAAAAATCCCTGACGGCTCGGCCTACAGGCACAGGTAGATTTCGTAGACGCAGACCTTGGGGCGCCTGTTTGTCGGGAATTGCGGAAGAAATGACCTTTTTACGATGATGCGGCAGTTGGAACCGCCTACTTCGAAACCTGACTTGTTTGCATGCGGAATCGGCAGGGATTTTTTTGTTTTTAATTTTTTTTTTTGCTATAACGGTTGGTCCTATAAAAAACTTGTAAATATAAAAGTTTTAAATAATATTAAGAGGATTAATAATAAATTTAAGCGGATTTGAAATCTTGAGAATTGGCGAAATTATGAATTTTTTTCTTCTAAACCCCCCCCCCCCCCCCTTAAGGCAATTTTTAATTATATCAAAAATCTGTCATTTATAAATTTTCGGCCCTTCTCCTAGAAGTAATAATAACTTCAAACGGATTCGATACGTATCATAAGTAAGAAATTATGGGTTTTTTTCTGTTTTCACAAAAAGCCCCCCCCCCCCCCCTTGGTTCGATTTTGTCCATTAACGAACTTGACCGAGATTTTATGCCCCTTGATTTTATGTATCAGTTTCGAAAAGATGCGGGAGTTGGAACCGCCTACTTCGAAAAATAACTTGTTTGCAGGCGGAGCCGGCAGGGATTTTTTTTGTTTTTAATTTTTTTTTGCTATAACGGTTGGTCCTATAAAAAACTTGTCAATATAAAAGTTTTAGATAATATTAAGAGGATTAATAATAAATTTACGCGAATTTGATATCTTGTGAATTGACGAAGCTATGATTTTTTTTTCTCTTAAAACCCCCCCTTTTGGTCATTTTTAATTATATCAAAAATCTGTCATACATACATTTTCGACCCTTCTCCTAGAAGTAATAATAACTTTAAACGGATTCGATACGTATCATAATTAAGAAATTATGGGGTTTTTTCTGTTTTCACAAAAAGCCCCCCCACCCTCCCCCCCTTGGTTCGATTTTGCCCATTAACGAACTTGACCGAGATTTTATGCCCCTTGATTTTATGTATCAGTTTGTAAAAGATTAATGCAGAATTTTTCCAGTTATCGTGGTCAGAAAAAAGTGACATAGATAGATAGATAGATAGATAGATAGATAGATAGATATAAAGTTTTGAACTGGGGGTGGTTTTGGGTTCTGGGAGTCATGATCGGCGTAGATCTGCAAAAATTTTTCAAAATTTCCAACTTAGGTGAGAATGTAATAGGTAGTATTTCTTACGAAATCTACCTAAAACATTAATCTTATGTTACGACTGCAACTCTTTAAATCGATACATGTTTGAAATTATTCAGTTCCTAGAACTCCCCACTTTTTTTTTTCGAACAAAAAAGTTTTTTAATAATACAAGAGCAATAAGACAGAAACAGTTCTACATAAAGTAAGAGGTAAATAGGAATATCAAAACTTTCAATCTAGGATCTGTTTTAGATTTGAAATTTCCTATTTCCATTTATATTAATGCAAAGAAAAGAAATGAAATACTAAAATATGAGATTTTATTTTGAAAACTGAATGCCTTGATTAGGATATATAATATGAAATTAGTTTTTCAATTTATGAAACATTATATCGAGTGAAATAACTGAATTTAAAATAAATGAATAATAATTTCGAAATAAATTAAAAAATCTGAAATTTCTTTTTTATTTGCACGAATTTAACGTATTTCCCAAAAGAAAATACGAAATTTATCCAAATAGGGTTTATTATTATATTTATTATTAACTAAAGAATAATAAATTTCCCAATGAAAGGTATATCAAAAATTCAGAAATAATTGCAACTAAAAGCATTTTTTAATAAATAAAATACATTATCCTCAATACTATTTTTTTTTTATTCTGCAGCTTACCTTTTTTAAATAATTGTTGTCATTTAAAAAATATCCTGTTAAATTTCTAATCTTAAAATATCATGATAAATTTCTAATCTCATTACACATTAAGTCAATCTACAAAAAATAAAATAAAATGAAATAAAAAACTTACGTTAAATACAGATTTTCATATGTAATTTAGGTTAAATGCAGATTCTCATATTTAATTTAGGTTAAACACAGATTCTGATATTTACTATATTTCTTTAATTAAAAAAAAAATCTAACCGGTGCCATTTCTCAAAACTTAATTTAAACAGTATTATTTTTTAAAGACATTTTTCCTATGTAATAATAATTTATTTGTAGCAAAGTAAAACTTTTAGAGAACAAAGGAAAACAAATAATCTACATAACAACTGATGATAACAATAATAGCAACAATAAAAAATTTTCAATTTTTAGTTACAAAAGGTTAAATGTTAAGATTGCATCTTTTAAAAGCAATGTAAATTTACTTTCTGTAGCTACAGCATTTCATTTTTATTTTCAAACAATATATCTATATTTATTTTCATTTTGAATGTGAAATGATAAATGAAAATTGAGTATAGATAGATGAAAAATTGAAATTTGTAAAATTTCAGAAAAAAATATAATTTACATGGAGTATTTTGTACTACTTGTTATAAATGAGGTTTAAGGTACATGAAATAAAAATAGAATAACCAATTTACTACTGAACGAAATATATCTTTCTTCAAAGTACATATTAAGAAAAGAAAACATCTTTACATTAATTCTTTTTGTACCCCAAATTCTTTTTTAAGGGGAAAAGGGACGCTTAAATAGAAAATATCATTTTAAATTTTACGAATCAATAAACCATGCCGCAATTTTTAAATAGCTGTTTTAAATATATATGTAGATATTGAAGTAATATAATAATTTTATGGCCGTAAAAAGTTGTTTTTGAAAGAACATATAGATACATATAGTCATATTTCGAAACTGCAGCCATGATTAATCTAAATTATAATCAATAAACCTGTTTCAATTATGTTTACGTTATATACATATAGAAAGTTGTGTATTCTTTTCTATACAGGTGTCAATTATTAGAATTAATATTATCATTATTATTTTGCAAATAGGCTATTAATCTAGGACATGCTGTATTAGAGTCGAACCCGTCAGAGAAAACTCAGCAAAACAGCAAATTATTCGCTATAGTGAAATTTCGTTTTAATGGATTTGTATTTTCTTAATGGGGATGCTGTTGCTAAAATTTTGTTATAATTGCTATTGTGTTCTAACGAACTTAGCTCTAACGAAATTCCAGTGTATTCCGCTTGGGAGTTTCTAATTATGACAATGCTTATCTGTTTTCAAATACATAAATGAACACACAAATTTTTGAAAAGTAAGACCGTTAATGTTAAAAATTTATAAAACTTTAGAAAAAATTATTCACATGGTGCGCTTTGTGTCATTTTGGTTATAGATAAAATTTTAAAACCTAAAAAATGTAATTTAAATAGTTAATCAGTATGATAATAAGCTTCAGACTACTTCAAAATGAGTCAGGTTTATTCATTAAAGGTAAGTTCAAGCCAAAATATTTTTTTGAGAAATTAACACTTTTATTAATTCGTCAATTTTGCTCATTTTAAACATCCTCTGTCCCCTTAACAGTACCTAAATTTAATGGTTTTATGATGGTTTATGGTTTGACAGCTTAAAAAAAAAAAGCATAGATGAAAATGCGATTATCGAGATATTTCATTGTACTCAATCTCCAGGCAAATGAAACTGATGTAAATGATGACGTCAATGATGTTCATGAATACTAAACCTTTCTGAGAAAATGAAGAGTTTTCAATATTCATTTTAAAGTTCCACATAAACTGAGATTGCGATAAGAGTTTCCTGAAGTAAAAAAAAAAGATCTCTGTGAAGTTATTTAATCTTGATCACACACCGGTGATTCATTGAAACACCTCAGTTATGCACCGGCAAGATTCGACAAACAGAACAGTTTTTTGAATCATCGGTGGGTTCCGGCCAGGGCAATTCAAGGTTACGTTGCCCCAGTGTTGCTTAAAAGGTTTGCAGAAGGCACAAGACTGAAAAGCAACTTTATTGTCTGTCCTTCCTGTGTGAGGTATAAAAAAAGAATTGCATTGTCCGTAGCAAAAATTATTTTTAATAACCGTCGACCGGCATTTTGGTTCTGATACTTTTTGTCTGAGAGGTATAGTCCGGCACCAATCCTTCTTGACCTCGCTGGCACTAGTGATGACGTATCCGGGACTGTCCGACTTGATGAGAAATCTATGTCGGCGGTCCTTCGGATCTTCTTCGCCTTCCGACAAGTGGTTTCTGTCTCTGGCCTTCAACACTAGCCGGTGCTTTTTACGTCGGCGCCTATGGGGTTTGTGTGGTTCCGGCTGCCGTCTTTTACGCACCAAGTTCCGGTCTGTGAATGGAACCACTTGATGACGTCTTTGCGACGAGCCCTCTTGGTTTTCGATGACGTCCAGGGTTACGTCATCTTTGTGTGTGGGTGTGTCGTCATCAGACGCGTCATCGATGTCACCGATAAAGTCAACGTCATTTGGCATGAAATTAATGAAGTCTTTGTTTGAATAGAGGAGTAAAGTGTCGTTGTTTTTCAACTTCCCGCGCATAGTATAGATCTCTGTTGGACCGACGTTTCTCAGATCATAGATTGGTCTCACCTGAGATGATGGAGGACCCTTTGCATCCGGATGATGCAGGTTGTTGTTCTCAGAGTCGACATTTCTGATGCTAGGTCGACAAAGTGCACTTTCTGGATGGAATGTGAGAAGAAATAAGTAGAAGTATGCTTTCCACAGTTGCTGTAAACGGACCTTCGTCTTCATTTCAAATGAAGAATCCTAAAAAAAAAAATAGCAAAAAAAATTACACAAATAGCAGTAAATTAACAAATTTTACTTAGAAAATTGCAAATTCAAAATTTTATGCATTAGCGGTTATCCATTAATTACGTCACACTCAGGCGTGTAGTGGAGGGTATATGGTGGTATACGCCATATAACCTTCAGGCTCTATTTAAAGAAGCTCTATATACTCAAGGAAAGCTATAGCGTATACTCTTTTGCGTATACCGTCTGGTCTTTTTATGACTACAGCAATGGTCACACTTCAAGAGGAAGCGGGGGGGGGGGGGGGGGGGGGCACAAAGTGTGACAGGAGAAAATGAAGTAGGTTAACACGTTGTAACATTACATCTGAAATACGAAAAAAAAATTAGGTCTTCCATCTCCCTAGAGTGCGTACGTAACATATGCCAGTGATAAATAATATCAACGATTAGTGTGAAACACAGACGAGGGATTTATATCAGATGTCTATGGTGTGAAAACTCATGGACTCGATCTGTGATTAATGTAGTACAGGTAATAAAACTGTAAGAAGTTTTCACAGATTGACTGTAATTTGTTACACACTTATTAAAAAAAAAAAAAAAAAAAAAAAAAAAAATGATAGTAGCAATGTTGTTTTAATAAAAAATAGTTCTAAATTAACAGTTGCAAAAAAATGTGATGTCACAACAGGGGAGAAGGATTTCACTACAGTATGACAACCTGTGACACAAAAGAAGGGAGGGGTTAAAAATATTTGAAGGAAAGAATATGTGTGACATAATTAAAGGACAATAATAACAGTAAATTAGGATGATAACAGGTAATATTAGGACGATAACAGGCCGATAATAGGCATGTTCCGAAAACGGAGCCTACCTATAACGGAATCCTGTCGTAAGCGGAAATTTTTCCTGGTCCCGAAGGAAGAAATACCATCATACAATTATACCTGCTGAGACGTAAGCATGTCTTAAACGGATTTTTTCCCGATCCTTAGCTATTCCGTTTTCACATGTTTTACTTAATATCTTTTATAAAATGCGTGAGTTATAAAACAAAATATTTAGAATGGATGGAGAAAATACTAATGGATGGTTTATTCATATAAGGACTAAGGTTACTGAGAGTATGTTTTCAGAGAAACATTTATTTCTAAGTTCATCCGATTATTTGGACGCCGACGTATAATCAGAAAAACATTAGTTTAAAAAAAAATTGTCCGCCTGTTCAGAATAGGTTCAAAAACGGGCAGATAGAGAATATTTCTGGGCTACTGTTTATTGCATTCGTATACCTAAAATAGTTTTTGAGGAAAACGATCAAAAACCAGGAGAATCAATCTTTCAATACTTAAAAATTTGGAAATTAATTGACCAATTTCAAGAAATCTTACGGCGACTGAAAGGTATAATTAAGATTTATGAAGTATAATTCTGGCTATAATTTGAAGTTTGCTGCATTCCGAAATCTAAAATAGTTTTTAAGAAAACGGGGAAAATCAGTCAATCAACCAACTTTTCAATGTTCAAAAACTCCGGAACTAATTGATCAACCTTAAGAAATCTTCCGGCGACTGAAAGGTCTAATTAAAATTTATAAACAATAATAATTACATCTCAGCTTATGACTTATATACATACATTTTAATTTAAAAGCTGAATTAGTAAGTATTTTCTCCAAAAAACTCGAACGATCTTTTAAAATACAAATTCAACACAACTGGTTGCTCGCAGCTAGTTCCATAATACTTGTAAAACAAGATACCAGCTTCAAATTTCGATTGATTATAGCTCTAGATAAAGGAAATAAAATAAGTGATTAGACAAACCATTTTAGATACAAAATATTAAGGAAAAACCATGTGGTCATGTATAGACTATTGTAAACTTTTTCATCATTCATTGTAAATATATAAAAAGTAAATTTTAAAATAATCGAATATGGTAAACATTAATTTTATAATAAAATCCCCCTGTATGCCCTATTCCAAATTACCCAGTTTGCTGGATTTACTTTCTGTGGGAATTAGTAACCTACGTTAGTGATGTAAATTTAAATGTAACAGTGCCATATCTTTTAAATAAATATAACTTTACACATATACGACTGGTGCTAAAAAATATAGCGAACAGTTTCGGGCAAAACTATTACATGATTACAATGATTATTTTCCCCCATAGAGAACTTTAAAATGCCTAAATGAAGGAAAAGTGTATATGTATATCTAATGTGAAAACAATTGTAGTCAAACATAGTTCATAACTGCTAACCTTTTTTTTTTTTTTTTTTTTTTTTTTTTAAAGCAAATAAAAATATTTTGAATCAGAAATTTTAATTAATAAATGAAAACAAATTCGCAGTATAGAAGAGAAACAAGAACCATTTTATTAAATGAATTTTCTGATTCAACATGTGTTTATATATGACTTAAAAAAATGCTAGAAGGTTGGCACCTATGATTAGTCTAAATATGATACTGCAGTGATCGTTAGTGAAAAGAAAAATGGTTAAAGTACTATTACGGAATAGTGGGAAATAATTTCCCTTGTGATGGAGTTCCTGTTGCTTAAAAAAAGTTTCACAGGTTTTACACCATGATCGTAATTAATAATAAAAAATGAATTATTTATCAAAATGTTAACAGAAACTATCTTATGGATATAATAATAATAATAATAATAAATAAAATAAAATAAAATAAAATAAAACGTAGCGCATATAAACCCTCTCGCTGAAGAAGTTTTCTTCACCCCTTAATCGTCGTGCCCGAGACATTCACGGGCAGCGTAGGTTACGCCTGTTTTATTCAGATTGTTTGATTCCCACCAGTTTTTTTTTTTTTTTTTAAGTAGTGTTATAGGCTTTATTCTTGCATTATTTTATCTGTCTATTAAATAAGACGAACATTTCTACTTAAAAAAACTGGTGGTAATCAAGCAATCAGAATTTTTAAAAAGTAGCCTACACTTAAAGGGCGCGACGATTAAGGGGTTAAATTTTGGGGAAAAAATTCTTTTACATTAATAATATTAAAAGTAACTATCCAAATCACAAAAATTAAGATTTACTAAAATTGAACGAACATACTTATTTTGTGTACTCATAGGACAATATGATTATAAAAGTGTCCTGTGTCAGCTAAAACAGATTCATAACACATTCTAAAATGCACCATATTCTCGACATAACTATTATCAGTACAATGATTACTTTGTACTATATATAATATAAAATAGCATATTTCAGCCATTTTTTAGAAAAAAATGACATATCTGCATTTTAGTATAAAATACAATGTTTCAAACATTTTTTAGAAAAACAAAAATGGTTGAGGTACTGTAACGAAATGGTAGGAAATGATTTTTTCCGTGATGATTCTCCTACTGCTGGAAAGCTTGTTTTACAGGTTTTACGCCAGTTTTGAAGCAAATGCGAACAAATAAAAATGAATAGTTTTTGAAAATGTTATGCGAAAAATAATTCTGAGTCAAGTCAAACAGAATAACAACACATTCTAAACTGCACCATATTCGCGACATAACTATTATCATTACAATGATTACTTTTTGCTATATATAATATAAAATAGCATATTTCAGTCATTTTTTAGAAAAAAATGATATAGCTACATCATAGTATAAAATACAATGAGCGCGTCCAGTAGACCTAACCAAAGTGACCAATGTGACCGGTTACTTACCGGGGCGGTAAGTGACCGGTTCCTAACCGGTCGACAGACCTACTGAACGAAAGAGGTATTATTTACTTGTAGCGCCATCTGTATCACATCATCGTAAATTTTCAATGTAACCGATCACGTGACCCAACTAACCGAGATTTTTCTTCGGTTAGTTCGGTCCCTTACCGGTCACTTCGGTTACTTCCACTGAACGACGCTGGTTGCGTACCGGTTAGCAGCACTGAACGCTTCGGTAACTAACCGAACTTACCGGTTACGTACCGGTGACAGTACTGGACGCGCCCAATGTTTCAAACATTTTTTAGAAAACAAAAATGGTTGAGGTATTCTAACGAAATGGTAGGAAATAATTTTTTCCGTGATGATGCTTCTAGTGCTGAAAAGCTTGTTTTACAGGTTTTACGCCAGTTTTGAAGCAAATGCGAACAAATAAAAATGAATAGTTTTTCAAAATGTTATGCGAAAAATAATCCTGAGTCAAGTAAATCAGAATCACAACATATACTAAAATGCGCCACATTTTCGACATAACTATCATCATTACAATGATTACTTTTTACTACATATATTATATAAAATAGGATATTTCAGACATTTTTTAGAAGAAAAAAAAAGGCATATCTACAATATAGTATAAAATACAAATGCTTTAAACATTTTCTAGAAAACAAAAATGGTTGTGGTACTGTTACGAAATGGTAGGAAATAACTTTTTCCGTGATGCTGCTGCTATTGCTAAAAAGCTGGTTTTACAGGTTTTGAAGCAAATTCGAACAATTAAATAAAATGAATAGTTTTACAAAATGTTATGCGAAAAATAATCCTGCTTCAAGTAAAACAGAACCACAACACATTCTAAAATACAGCATAGTCTCGACTAGGGATGTAAGGAATATTCGGCCACTATTCGGTATTCGGCCTATTCGGCCCTTTTGCCGAATATTGAACCGAATATTCGGCCAAATACCTGTAGCCGAATATAATTTGATATTTTGCGGAATAGTTGCATATTTGGCCGAATATTCTAAGATATTTGGTTAAATAAGTTCCAGAAAATCAAAACAAAATGTGATTTTAAATATTTTCAACAAACAATATTAAAAAATTATATCTAAATACATTAATTATTATAAGAAAAAGAAATCCTAATATTTATGCAATTTTAAAGCTTCATGACAACTTATAAATAACTGTATATAATGATATTACATAAATAAAAATATTTTTCTTGCTGCATATTTAGGCATCATGTGAATTTAAGTAAGTATTGTGCAACATTAATTTCTTTTACATTAAAATGCAAAATATATACTGCATTTAAAGTTTAAATCTCTTCAGTGAATTTAAAAATATTAACTTTATATCTATTTTTTTTAATCTGATTTATAATGATGATAACAGTTTCTTAAACAATAAAATTCATAAATATTAAAAATAAATATTTTACTGTCTTGTAAAAATGTTTAATCTTTCACAAATTAAATCATTTTTCTAGTTTTTAGTTTTACTTTTAAATAAAAAAATTTGAATAAATATAGGACTATATAATTACTTTACTAATTAAAAATTAAACATTAGATGTTGATTAAACGAACTAATGAGTTTGATACATTGAAAAGAAAAAACTATTACCTATACTGAAAAAGCATTTAATGAGTTACTTCAAAATAACATCAGGGGTAACAAAATAATTTCTCACTGTAAAGCCTGAAATTGTGGTGCAAAAATAATAACTTTTCAGCATTTTCAAGAAGTCTGTTTCGTTTGGTTTCATATATATTACCAGCTTCAAAAAACAAACGTTCACTATATACTGTGCTTGCCGGAGCTGAAAGATGATTTCTTGCTAAATTTGCAAGCCTTGGAAAGTTTTCTGCATTTGTTTTCCACCAGTTAAATGGACACTCTGTCCTAGCTATTAAATGTTTATCAAAATAGTAATCTACCTCTCTTAATTTATCTGCTGTATTATTATTAACTTCATTTGACAAATTTGGCAGTGATGACTTCTTATTTTTTATTTCTGAAAAGCAATCCCAAAATGAAAATGAAATTATATTTTAAGAAAATAACCCTTTTCTTGACATACAGAATGTAAATTTACTAAGTTTGATTTGTATGAGAAAGGATATAAAAAGACAGAGGACACATGCAAGTTCTTATTTTGGGGGGTTAAATGATTTTACTAAAATAAAAAAAGTTTCATTTTTACAGAGGTAATGAGTTTCTATTTTAGGTAAAAAATATATAAATTACTAGAACTATCTATGGATTAAAAAAAATATATGAAGTAAATTGTTATTTACATTTTTGAAAGTCAAATGTTATCTTATTGGCATCAAAGTATTTCAAATATTACAAAAAATACATTCAGCTGTTATGATTTTTGAACACTCAAACAAAAAAAAAATATTTCAATTAGCTTTAATTTAATTTTTGATTTTAAAATTGAAAAAATAAATAAATAAACAATTAAAATAATTTTTTTAAGTCGGTATTCGGCCGCCGAATATTCGGTATTCGGCCTAAAATTTGGCCGAATATTCGGTATTCGGCTATTCGGCCAAATCACTATTCGTTACATCCCTAGTCTCGACATAACTATTATTATAAGAAATGACATTTTTACAACTGAGTGAAAAAGTGTTCATGCTGGTAGTCGACATTTCACTCATTTGGAAAACATTATTTCGTATGATATCTTTACAAATCAATATGATTGAGTTAAAAATAATAAAGGGTTAAATATTATAGTTACAATGATTACTTTTTTTTTCCTACAGAAAAAGTTAGAGAATCCATATATCGAAAAATGTGCCCACCATGAAATAAAAAAAGGGAATACCTAGTATAAAATATAAAATGGGCTACTTGAACCATTTTTTGAAAGAAAAAAAAAAGTTATGATACTGCCACGAAATGGTTGGAAATAATATTCTCTGTAATGATGTTTCCGATGCTGAAAAGCTGTTTTTACAAGTTTCACACCATTTTTGAAAGAAATGGTGGTGAATAAACAAAAATAAAATATTTATCAAAATGATAAGAAACTAGTCGCTGGGGGCCACTGTAATACTTACCCATCATGGATATGCATAATGTAAAATATTAAAATAAAAAAAATGTGTTAAACTACTTATAAAATGCATTGCGATTCGAATAAAATCGTGGCTGGATGACGTCATAAACTTTAAAGCGAGGCTAACGAAAAAGACAGGCTACCGCGGTGCATTCCACTTATCTGTTTTTACAGACCGGTAGTGTGACGTGATGCTCTTTTCGTACGCCTGCATTGGTGGATTCGAGCATCACGTGACTCCCGCGGTCTGTAAAAAAAGATACGCGTAAAGCACCGCGGTAGCCTTTCTTTTTCGTTAGCCTCGCTTTAAAGGCTCGATTACTGAGTTGCTTAAAAGAAACATCCTTATAACTCCAAAAACAATCATCCTATTAACTAGCAGTTTATTGCATCTGATTAAGCGTCTCATTTCCAATTAAAATATATCTTTGGATTGAAATTTGGATGAAATACAGGGTCATGAAAAATCGAAGAGTGTGGTAAATAGGATTACAAATATCTCGGCAACTCATTATCCGATCGACTTCATGTTTTATGCAAAATTTATGTTTATTTTTATTTTATTTTATATTTACTTCTTAAAATAAATATTTTCGAAAATTATTATATACCTTTTATCAGAACGAATATTTCGAGAGTCCGAAAAAAATAGTTCCTGTTAATCGAGGTTATTGAAATGAAATAGGCTTCTTCCCATTATTACATACTAATTACATACCAAATTTCAAGTCTCTATCTCAATTTTTTTCGGGAGATAGAGCGTTTATAGACACACAGACGGACGGCAAATTTTTTTTTCTTCTAAAAATATGTTTTTCGGAATCTCCAGTGTTTGAAACGTGTAAATCCGTCAATTTGTTTTTTTCGATTTTCAAAACGATTACAAGACTTACCCTATACTACGTATGATGAGTAAGTAAAAAGGAATCCTGTGTCAGGTAAAAGAGAATCACAACGCATTATAAAATGCACTCGCAGCAGTTTCGGGAAAAACTATAGTGATTATTATTTATTATTTCTTTTCCCGTGAAGAATATTAAGCAATAAGAGAAAAATATACGTACTATGTGGGACGTGTAAATAGGCTAAACAAATACTCTTCAGACTATATACACATGTCACATCGCATGTGTTCATAATCTAACATGTTAATTCTTCAGTCCTCTTTTGAAAATAATAATTGGTTTAAGATACTGTTACGAAAATAATTTTCTCCATGGTAATACTCCTGTTACTCAAAAAGTAATTTTATAGTCTTTACACCATTTTTAAAGCAAATAGTGATACACGATGTATGATAATATGTATATATATGATGATATGATACACTTATTAAAGTGTTAAAGATCGCACACCAAATAAAAGGAGTTTACAACGTATTCAAATCGTCTAAACTTTACAAACAATATAATAAAATCACTTGTTAACTTTAAATTAAAGAGTAATTACTGCTTAAAGCGATAAAAACATAACACAAAAGGCATAAAAATACCTTTTAATATAAAGATGATACATGTTTCATGCGCTGTAACGACGACTTCTTCAAGCCTTCTTTCAGTCTAAACTTTATTAAACGTTGTTCTATGAGGCTATCGTAATAATCGCCGATCATAATAAAAAGCAAAATTAAAAAGTCCTTCCGGCCTGTACCGGGAGGAAAAGGTAGCTTTCATAGTCCATGTTTTTAAAATTTCAACTCATTTTACTAAAACACCCGAAGCTAAAATGCTTGGAACTGGATTATACAGGATTCAATCCCGGTTTTCGTTGATACTGAATTTGAGTGCGAATTTCAGCATGAGAGTTACACCACAACAAAAATCAGATTGTTTCAAAATGTCAGCCACCCTAAAATTTCAAACTGCCACATCTCTGCCATTTTTTAAGATAAAGCCAAAGCAAAAAAATATTCCGGAATCCTTGTATCACTCACGATCTAACACTTAACGGAAACAACTTTTTCAATTTATAATTTTTTATAATTATTTTTTTAATTAACTTGCCGCCATTTTGAAGCTGGCCAACGAACTCTGTCGAGACCTTGATATGTTCTGTCACATTCATATCGGTTCATAAATACGAGAGTTACAGCCTAACAAATATCAGATTGTTTCAAAATCTCAACGACCCTAGAATTTCAAACTGCCATATCTCAGCCATTTTTTAAGATATAGCCAAAACAAAAAATGTTCCGGAATCCTTGTATCACGTTCTAACACGTAAGAGATTTTTTTTTTTCAATTTATAATTTTTTTTGTACATCTTTTTGAATTTTAAAAAAATTTTTAATTTTGACTGCCCGCCATTTTGAAGCTGGCCAACGAACTCGGTCGAGACCTTTGTATGTCCTATACACATACTCAGTTACATCCATATCGGTTCATAAATAAGCGAGTTACAGCATGACATATGTCAGATATATATATATACATATATATATATATATATATATATATATATATATATATATCAACATTTGAACGGAGGGTGGTTTTGGGGTCTGGGGGTCATGATCGGTGAAAATATACCAAATTTTTTTGGGATTGCTTTGCTTTCCTCCGAACGACTGCAATAGGTAGCTTTTTGTAATGAAAGCTACCTAAAATTCTAAAAAAAATTCAAATCATTTTAGTTTTATACAAATTTAACATTCATTGTAAAAAAAAAAAGAAGAAGAGGAAGAAGAAAGAAACAAAAGAAACATGTTTCTTAATCAAAGAAAATATAATATAACCAAGAACGAAAATATACATTAACCTCTTCCGAATTACCCATGATCCCGAAAAACGTTTTTTTTTTTTTTTTTTTATCTTTAGAAACCTCAGAAACCAATATATTTCCGATATTTAAAAAAGCATTCATAAGAACAAAGTTTTTTTTTTTTTTTTTTTTTTTTTTTTTTTGCTGCCATATTGATAGATCTTCGAACACGTTTCCGAGTAGTTTTTATTCTGTATTAACCAATTTTCTCAAACAGAATATCTGTTTTTAGGATACCAGCAATTCTTAATTACACATTCTCAGCTGTGTAAGTGAATTTATCGATGAAAAAGCAACAAAACAGTATTAATTTTAATGTTAATGCAGCCAATTTATCATGTTTGTCTGTAAAACATGTTGGTTGAGTATGAAAATGTTTACTTGAGAATTGCTAGTAAACAAAAAATCGATATTTTTCGGATTGAGAAAACTGATTAATACACTATAAAAACTACTTGGAAAACTTTCCGAAAACCAGTTGCAGCAAAAGAAATTTTATTTTTAAAAATGCTTCTTTAAACTGAGGAAATATATTGTTTTCTCAGGTTTCTAAAGATAACGAACGCTTTTTAGAATAGCGGGTAACTCGGCAGAGGCAAGTATATATTTTTATTCATGGTTATATTATATTTTCCTAGATTATGAAACATTTTTTTTACAGTGTTCTTAATGATCTTTTGAATAACTATTTACGTCGTTTCAAAATATAAATTGTCATTGAAAATACAGTAAAACTTGTTAAGACGGAATTGCAAGAGAACAGAAAGATATTACGTTTTATCCTTATTAGCAGATACCTATTCTGTTATAGAATTCTTTTCGCCAGGGTCATAAGATTTTCCGTTTAAGGCAGGATTCCGTTATGGACATGTTCCGTTTATACAGGTTTTACTGTTTTACGCATAAAAACTTAAAATCATGAAAATTCAAAATTATACTTTTTGAGTCCAAGTAGAACTTAAGAATTCATACGTTCTGTTTTGTAAAGAATAACAATACGCCTATAACATATTATTGTTATGGAGAGATAAACATATCGAGAACGATTTTTAGAGATAATATTCAGTGATAAAGATAATATTTGAAATTTGTAAATGCGGCACAATAAAACGAGATTATACATACATAAAGTTATTTTCAATACAACTAATCAATAATCTTAATATTATAAAGAAAATCTAATAACACACATAAGAATAGCAAGATATAACAGCATAAATTCGTGTAAACACATTTATTTTTTTAAGATAAGGAATGAAATATGAAAAATTGTAAATGTATAAAAACAATTAACTGATACAAACTTTTCAACTGATAAAAAATTTTAAGCAAAATTTCATTGCATTAAAAGCAACGAACTACTAAGAAAAAATCAGGGTTCCCACCAAAGAAACTTATAGAAAATATAGTGAAACTAGCGATATTAAAAAAGAAAGTAATCAACTAACAAATCAAGTTGTAACCACTGTTTAATAATTGTTTTCCCAGTAAACACAAGATGATCAATGAAACTCAGCAATAACCTACTCCTTAAAAGAAGTATGTACGCAAATCAAGGTTTGCTAACGTGGACCCAGCCCAAAAAAAACTTGTGGATTTTTTCATTTGGACCGACTTGAAAAAACTCATTCTTGTACCTATCTAAGTGGGTTTTTTTCAATTTTCAGCATTATTTAAAATTAAGTACAATTGCATTTCTTATGAATTTTAGTTTTTAAAACAGTTATGAGTAGAGATAATTCTGTAAATTTTAAAATATAGTAAAAAAAAGAAAAAAAAAACTAGAAAATTTTGGAAAAAAAAAGGTTTTTTTCAAATAAACGCTTTTCTAAGAATTGTTTCTTAGAAAACATAAAATAAAAATTAGGCTTATGTATACTAATTTTTTTTTCACTTTGCAGAAATATACAAATATATATATATATACAAAATACAATATATATACAAAATAAATGATTTTTACCATTAAACAATTAGTCTTTCAGTCTCAGAGTTTACACAAAATATTTTCTCGTTGCATTTTCCAATTTAAATTTCATTTAAAACTAATTTTAAAATTTACAGGGGAGACAAAAACTTATAACTTTCATCAGCTATTGCTACAGTTTGAAAGAAAATTTTAATTGTATTGTATATCCCATCTATACAGTACGGTAAAACCTCCATAACGGACACTCTTGAATAGCAGACACCTCTATTCAGCGAACACTTTTTCAATCCCCAACACCTACATATTTGCATGTTTTTACCACTGAATGGCAGACATCTCGGAATTGCAAACAGATTTTTTGGTCCCGAGGTGTCTGGTATTAAGATGTTTCACCGTATTTCCTTTTAATTAGTATAAATGTTGCTTTTGAATACTGCCAAACAATCTGTTCTTGATGCTAATTTATTTATATGCATTTATATTAAAAACAAATCGTCTAAAGATCTATACTTTGGTGTTACGTATCGATTAATCGAAAACTTTCTTGAGTCTTAAAGATATACAATCAGAAAGTACTTATCAGAAATATTTAAAAATTATAACCCAATTCTTGGAAAAAATTAATTTTTTTTTTTTTTTGGTTTTGTTTTAAATATAATGCGGTCAGATTTATTCTTTTCCAGTTGACTTTACCTCATATAATCAGAAAATAATCACCAGAAACATTTAAAAATTATGACTCAAAATTCTTGAAAAAAAAATTTTTTTTTTCTTTTCTGTTTCTGCTTTTTTTTAAATAAAATGCAGTTAGAATTACTCTTTTCCTCCGACTTTACCTTAAATATTTAATGTAAAGACAAAGGAAAAGAGTAATTTTAACTGCGTTTTATTATATATATATATATATATATATATATATATATATATGTAATTTTAATGAGATTTGATGGTTATTATACACGAAAGCTTTATTATATATATTCCCCCCCCCCCCCCCCAAAGAATTCTGGGTTATAATTTTTATATATTTTTTTTAATATTTCCGGTGATTACTTTCTGATTATATCTTAAAAAGACACAAGAAAGTTTTCGATTAATCGATATGTAACACCAAAAGTTTTCAGAATTTAGAAATATAAACAGAGGTGGACTTCAGCTTCAAAATTTTAAACGATGAAGCTAGAAAGCAGTATTACAATTACTACTGTTGGGTATTAAAACATTTCAAACGTAAAATAGGTGATGTTATATAGGCCATCGTGATTGTGACTGTTGTGTCACTAAGGGAGATACAAAATTGTACACAGAACAGTCAAAATAAATGACTTTTCAAATGACACCAAGTTATATTAAGTTATCCATCTTACTATTTTCACTAATTAGTATTACTGATAATATTTTGAAATGAATTTTCAATTTTAGTTTGAGAAGTAGTATTTAATTATTTTACAGATTATATTTTCTAAATTAATGCTCTTATTCAGGAGATGAAATGTTTTCATGAAGATGAAAAAATATGAAGGAAAAACATAAGAATTTATAAAAATTATTATAAATTATTATAAAAATTTAAATATCATATTTAAAAAATGAAATTTCAATTTTTCCAATTTTTTCAAGTGGAAATAAACCTCTTCGAAAAATAACGGAGAAAAAACCTTTATTTCTTTAAAATTTCCGGGTCTTTTTTCCGAGCATTCCCATCTCTAGTTATGAAATCAATCTATATTTTATAAATTTAACTTAGTGGCTAAATACATAAATACGTTTATATAACTAAAATAAAAGGTGTTTCAGTAAACCAGTAGTTTTTGAAAACTTAATTCAATTTAAAAGAGCCAACTACATATAAAACTATAATTTTTTAAAAACTACTTTTTATTTAGTAAATTAGTTGTCATTTCACTTAATATACAGGAGCTCCCGGGAATTTCATGTACAAACTTTGAAGGGAGACAGATTATGCTATAAAAAACAAATTTTGTACAGGAAACTAAGGTTACAACCCATTTACTCAGTCAAAAATCCAAGAGTCTCAAATTAATCCGAACCTGGATTTTTGGTCTCATAACTTTAACAAAAAAGAAAATGTTTTAATGAAAATTTCAGAAAACTTGCCTTGCTTTGTGAGAAACATAAAGAAAATGTGAATAGTATTGGACGAACACAGTAATTTCGCTCAATAACACAGTGTGTAATGCGAATTACATTATGAAATATGACACATCTAGTTCAACACTGTTGCAATGCAGGCGGTGAATAGTTTCAACCACTTTTCATATCATTCAATTTTACAAAAAAGAAAGAAAAAGGCTATGTCTGCTGCAGATTTTATTAAAATATCTTAATTATTTTTTTAATTATAAACAAAAATCTGCGCAACACTGTTTCAAAGCAGATGGCGACCGCTTCAGTCACTTCTCGTAAAATCATTACATTTTACATAAAAGGGAAAAAAAAGGCTATGTTGGCTGCAGATTTTATTAAAATAGCTTCATTATTTTAAAAATTAAATTCTGCGTTCTGATTGGAATGAAACGCCTCTTAACTGAATAAATAGAGTAACAAACAAATAGACTTCTCATTGCTAAACTGAGCGTTAAGCCGACAGAGTGAAAAATGTTCCACACCTGGAATCGAACCCGGGACCCCCAGAATACCGCTCTGAAGCTCAACCACTGAGCTAGAAGGAACGATATCCCAATTCGGCATCTCTCACTCTTATACATATATCAGAAAGGCTGAAACCGCAGCACAAGATGGAAACTGTCTTTCAGAGCACACAAACACTGTGGCAAATTTTAGACAATAATATTCACAAGTCCAGCATTAGACAACATATTCAAGTAATTTTCAATTAATTTTCCCGGAATGAAATTCGCCCGGAAACAAATGGATTTTTCTTTGCTAAACTGAGCGTTAAACCGACAGAGGGAAAAACGTCCCAAGCCGGCTATCGAACCCGGGACCTCAGAATATAGCTGAGGTTGCAGCCTTACCGATATATGTATAGTATAAGAGAGAGAGATGCCGAGTTGGGATATCGTTCCTTGTAGCTCAGTGGTTGAGCCTCAGAGCGCTATTCTGGGGCCCCGCGTTCGATTCCCAGATTGGGACAATTTTCACTCTGTCGGCTTAACGCTCAGTTTAGCAATGAAAAATTCATTTGTTTGTTACTCATTAGTTTTGGGCGAATTCCATTCCTGAAAAATTAATTGGAATTTACTAGAATAAATAGATTGCGACCTTAGTTTCCTATAATAACATATTGTTTATTGTAGTGGCTCTACCTTAGGCTTGTCCAACCTTTCAGTAAGCAAGGACGAACCTTCAGCTTGAAAAACAATGAAGGGCGACATTATTTACATGATCCGTAACATGGAACAATATTATCTAGTTATAGTAGTAGTAGCGGTAACACAAGTCTTATACAATGCCTATATATCTAACAGTGTGTAGACATTAAAGATGAGTTCGGGCTCTTTTTAAAACTTTCCAGCCTAGTTTAAAAGTGTTTATGACTTCGGTTTGTCTGGCCGTCTGTCCGTGCTCTAACTCCCGTAAATATGCTCGGATTGCGCTGCAATTTTTATATGTTATTGTCGTTATCTATAGCATGTTCCCTATTTCAACGGAAGTGTGTAGCACTTATAGTTTTTTTTACAGGGACACTCAAAAGAATTCCGTTACATGACGCTCTATGGGGAAAAATCATTTGCGGTTTATTTTAATGATGTTACACAATTGCAAACACATTGTAATTGATATATATCACTAAGGTGTATTACAAGAAGCTTAATATGGAATAGGGTGTGCATAGCACTTATAGTTAATTTACAGGGACAGTCAAAAGAATTCCGTTACATTACGTCTATGGAGAAAAATCGTCTGCGGTTTATTTAAATAATGTTTTAGTATTTTAAACGCATTGAAATTTATATATATCACTAAGGTGCATTACAAGAGGCTTACTACAGAATAGTGTGTGTATAGCAGTCATCGTTCATTGACAGGGACACACAAAAGAATTCTCTACTGTCTGTTAACAATAATTCCTAGAAGTGCGTTTTAAGTTACTGAACGCGATTTTAAATTTAACTCACTTTTTGTTTATTACGTGGTGTGTATAAATTCTGTAGATCATATATACAGGGAAGCGCAAAAGTTCGCGAACACATTTCCGTTTATTGACAGAAACTCCAGAAGAAGAATTTTAAACTGTGCTACGCGTTTCTTAACTGAACTAAAATTTAGCATCCTATGTAGTATATATACAAATCTATAGATCCTATACAGGGCTGAATAAAAGTACTCGGATATTTTTCCGAATATTGTATAAGTTGGAAATTCCTGAAATTATGTTTTTAAATATGTTATGCGTTTTCCAAATTATTTACTTAGATGTTATCTTTCAGCTTATTAAACGGTATGATTTGTAAAATTATTTTGGAAGCGTTGGAAAGTGTTACATAATCTATGCTTGACGCATGATTTTGCATTCTTGTTAATTTTTTAAATGAGGGACATTTTTAATGAAAATTTTTTACCATGCTTTTTTATAAGTAATGTCTGAGAGAAATTGGTAAAGTGTATGAATAAATATATGTACAGACATTAACGGGTGAACACCTATTTTTAATGTTCCACCCAAATCGTCATCATTTTTCAAGTCTAAATAATTTTACTTACTCATCATACGTAGTATAGGGTAAGTCTTGTAATCGTTTTGAAAATCGAAAAAAAAATTTTGACGGATTTACACGTTTCAGACACTGGAGATTCCGAAAAACATATTTTTAGAAAAAAAAAATTTGCCGTCCGTCTGTGTGTCTGTGTGGATTTCGATGAAACCTACACCGTTAGTTAGATAATTTTGTGGGGAAAGTTTTATTATATATAACTTACAGAATATCACCCATGGATGATAATACATTTTTATTTTTCATTATACATCCAAATAAATTCCATCATCATTTTGAAATAGTTTAGCTTTAATCTTTAACTATACCCCATAAAATTTCGAAGTTTTGCTCTCATAAAAATTAATAAAAAATAACTAAAGCATTACATTAAAAAAAAAAAATCTTTCAATTTTAGTAGTTGTTATTTAGGTATTTCTGATTATTTATTAACATTAAAAATAACTAATACATACAAGAAATAAAATCTTCTTAAAGTACAATGCATAATTTGAACAGAATGCTTTTAACAGTCCCGTTTAAAAAAAAAATAAAAAATAAAAAATAATAAAAGATGACGTGATAAGAAGTATTAAAAATATACACTGAAAAAAAAAAAAAAGCAGAAAAGTTCCTTGATACAGCAGAAAAGTTCACGAAAATACTATGTAACCTCGTAAGTCTTCATAGTTATACACGATTCCCAATCTTCAACAATAATAGGGAACCATTCAGAAATTTCCAAAACCAGTAAGCTGACAAAATTTACGGAAGCGTTCAGTAAATAATAGGGCTATTTCTTTTCAGCCCGCGAACTTTGGAAACGTTTCGAAATAAATGTGCAGTGCAGATACTAATAATATAAGCTGTTAAAATTTTTGCGCCGAGTTGAGCCAATTTCTGGTAATATTGCAGTAGCTGCAACCATAAGGTGAAATCTCGTTCCAACATTTGGAGGTATGGTTCAATTGCATATCCAAATGTTGGAACGAGATTTCACTATCTTACGGTTGCAGATGTAGAGATGAGTTCGGGTTCTTTTTTTGGAACCCGAGCCCAATACCAAAAGTACGCAGTAAAATAAATAAATCAATTAATAACATTTTAAAAATATTTTAAGATTAATTTTCTTAGTTAAAAATCTCATCTTACATAAAAATAAGTATTAATCATATTCATAGTACTTCTTCATGAAAATGTTTCGCGATTTTCATGTCCCTGAAAAACTGTTTAAAACAGCTAATTTGTTATTTATACCCAACCACTAGCAGAAATCTGCAAAAGTTTCAATTCAATTCTTTTTCATACTGATTTCTAAAGGACTGTGAAACACTTTAAGAAACTAATATATATTTGTTTCTCAAATAGCAAGTTTTCGTTTTTTAGGTGCGTTCGTAATTATATAAATACATAGCACCTGTAGTCGTCGTCTGATTCGTCCGCATATAACAGCGCAAAAACTACCTAACCGAATTTTTTGAAATTTATTACATAGAATCGTTGCAGAACTTACAGGTACAATCTACCGCCTACAGGCACAGGTATATTTCGAAGTGGGCGGTCCCAACTGCCGCATCATGGCAAAAATGTCTTTCTGCTGCAATTCCCAATAAACAGACGTCCCACGGTCTGCATCTTCGAAATCTACCTGTGCATGTAGGCGAAGCCGTCAAGTTTTTTTTTTTTTTTTTTTTTTTTTCTTTTGGAAAATAAAGTTTGCTTAATCGAAGAGGAAATCCACACAACAACTTCATTAAACTTATTTAATAGGGATACATGAATGTCACAAATAACATGTTAATTAATCCTATAGCATCCTGATGTGCCTGTTAGAAACCACTTGGGAAATTGAGCATACAGCTATATGTACTGAATGTATCTGAAGTATACACAAAGAACATAAAAAAGCTGTTTATAAAGCTAAGCTACTCCCGGGAATAATATTAGTACCATTGGTGAGTTTTCAAGAATCAAGAAATAATAAAACTTTTGCCAAATGAAAAGGGGCTCCAAACTGATACAATGCTTTTCCTAGGTTCATAGGTTAAACGGGCCCTGCAGAGACGCAGCACAAAAGAACTCGAATACACGACTGTCAGTTTTAGTCTCCTTTTTTATTCAGAAATTTCAAATTCATACCGGAAATTCAGAAAGAAGAATTTTTAACTTTAAGTAACCCTAAAATGCCTGTCATTAAATAAAGTAAAAATTACTTATTCGGAATTTCTGGTATGAATTCGGATTGTATGAATAAAATAGGAGGCCATACTGGAAACCTTGGTAAGGAGTAACGATATGCAGACGTCTTATAAGATGCATAGACACCTCATATTATCAGCCATAAGCTCCCTTGCTGGGTATGAAAAATAATTGCATAAAAAAGCATAAATCATAGTAAATTTAGAATTACATTTTCCTGAGAGAGAAGACCTGTAGAAATATTTTGTAGAGGAAGGAGCCAAAAATTTAACGTTATATATAATACAAAATCGCGCGGAACACTAATGGTTTTAAAGAAACGTATTTTTAAAAACATTTTTATTAAAAAAAAAAAAAAAAAGCCTAGTAACAGGAATTATTCGAATGGGTGTCGCTTTTGACAGCCTTGCCTTACAGGACCCTCTGAAAACCTGTTAGAGGTTTCACAGACCAGGGTTGTAAAAAATCCGTTTAAAAAAAATCAGCCCGGGCGGGTACCGGGTACTACTCACTATAACCCTAAGTGTTGTAAAAAAACGATTTTTTTAACCCAGCCCGGGCGGGTAACCGGGCAGCGACCCACTACAACCCTGTCACAGACAGCTGTTTTTTTTTTTCCAATCTTCACATTTTAAGGGGTTGTACAAATATAACGTTATCACTGAAGGGGAGAGCGGGGGGGGGGGGGGCTGGCACATGATATAGAAAATATCTCAAAGGGAGGGGGGTTGTTGTCCTTGATATCGTTATCATTTTTTATCCAACCAAAATTCTGTCATATTTATAACTTTTCTTTACACCAAAATATTCTGCTATTTTTTTATTTTTTCTTTTGGCCTGTTAATCATTTTATGAAAATACAAAGTTATTATTAAAATCATTAAATGATCATAAAAAGAAGTTTTGCTCTCCCACACCCCGTGTGAGGCATTACATTATTACTGACAATTTGTTACTGGGCAAGTGCAAAAGACATTATTACTATCAAATGCATTATGTAACAAAAACCTATAATTTAATATTTTTAAATAGCAACTATTTTATTTTAAATACTTTTATTTAAAATACTTTTAAATAGTAACTAGTTATTTCATACATAATACGGAAATTTTATTGACTTCTTCTCTGCCTGCATTCGAATCGGTAAATTATGTGAATAAAAAATGTATAACTTTATGTATGTAAATATAACTGCAAACAAAAGAAAAAAAGTTAGATTCTGATAACGATATCATTAGGAGGGGGGAGGGGGGTTAACGTATGATGTCGTAAGGGGGGGGGGTGTTCAAAATTACCAAAATGTTGATAACGTTACATATGTACAGCCCCTAATTTGTAACTTTGAATCTATAATGTTCGAATGCCATTATGTTCGTTTGGGGCTCTTGCACTACTAAAGACTCACTAAAGACTTCTAAATAAGTGAATTTTAATTGTAGTTGTCCTGTACAGATAGTTTAGTACACAGAAACAGCATCTTATCAGTTAATCTAGCCTTTTATTAATCTTTCGATCAAGCGGTCTCACAGATCGCTCACAGTAACTGTGCGACAATTTCTGTCACATTAATTAAGGGTTAAGAACCACTGGTCTAGAAAACCGTAAATATAAACAAATTACCAAAACCATATACACTTTTTGTTTTCTAAAATTATAGATAAAAAATCATAGCCAAATGAGTGACTATATTTGCTAGATTTAATTTCGCTTGCGAAATGGCTATGGGAAAAACAACAAGAAATAAAACCGAAAGTATCAATACTTTTTCAACTAATAAAAAAAAAATAAAAATAAATATTTACATTTTCAGCGAAAAGGTATATCTTAGCCGGCTGATAAATTAAAATTACCGGAAGATTCATCCACTGAAAAGGGGGGGGGGGGGCTACTGAGAGAACACTCAAGTTAAATGCTCTAGAAAACCGAAAATATAAACACTACCGAAAGTATACACTTTTTGTTTACTAAAATTATAGATAAAAAATTATAGCACAACAAAATCCTAGACGAGGGTGATTGACTGAAATTGCTAGGTGTTCCTTACACCAGCGAAAATGGCTATAGGAAAAAAACAGATATAAAAACCGAAAGTATCAATACTTTTTCAACTTATTAAAAAAAATAATAATAATTAATATTTACATTTTCAGCTAAAAAATATATCTTAGCCGGCAGATAAATTAAAACCTGCATATTCATCAACCGAAAGGGAGATTTTGATAAAACACTTAAGTTAAATAATCTAGAAAATCAAATATATAACAACTGACGAAAAAATATATACATTTTTTGTTTACTAAAATTATACATAAAAAACTATAGCATAACAAGATATTTGAGGACTGAGATTGACTAAAATTTCTAGACGTTCCTTTCACCAGAGAAAATGGCTAAGGGAAAAAACAAGATATAAAAACGGAAAGTATCAATGCTTTTTCAACTGATTAAAAAAAAATAATAATAATCAATATTTACATTTTCAGCAAATATATATATATATATATATATATATATATATATATATATATATATATATATATGAGGGATTTTGATAAAACACTCAAGTTAAATAATCTAGAAAATCAAAAATATAACCACTGACGAAAAAATATGTACACTTTTTGTTTACTAAAATTATACATAAAAAATTATAGCATAACATGATATTGGACGACTGTGATTGACTAAAATTGCTAGTCGTTCCTTTAAGCAACGAAATTGTTATGGGTAAAACAACAAGATGTAAAACCGAAAGTATCAATACTTTATCGACAAATTAATAATAATAATAATAATCAATATTTACATTTGCAACTGAAACATACATCTTAGCCGGCTGATTTAACATTACCTAGAGATTCACCCAGTGAAACAGAGATTCTTACAGATCACTCAAGTTAAATAGCTCAGAAAACCGAAAATATATACTCTTTTTGTTTGCTAAAATTATGGTACAACAAAATTATCGCCGAGTGATTGGCTGAAATTGCTTAAAGGACTTTCACCAGCGAAATATAACGAGGCTATGGGAAAAACAAGCTATAAAACCGAAAGTATCAATACTTTTTCAACTAGTTAAAATAATAATAACATTTGCAGCTTTAAAAAAAGTGAAGCAACTTCTTATACATTTATACAGATTTGTAGAACTACAAAAAGAGAAAATATCTATTCTTCTTAATTATTGAGATTATCAGAGAAACCGAAAGTATTGATATACTTGGCAATATTAAAAGAGCAGAAATGTTTGTTTTGCTGCTCAGTCAAACATATAATAATAATAATAATAATAATAATAATAATAATAAATAAAACTAGTCGTTGGGGGCCACCATAATACTTACTCATCATGGATATGCATAATATAAAATATCAAAATAAAACATATGTAAACTATTTATAAAATGCATTGCAATTCGAATAAAATCGTCGCTTGCTGACGTCATAAACTTTAAATTCCCTATTACTAAATTGCGTAAAAGAAACATCCTTATAACTCCAAAAATGACAATCATATTAACTAAGAGTTTACTGCGTCGAATTAAGCGTCTCATTTCCACTTAAAATATATCTTTGAATTGCAATTTGAATGAAATACAGGGTCACGAAGAATCAAAGAGTGTGGAAAATAGGATTCCAAATATCTCGGCAACTCATTATTCGATCGAATTCATTCTTTATGCAAAATTTTTTTTTTTTTTTTATTGTCTTTTATATTCACTCTTTAAAATAAACAATTTCGAATATTTTTATATACCTTTTATCAGAACGAATATTTCAAGAGTCCGAAAAAAATAATTCCGGATAATCGAGGTTCCTGAAATTCAGTAGGCTTCTTCTTATTATACATACTAAGTACATAAAAATTTTCAAGTCTCTATCTCAATTTGTTCGGGGGATAGAGCGTTTACAGACACACACACAGAGAGACGGACGGCATTTTTTTTTTACTAAAAATATGTTTTTCGAAATCTCCAGTGTCTGAAACGTGTAAATCCGTCAATTTTTTTTTTTCGATTTTTAAAACGATTGCAAGACTTACCCTATACTACGTATGATGGGTAAGTAATAAACAAATAAATATACTACCTTCGTTCTTTTACTATTATTTTTATTTTGATGCTGAAGTAATATCAAACATAACATAAACAGCAAGGAAACAAATAGTTACGGAATACAGAAAAAATGTATTGTGGCTAAATGCTGCAAAATATAAATCTTGGGAACACATACATGAGTTTTTAATCTGCCTTAATCATGTTTTTTTATGTTTTTAAAAATTGGATAAATATTTTGGAAACCGAAAGTAATAACATTCCGTCAATTAAATCGAAGTCTGAGAAAATATTTACTGTTAAAAAACAACAAAACAATTAAAGCAGTTCTCTATTAAATAAACTATTTTTAAGTGGAGTTATATCATTTAATAGTTTTTAATCTATTTTAAACATGTTTATTTATTTTTTGTTTTTTTTATCGGATAAATATTTTGGAAACCGAAAGTAATAACATTACGTCTATCAAATCAAAATCTGAGAAAACATTTACAGTTAAAAACAAAACAATTAAATAAACTATTTAAGAGGAGTTATATCATTTAATAGTTTTTTAATAGCTTTTTATAGTTTTTAATCTATCTTAAACATATTTATTTTTGTTTTAAAAAATTGGATAAATATTTTGGAAACCGAAAGTAGTAACATTATACGTCAATCAAATCAAAGTCTGATGAAATATTTACAGTTAAAAAACAACAAACGAATTAAAACAGTTCTCTATTAAATAAACTATTAAAGAGGAGTGATATCATTTAATACACGAATCCCTATTATATTGACTATGATATATACACTGCAAAAAAAAAAGTGTTGATTTTACAGCCGTGCATGTGCGGCAGCGTATTACTGCTTATTTTACTGTTTATTACTGTTAATTTTACAGTATAATACTGACAGCTGGGATGCCAGTATTATACTGTAAAATCAACACTTTTTTTTTTTTTTCAGTGTATAAAAACGAAAGCATCGGCAATCAAATTAAAAACAGTTGAAATATTTTCAGCTGAAAAATTTAAAATAGTTATCAATAAAACAAACTGTTAAATAATTATAAAAATTATATTACTTACTCTATGTACTCATCAGTCTCCATGGTAATTGAATTTTTTAAAAAATCCATAGTCTCTAGATAAATTAATTGGGATTGTACTTATCCCCTTTACGCTGTCAGTTCTGCTATCTCCGATATCAACGGCATAGTAACAAAAATATACAAAAGACATCCAAATCTTGATTACAACACGCTTATCCTGAGCTGTACCTGGGGTCAAAAATTCACAAGCTGCCTCGTCGCCTCTTATTAAGATTCTAAGAGAAATTCGTTCAGATTCTGAAAGAAGCCCGAGATCCAGTAAGGCGTCGCCAAGTTGGCGGAGTTTGCTCAAGAGGTATCGCTGTCGCCAAATGAGTGGAGAGTCCGTCTGAGAACTTTTTGAGGGTAGACTCCCTGGAAAAATATTTTGAGGTGGTTAACCCATTTCTAGAAATTTGATGTAAGCTTATTTCAAAGAAATTTGAGAATGTTTATTTAGGTTTAGATACTAAATTTAATTCGTTTCAGGTGACTGTGGTGACAGGAGGAGGTGGGGGGGGGGGGATGTTTTATTTAACTAATTTCGATTCAACAAGACTTTATTATTTCTCTTACTGAACATTTTTTAGCGAGTGCCTAGTATTTTTGTTCTTTGAAAAAACATTGTTACGAAAAAAATCCAGGCACTCCGATTATGGAATATTTCTCAATTAAGATGTATATTTATTACATTGTATAATTTTTCTTTCTTCTATCTTTACAAGAAAAAAGTATTGGATTTATCAAAGTTTTCGGTTTCCGGTTTTCAACGGATTTATACGCTTTAGAAGGCCCTGAACACGATTTGACTGTTTTTAGAAAATGTCTGTCTGTGACTCTGTCTGTACTGTATGTATGTGACAAAAATTTTGTGGGTGCTCTATCTCAAGAACTAATGCACGGAATTTAATAAAACTTTATATTCAGTTAGTCCCTGATATAAATGGGTGCTGATTAGTTTTTGGTGAAAATCGCCCTATAGGTGGCGCTGCTATGCTGAATTTTTCGTGATTTCCGCAATAGCTCTATCTCAAGAACTAATGCAGTTATTTTCATCAAACTTCAGATTCAGTTAGACCTTGACATAAATAGACACTGATTACGTTTTGGTGTAGATATCCTAACAAGTGGCGCTGCTATACCACTTTTTTCATTATTTTTTACGATAGCTATGTTTCAAGAGCTAATGCACGGAATTTCATCAAATTTCAGATTCTGTTAGACCTTGACATAAATAGATGCCAGGGTCGGACTGGGCCAGGGGAAAGGGCGCAGACCTTGGATTTTCAGAGGGCGCAAAAATTTTAACGAACTCAAGTCAGTTTTACTTGTGTTGTATCTGACTTGACAAGGTTTATCACATTCGCAAAGCACAAAGTAACAAAATGGCTTAATATTATATTCCTGAGACTAACTTCACTATATTCCCCGCACGTTTGTTTTCCAAACTATGTCATGTAATATTCAAAAACTCTAGAAATCTGAACACAGATTACCTTGTAGTAGATTGACGGTAGACTAGACTTTCCTACTTTATTCTTTTGTCAATAGATACCTTAGAACAGCGGTAAAAAAGTGATCACCCTTTACTAATTATCCTGCAAATAAGGTATAAAAAAACATAGGTACCAATTTATTGGGAATAATTTCTACTATAAAATTGTATTTGTAAATTTTGTCTCGGGTGATTGTCTACATATTAAAAATGCTTGTTTTCATTAAACACCTACGTTTGAGTTCCCTGGATCAAGACAGACTGGGAATATACTTATCTTAATTCTTCATAGAGTTGTAGAAGAAAATGCGCTAGGGGTTTATCTAAAAATTTGGGAAATACTTCAGTGGATTCTTTGGAAAACGAAGGCGGTCTCCTTATAGTGTCGGAAAGTTTTCTTTTTCTTGAAAACTAATTATTCAAGTGACTTACACACCGTTATTTTTTTATACAAAAATTAATATATGTTATAATTAATAATTTTTTAATATGAATATATTAATAATTTTCATAATTAAAAAAAGACTTTGAATACAAAAAAGTCTGGAATATGTTTGGGTTTATTAAGCATATTTCACCAAAACAATAATAAAAATTCAATCGGATTATTTTTATAAGTTTGTCATTAGTATCCTCAAGTTTTAAACTCTTCTAACTCTATGAAAAATTAGCAAAGTATTTAAACTATACCTTTTCGCAAGCTGTCTTGATACAAGGAAATAGGGTGTCAAAAATAAGTGTTATTGTTTGAAAATTCAAAGTTGGTATAATTTTTAAAATGTAGACGACTCCTGTAACATACTTAATCCATAGATTTAATTAGTAGACATTATTTCCAATCGATTGGTTCCTGTAGATTTTTTACAATTATTTTTAGAAGAATTTGTAGGGGATGATCACTTTTTTTTTGTCCAGGACTGTAAATTAACACAATAGTCTGACTTCATATATCCATAATTGTATCCATTAGTCCATTAACATACACAAAAAAATCTTGCTTTACCTTCTTAGCAATTTTAAACATTGTTATAAGCTTGATGATATTTATGATTTTTTAAAACCTTCATCGTGCTGTGCGATATGACTTGATAATGATCAACTCTTCCCTTTTTTATACAATTCTTTTTTCGCTCAAGCAACACAGAATTGTTGGATATCATTAGTCCATTGTTTTCTAGCTTCGTTGGCCAACGATTGAGTTTGGCTGCTTCCAATAGTCTCAACCAACGGTCTGCTGATCGTTGGTCTAAACTAAATATGTGCCATTTAACCAACAATTATGTTTTCTGGCAAAACTACGCTAATAATAATATTAAAATATGCTAATAATTGATCCTATTTTAATTAGCAACTAATTTGTTGATTTTTTAGGCAAAAAATAATTATGCTTTTAGAATTACCGATTAAAATTTCTTCTAATTTGGTTCCCTTGGTTTCAGGAATGTTTCACCATTTACCATTTGTATTTAAACAAATATCTCTAAAACTATTATTGAAATAAATTTTACTTTTATGACTATTAAGTTGCAAGAATATCAGTGCTAAGAATGCCAACCTCTATTTTAAAAATATATATGAAACTAAATATTTGAAAACTAATATTAAAACTAAACTAAAAATTCGAAACTATATATTTGAAACTAAAACTGATGCTTGATTTTTTTTTCTTTTAAAAAAGTACCATACATTATAGCAGTATGTGAATCTCCAAATATAGGGTATTTGAATGGGGAAATAACACTTGCTCGTAAAAATATTACATTTGCAGCATTTGGGATTAGGAGAGGCAGGAGAAGGAAGAGGAATTTTGTAGGCTTAAAAATGACCTTTTTGCACACTTAAAATGCTGAATTGATATCGCACTATGAAAAGGTTGCTAGTGAAACAGGACATCAAAAATAGCGATTAGTAACTTTTAAATCACTAAAATAATTGAGTAAATTTACTTTTCTCAGCACACTCTTCCCATGATTTACAAATTTATTATCATAATTAGAAATCCAGGGAAATATTTAAGTTTCCATAATTGAAAGAAATCCCCCGGGGATTTTAATCCTGAAAGCTACAGGATTTTGCTGCCAGTGTTTTTTAATTAAAAAAAAACTACAATTGTTTCTCAATAGTAATCATTGCTTTATTTAATGATCGATTTTTCCGCGATTAAATAAAACAAATTTTTATTTAAAATACATACCAGAATTTCCGTATAGTTATTTAATTCAAGAAAGGCTGTCATTAAATAAAGCTTAGACCACTAACCTAAAATTATGGTAGGCTATTTGAATTTTTTAAAAAATGCTATCCGCGGGATTTCGCAGCTTTCAGAATTGCAATCCAGAAGTGTCATTAAAGTTGTATTCCTCGAAAAGACAGGTTATGTTTTCCAGTTAACAACAAAATCCACACAAAAGGATTTTGCCTTCTAATATTTATCTCTTTCTTTTATAAAACTGTTTTTCTAAAAGCATGGTTTCAATTTTAGATACACTCAGGGGCGGCTTTAAAGGAGCACAAGGTCAGGCGACCGCACTGGGTACTATAATGGCGAGTGCGCAAAATATTTGATCTGAGATTAATACCTAAAAACTATTGTAAGAACCGATTAAAAAATTTTTCAGGGCGAGGGAGTAGCACATGGGCGAGAGCTTTAGTAACCATGGCGCGCCAGGGCTATTAAAACCTTCCCTACGTGCCCGTTTTCTCCTCCCAATCGTATGCTTTGATTTCGGATTCTGTAATTTCCTTTTCTTTATGATAATAAAAATCCTTCTCTTTTGCTATCTGTGTATTAGCTGATGATTATTCGTAAGCAAACTCTCGAAATGTAGTACACTAATCAGAATGTATTTGTGTGGGAAAATATTGGAGCGGCTTAGGGGCGCAAAATTTTCCTTGGCTGAGGGCGCACCGGCCCTCTGGCCGATGGGCCGGCGGGCCAGTCCGAGCCTGATAGATGCTGCTTACGTTTTGGAGTAAATAGCCCAACAGGTGGTGCTGCTATGCTACTTGCTTCATTATTATCACGATAACTATATCTCAAGAACTAATGAACGGATTTTCACCAAACTTCAGATTCAGTTAGACGTTGACATAAATTGTAGTTGATTAGGTTTTGGTCTAAATATCCCAACAGGTGGCGCTGCTATGCTGAATTTTGCTGGATTTGCACGATTTTAGCGATAGTCTTATCTCAAGAACTAATGCACGGAATTTAATAAAACTTTAGATTCACTTAGACCTTGATATAAATTGGTGCTGATTCTTTTTAGTGTATGCGAAACCTGTGCGAGACAGAAGAAAGTTTTAGGATTGACACATCCGACTAGTTTTTAAGTAATGTAAATGAAAAAAAAAAATTTAATCTTACTTTTATTCTGCTAAAACGCACTAAAAAGTTTAAAATATGTGTATATACGTTTTTTTTTCAATCAGTGGTAAAATTAAAAAATAATTACTATCGTTAATAACTTCCTTTTTTTTTTTACATTTTAATCAGACAGGCGCATTAATGAATAAAAGGTAAGTCAGCAAGTTTCATGAATTAATAGTTGACCCGCCTGGCGTTGCCCGGGCCCGTGATAATAACTTTAAATAAACCTAAAATCAATATTGAATGGTTTTACATATTTGAACGAAAATCTTTCCAAACGATCCTAATGCTAGTGGGGGGGGGGGGGGGGACTTTCGAATATGATTTTATATTTTTAAATGAGAAAATCTATCCAAAATGAACCTAAAATTGTAGGCCACTCTGCCTTCAACAATTGTTTTTTTTTTTTTTTTTTTAATATTTTCTACTGTTTTAGTGCGTTTTAATTGAATAAAAGTCAGAGGTTTTTTTAAATTATTATTATTTATAAACAAAATACGGTAAAACATTCTAATACGGAATCACAAGGGATCGGAGGTGATTTCCATTTTAGATGGGTCTTCGTCTTAGCAGGTATAATTGTAGGCAATTCCTGGAGCTGGAAACATGAAAAAATTCCGCTTAAGACAGAATCTTTTATGGATAGGTTCTGTTTTCAAAGGTTTTACTTTATCAGATTCCAATTAGACGGTTTAATTCTTACAACAAAGAACAAAAATCATGCGTCAAGTATAGATTATGCAACACTTCCATAATATTTCAACAAAACTTTGCTGTTTAATAAGGTTAAAAAAAAAAAAAAATCTTAAGTAAATATTTTAGAAAACGCATAACCCATTTAAAAACCAGGTTTCAGTAATTACCGCCAATAGCTATAAAAATACTCCAATTATTTTATGCTGCAGTATTGTTTGATCTATAGGTTTGTATATGTTCTATATAACAGGCTGAAATTTAGTTTAATAAGAAAACGCATAGTTTGAAAATTCACTTTCAGCAGTTTTTACAATATACGGAAACATACTTGAATTCTTTTGTACAGCCGTGTATATTATCTACAGGTTTTTATACACACAACATATTAAGCTAAAATTTAATTCAGGCTATAAAACACGCTTAAAATTACTGAAATCACAATTTCAATAATTATCATCTATAGACGGTCATGTATCCAGTTCTTTGCGTGACCCTGTATATGATTTTGTTTATATTCTACAAACATCTCTTAGTATACTAAATATAGTTTAGCTTGAAAATGCATAACTCAATTAAAAAACACCTTAAGCAATTCACGCTCTTCTTCCGTAATGCTTACGAATTCTTTTGTGTAGATGATCTATAGCATTTATAATCACCACGTAGAATGCAAAAAATTAATTAAACTTAAAAACGCATACCATAATTGAAAACGAACTTCCAGGAATACAGGATAAAATAGCTAATAGACAATACTTTGGATACTATACTGTATACGAAATCTTTTGTGTGATTCTGTAAATGGACGATAAATACTATGAACATCATATTCTACAGCAAGTATCTTGTATTAAACCTCAGTAATGTATATTAGTTTATTATATTTGAAACAGTGTTAACATAATTAAAATACGTTGCAAACATTTTTCTCCGTAGACCATTATGTAATGGAATTCTTTTGTGTGGCCCTTTAAATGAATAATAAATGTTTTACACCGAGTATTCTACACAATGCATGTTTTAGTGCACTTCATAAATACATATCAATTTCATTATGTTTGAAATGGTGTAACATCATTAAAATACACTTGAAACAATTTTTTTCACATTGACCGTAATGTCACGGAATGCTTTTGACTGTCACTGTAAACGAACGATAAATGCTACACTTCATTTTTAATAGCAATCGTGGTATGTTAAAATGTCAAAAACATATAAAAATTACAGGGCAATCCAAGTATATTTACGAGAGTTAGAGCACGAACAGTCAAACCGACAGTGTTGGATTCAGATATTTTTCTCTGGGAGGGAATTCTGTAGCTTCAGGGGGGGGGGGGGGCAATTGCCCATCTAGACCATTAATAAGCACAAAATCCCAAATCATGTAGAGAGACATTTCGACGCTCCCGGTGGGGGGGGGGGGGGGGAATGTCCCCTCCGGGCTACCCCCTGAATTCAACACTGCAAACCGAAGTCATAAACACATTTCAACTGTGTTGGAAAGTGTTAAAAAGAAAAAATACATCAAAGCTTTGTAACACGAAATTGTAAGTCACAAGCACCGAAGAAAAAAAAATCTGTTTTTGACACATTTCTGTCTTAGCCGGTAGCGTTGTATATGGAATTTGTATCGCCGAGATCATGGAAATTTTCCGTTTAAAGCAGGATTCCATAATAGCCAGGATCCGTTTTCGCAGGTGTCATAGCAACTCAAAAATTATTTGAGATACTCAAATACTCATCTATGTTAATAAAAGAAAGATGTTTGTCTTTCTGTCTGTGTGCGTGTGTGTGTTTGTAGGCGATGGCTAGCGAAATCTATCGCACATAGAGATTTGAAATTTTAGATGAGGAAAGCCGAATGTACCTGAGACTGAGATTTTCCTTTTTTTGATAATTAGCTCGGATATTAACTGAAACTTAATGAGTAACAAGCTTAGATTTCCGGCAGTTCGTCGGGGTCAAGATCACTTCCGCGCATGTCCAGAGAATCTGTGGTTTTTCCAGCAGATGACAACAGGAAAAAGCTTCCATTTTTTCTGCATTATGAAACTGCCATCTACATTTCCCGTATCGAAAAAAAAAATAAAAAACCTTCTTATTCAGTGTACATTCTCGGTTCTTACGGTATTTTTTGCTTTAAAAAATATTATTTTAGCAATTGAATAGAATATTCATAGAAGCAATTGAAATTTCTATAAACTAAAATACTTCTAAATTATTAGACCATGCAACTATTGACAAAAGATGGAGTCACTTGCTCAATGGAAAAAACACGAAATAAAAACAGCCACAAACCAGGAAAAACTACTAAGTTTAAAATTACGACTGCACTGAAGATGCTGAAGTACATGAGCGATAACTACGGTGTTTTGGTGATATTTTAATATTTTTTATTATAAATAAGCAGCACTATTTTTTAAATGTATTTCAATATTTTCCATTTTTTCCAACTATGTTAGTTTTAAGTACGTATCTGCTTATAATAGGAACAATGAATGCATATTTTCGAGTCAAAATTATACATGTAAAAAATAAGCAGGTATTTGTTCTACGTTAATTTTTTTTTTAATTATTATTACAGTCTACATTATATTTAACATGGAATTATTTTACTACAAGCATTTCCTATATACTAAAAGAAAAACGATAAAAAACGTAATTTGATTTTCTTAATTTCCCGTGTTTCGCATGTACTTCAGTTTTATCTCTAAGTCCCAAGTAAGAACCGTTATTCAACTATCATGTTTCTAATCTCGACTATTCAAAAGTTTTCAGTCAGATAGATATTAAATGCTAAAGACTCGAAGCCGGGGATTCTTTAATACATTTAATGATGATAAAACGAACAGGAGTTTTTGAAAATTGTTATATTTAAGCAACAGAGTTGCTTATTGCTTTCAATCGTTGGAAAATGTCTTGTCATTTTTACTATTGTATAAAGAGAGAACGCATAACTGACTGACTATCAACTCCCAGCTGAAACGACTAAAGTCAGGATCACGAAATTTTGGAGAGGAGATTGCTGTTATAACCTAGACAAGCAATAAGAAAGGATTTTTGAAAATACCCCCCCCCCCCCAAATTAGATTAAGGGGGGGGGGACAGAAAGTTTTAGGTTGTTTCGCCATATCTCAGCAGCAGTTTTAGGTAGGAGAACGAAATGCAGGAAAACAAATGTACTAAAAAATGGTTAAACACGTATTTCAGTAATTTTAGAAAATAACCCCCTACGTGGGTTAAATGGGGGGAGGGGGAGTTAGGTAAAAAAAGAAGGCACCTTGCAACAATACAGTTACAAATGTAAAGTCGCAACAATAGTCAATGAAATTATAACAAGAAAATGACAGCAATGAAATACAGAAATTACAGCTAAACCAATCTTCTAAAAAAATAGTTAAACACGTATTTTAGCGATTTCGTCGCCAACATCGCCAATGAATCTGATTATGGAAGACTAGACGAATAAGACAACTATTGCTGATTTTTGATTAGATAGTTTGCATAAAACATTTTTCCAAGGAGGTCGACGCATCCGAGCGGAGCCGGAACGGGCTGATAGTTTATAATAAAAACACACCGATCATGGAATGAAATCATTGCTGTACCACTCTTGTACGATGAAGGACCAACTATTACGGATTCATTTCTGCATGGTTGTTCATCTCAAATAAAAGTTACAACCTCAACTAACATCAACTTAATAGATATATTAAGTTTTAATTGAGTCAAGATTACTGAAGATTCTTCAGTAATCTTCAGCCTCTATTTACATTTACTTGTTAAAAATAAAAGTCGTTGTACCTAAGGTATACCTAAAGCACTGTAATGAAAATTTCGTATATATACAGGTGATTTTATGTAAAATTTCTATCTTTTAACTTATACTTTCTATTTTGAGTGGAAATCATAGAATTTCCCAGAATAAACTGAACTTTTCCTTTTAATTCTTGCACGTTGAATGTTAAAAACGGAAATGTTCCTTTCAAGACAGACAAATGAAAATGTTCCTTTTTAATTGATAAAAAAACGGAAAAAATCCAGTTAAATTTTCTTAATTGATGTTTTGGCCTATAACCAAATTGTTATATGTGGTTAGAGACAAAACATTCATTTTTAATGGCGAGTACCGAAGTTCGAATCTGTTTGGAAGAAGTGAGTATACGACTACAAGCACGGATTTATCCATCCTTCTGCTAACTTCTGCAGTGTGATCTCCTTACCGCCTGGACATTAGTCCATATGCCTACCGCCTGGACATTAGTCCATATGCCTACCGGCTGGCGTCCAGGTTGGGTGTCCTAGTGTGATCTCCTTTAAATTGCAACCTACAAAAAATACAGCATCGCTCATAATGCGACAGCAAAAAACCGACGAAGATCAACTAAATCTACTGTAGCTAATTAAATCCCTACGCACACACGCACATAGACATCTATTTTTCCGCAAACTATTTACGAACATCTTCCGTTATGGCTTCTCCAGTTTCCTTCAAATCACGAAAAATCCACTAATCTCAGCTAAAAATTATACAAATTCTCCAATATAAGCTGCCTTCCTGTCAAATCACATAGCATTTCCCGTTACTATATGCTGCCCGTAGTTTTTCTGTTTCTTGAATGAAATCGATTACGTCTGTTTCCCGCCAAATCACGAAAATCTGACCAATCTCGAAGAATCTAAATTCTCAACACTTGGCTGCATTTCCGACAAATCACATAGAAATTCCTCCAACGGTGTTACTTGTAGTGTTTCTGTTTCTTGATTGGAATTTACAACTTGTCAATTTTTCCTTCAAATCATGAAAAAAATCGCCAATCTCCAGCTAAAAAAAAAAATTCAAGCTGATTTCTACCAAATCATATAGAATTTCCGAAAACTGTGCTATCAATAGTTTTTTGTTTTGTTTTTAGAACAGAAATTATATTTTTTCATTTTCCCTCAAATTAAGGAAAATTTACCAATCTCATTTGCCAATCTAAAATTACCTATCTAAAACTGACCCGAAATTCTCTAATAAAAGTGCGGAAATCCCGTGAAGTTGTAAAGGATTTCCAACAGCTGAGCTCCAAGGAATTTTCGGTTTTTTTATGGAATTTTTTAAAGAGCCTATGGTCTCTATTGAAAATGCTTACCTATGCCTTTGTTTAAGTCCATAATTAACAAATGATGCACAAAACTATAAAAATGTTAAAAATTAATATCACCATTACTAAGTTATATAATCAGAATTAAAAATACATATATCCTCAGTGTTAAGTTAGATAAGAATGAACTTATAGATTTGCGGGTTTCACTTAGAGATGTGACGAATAGTGATTTGGCCTAATATCGAATATTCGGCCAAATACCGAACATTAGGCGGCTGAATACCAACTTTTTTTCCCCAAAAAGAAAATAACTTTTAACTATATATACAGTTTTAAAATTTTAAAATCTAAAAAGAAATATACAGAAATCGATGATTTTAAGTAGCTTGATGTTAATAATAAAACAACTTTTACTATATCTAAATTATACTAGTATAATTTTATATAAGGGAAAGAAATTCATAAACGTTTTATTTAAAATAAGACCTCATTAGTCATTACCGTTAATGTACGTTAATGTACTTTTTAATTTAGAAAATTTATTTTAGCACAAGAAATTAAGAAGTTTCATTTTATCCTTTTATTTTTAGATATACCAAATTGATTTTCTCTAAGTCAGGATGGTATGTTAAGTTATTTCCATTAAAATATAAAGAATGCACTTCCCTTTTACTACCGAATGATACGTTTATCCTTTTTTACATTCAAAATCGATGGTAATATTTACTCTCTCTCATAATTGATAGATGAGATATTTCCTGAAATAACCTTTTATCAAGTAAATTTTATTTGCGAGGAATTTGTGTTACTAGTGATCAACAAATTTGTAAGAATGTTCTGAAACCAGTCCCCAGTCTTAAGCTACAAATTAAATTAAAGCAAGAGGTATGATTAACGTAGTAATATATATTTGTTTAACAAAATCTTTGACAATTGAACCAGCATATACAATGTATACAACAACACGAAGTTCTACAACCTACTCAACATGCATTGAAAGCATGCACAGAAACTGATAACAGCAATATGAATGAAGGAAGGTGTAAATTAAAAAATATGTAATAATGATGGTATCCTAATAACTGTACATTTTGTGCAATTAAGAATGAAGATAATTTCATGAATGTGTCAGAAAGTAGACAGTTTGAATTAGAGAAAAAAAAAATTGCTGAAAAAAAAATAAAAATTGTTATCCTGAATTTATTTGGCGAAAAATCTATCAATATTCGGAGAAATATTAGCAGTTTTCGGCGAGATATCAGCAATATTCAGAGAGATATAAGCAGTATTTGGCGAAATATCAGCAAAATTCTGCGAGATATCTCACAATATTCGGCTGTAGATATTCGGCCAAAGCATTCGGCCAGCTAGCCTTCAGTATTCGGCTAACCGAATATTCGGCAAAAGTTCCGAATACCGAATAATGGCCGAATATTCGTTCCATTCCTAGTTCTACTGCGGGGTAAAACGAGGACACGTTAAAATAAGAAGTTTACATGTTAAGAATGGTTCATCATTTAATCTATTTTGCACTTTTTACGAGTGACAAAAGCATGATCACTGCTAATGTGGGCAAAACATCTGTTCATTTCAATGTGATTTTCGTCGTAAAGAAGAGTAGAATTACGAAAGAAATCCCTTTCTTATCGGTCACTGTTCTCTCTCAGAGAAAATATTTCTATATTATAAATGTCTGTGAAAACGTAGTAATGTAACAGTTTTACCAAACAGAATTTTAACCTTCAAGGAGATCCACCCTCTCCCACACCCAAGAAAAGGCAAAGGAATATCCTGAGGTCTTGAAAGAATGAAAGAAATCATGGAAAGATGAGGACTTTCAAATACTGTTCCATTGTATTGCTTAGAAATTAGCCATGGAAAGGAAGAAGTATAGATAAAACCTTTATTTGTTTCTTGCTTTAAATCTGGACATCTTAACCAGCCTTTTCATATATCTTATTTTTTTTTAAATGAAAAGAATATGTTAAATTAATAGCTCGAAAATTGCAGTGATTATTTCACTGTTAGCCGAATTTTCCCGAGAAAAAGGGAAGTCATCATTCAATTACTATATGTCGTTCCTGTCCTTTGGAATTACTAGTTCTTTAGAGGTTTTACTTTTCTTTATAGTACTGCGATTTTGTTCTAAAGAAAATTACGCACACAAATGTAAGACAGAATATTTTTTGTTAACTTTACGATATTAAGTTAATTTTAACTTTAGGAGAATTAGAGCAATTAATAGGAGTAATTGTGTTTAATTATGTGAGTATTTTTAACATTTTTATTATCTTCACCTGTATTACGAGTAATGATTAATACGAGAACTTTTATAATAACTTGTTTTTCGTATTAACCGAGTTCGACTTACATGTTTTAAGGAATTATATATACCTACTGCAAAATCAGAATTTTTTTTTTTTTTTGAAGATTTTTTCACGAAAATGAAACAAGATATTTAAAAACTCTTTGTATTTTATTTAAAGTTTGTTTATTACACTATAAAGAAAATAAATTGATTTTTGTAATGACGAAATAAAGTTGAGTGTTAAATTTAAATAATTACAAAAATAAAACAAAATACCTCTAAATTTCTACCGATACTTCAAATATTTTACTACAATTTTTGTTTTAATTTTGTATTTCTGTTATCAGTATCATCAATAAATTATCAACTTTTAAGTATTAAGTAAAAAAGTAAAGGGAAAAAAAACCAAGAGCTGAAAATAGCATAAGCGTTTTTGTATCATTCCGGTCGAAATAGCGAATCTTTCTAAAAGAAACTCATGCAGTTATTTTTGATTGAATGAATGAGCCGACAGTTCCTCTCGTCTGTAAAACTGTTTTCACAGTCGAATCTGGAACGTTTTAGGAAGCAGGAAACCCACAAACTGATATCATTCACTGCATCTTATAGAGTTTGTCACGATCCTGATACTTCTGACGATGATGATGATGATGAGAATGATGATTCTTGATTTAACTATTTCATCGTGCTTTATGAAGAGCATAAACAAAGAGAGATATTAAAAATAGAGGGAAAGATAAAAAGAATATATTTTAAGGTGGTTGAAATTAGGAAAACTGGAAAATAGTGGATTTTTACTGTTTTGTCTTAAGGGTATCTTAAGTCTTAAGGGTTAGTCTTAAGGTCTTTACCTGGTCTTACGGGCTGTGCATATATAACGTTATCAGGGGAGAGGTGGGGGGGGGGGGTCTCGCACTTGATATCGTAAGATATCTCTAGGGGAGGGGGGGGGTGTCGTTTGATATAGTTATATTTTAATCCAAATTTTCTGCTCTTTTTTTTTTTTTTTTTTTTTTTTTTTGTAACTTTTGTTACATTAAAATAGTCTTCCCTTTTTATTATTTATTTTTATTTATTTATTTTTAAATGAAAATACAGTTATTAATAAAACCGTTAAGTGATTATAAAATTATTTCATTCATTCGAAAATATGGAATACCCCAACATTTGACATTCTTATTCATCTGCCATATACGCATATAATCCGCTGTTTGAGAAACCAGGTACGAAGTATGTTTTAAATGATACTTGCTGTGTTGACTAGAAAGAAAAGAGAAATAATGTTGTCCACCTGTTTTGTTTATAAGAAATTCTGGTTGTCCCTCTTCGTGCAGGGGGCAAGTGCAAAAAGACAATAATACTGTTGAATGCATTATGCAACAAAAAGCTATTAACAAATATTTTTAAATAGTAACTATTTATAATAAGCAGGGCTTTACAAATTTAATAAAATCTGGTAGCCAGCAAAAACTTCTAGTCGCCAGTAAAAAATATTTACCCCTCCCCTCCCCCATCACCTATTTTTAAAAACCACATACGTTTTTTTTCCCCTTATAAATTAACTGATAAAAAAATAATAACAGGCATAGTTTAGACCTATTAGTTACATAGTTTAGAATAGTACATGATTTAGAAAGATAATATAAACTAAGTTTTCTAATAAAACATCAAAATTATATATTTCTGAAAAAATAAGGAAAGAAAGAAATGCTGTAAAGGCTGAATTAACCGGCATGTTCGCGAAATACTGGCTGCCGAATGCTTTAAATGTCCAAATAGTTGAGTGCTACAAAATCCATTCCTGATAAAGGGGTTACCGATGAAATAGTGAAGCAGTAAAAGTATTTTTTGCCTATTTTCCCTGTCGAAGTCAGTCAAATAATTCAGATTTTTTATTTTAAAATTTGTATTTCATGAACTTATTTTTGCCAAATTAATAGAAAAAGCTAAAAATATTTCTTGTTTGAATAAAATTTCTATATTTCTTAATATTTTGTAATTTTTCAGCATCTATAATCTTCTAAGAATTACGAGAGGAGAGAAAAATACCGCTTGTGCTAATTTTTTAAGTAAATTTTGTACAAAAAAATTGCCATATAACTTGGTCGCCAGACGAAAAAAACTTGTTCGCTAGTGGCGACCTGGAGACCGCATTTGTCAAGCCCTGATAATAAGTATTAGATGATATAAAGTTATTTCATATATAACAGAGATATTTTATCGACATTTTCTCTTCATTTGAATCAGTAAAGTATACGAATTTAAAATGTAAAACCATATTTGTATATCACTGTAAATGTATAAAAATAATAATAAAGAGAAATTGAAAAAATAAAAAGTTTTTAGACATTGATAGCGATATAATTGGCGGCGGAAAGGGGTTGGGGGATGATAACGTATGATATCGTAAGTGGAGGGAGGGTGTCCAAAATTACCAAAAAGTTCATATCGTTATAAATGTACAGTCCCTTAAGGGCTACTTTTGCCTTGAGTACTTAGCTGCGATATCGAAAAAAAGCGTGTATTTTGGGGGATTTTTTTTTTCAGAAAAATTAAACAGAACATTTGATTTTTTTTTTTTGTATTTTGTTTATTACACTTTAAAGAAAAGAAATTGAATTTTGTAATGACGAAATAAAGTGGGATGTCCCCAGCAGACCTGCTCCCTGAGATGGCGTCGTATTGGTAGCCATCAACAGTGATCACTGTAACTCTGCCAACTACTATTATTTGAAATTATAAAAAGCATGTCTTTACTACGAACACTTAAAGCTAGAGAGTAATCTTTCTTTTTTTTTTGAAAAATTGATTCTGAACAAAATTGCGGCTATCGAAAGTTAGAGTACCAATTTTCACAAAAAAATTTGAACTTTGATAGTTTATAAGAAAATAGAAAAAAAAAATCATCAGATCGGCAAAAGGAACGATTACTCTCTAGATAATAATGTCGTTAAAAATTGGTCAAAATTTGAAGAAGATTGGTTGAGATTTATTTGTTCGAGCTATCGTGATCGCCGACTCTAAAAACATAGTTTTGAGCAGGCCTTGACAAAGTTTTTTTTTTTTTTTTATCTGGCGACCAAGTTATATCTGGCGGCTTCTTTCTATCGTTTTTTTTTTTTTTTTTTTTTTTTTTTTTTTTTGTTACAGAAATAAATTGTCCATAAATCGCCGCAAAACGCGAAAATCGCTAAAAATCCCATACAAAATTCTAGAAAAATTTAAAAATCTCAAAGAACAAAATTTATTTCATTGGGCTAAAAAACTGCCGTGGAACAAAAAACTGCAAATCGCATACAAAATCGCTAAAAATTCAAAAATCTCAGAGGATAAAATTTAATACATTGGGATAAAAAATTGAAACAGGATTATTTTTACCACTGTTGAAAAATAGCAAAACACCGCAAAAAAAGAAAAAAAACCCGCAAAAAATCATTTAACAAGAGGACAACATTTACTATATTGGTCTAAAAGATTAAAACAGGGTTTTTTTTTTTTAAATGTCAAAAAATCGCCTGAAAGATGAAAAATCTCTAAAAATCACATAAAAAATTCATTTTAAAAAAATCTAATTAAAATATCCGGCACTATTCTAAACTAAGTAAATAATAATTATAAACTTGGCCTTGTTATTTTTTTCTCATTTAATTAATAAAAAACTTTTGTGCTTTTTCAGAATCAATGCTGGGGGACGGGAGAGTAAATATTTTTACTGGCGACTAGATTTTTTTTCTAATAACCAGATTTTATCAAATTTGTAAAGCCCTGGTTTTGAGATAATCACGTTTAAATATCCAAGTTATGTTTTATGTACTATAACAGAACAAAGTAATTTAAAGGGGCGTAATTTTGTAAATTTTGATCAGACCGACTAGAAAATGTAACTGAATATTCTTTACTAATTGTACTTAAAAAAAAATGCATTTTTAAAAATTTTTGGATAGATGGTAACCTCTTAATTCATACCAGTTTTGAATTATTATATAATATAATTAGTTTATAACAAAACAAAGTATTGGGTTGTTCGGCAAGTTCCTTCCGTTTGAAAAAAACAATTCGTACCAGAAAATTCTGCCCGTCAATTATTAGAGATTAGATAGCTGAATTAATGTCTAGTAATTAAATGACAGAATTTTCCGGTGCCAACCAACTTTCTCAAACGAAAAGAACTTTCCTAAGAACCCAATAATTTAAAGGGCGTAACTTTGTAAATTTTTATCAGATCGACTAGAAAATGTAACTAAATATTCTTTACTAATTGCACTTTAAAAATGCATTTTTGAAAGTTTTCGGATAGGTAGTAACCCCTTAATTCATACCAGTTTCAAATTATTATATAATAGAACAAAGTATTGGGTTGTTCGGAAAGTTTCTTCCGTTTGGGAAAACCGATTCGTACCAGAAAATTCTGCCCGTCAATTATTAAAGATTAGATATCGGAATTGTCTAATAATTAAATGATAGAATTTTCCGGTACGAACCAACTTTCCCAAACGGAAAGAACTTTCCGAACAACCCAATAATTTAAAGGGGCGTAACTTTGTAAATTTTTATCAGATCGACTAGAAAATGTAGTTTACTGAATATTCTTTACTAAATGTACTTAAAAAAAATGCATTTTTGAAAGTTTTCGGGTAGGTGGTACCCCTTAATTCATACCAGTTTTAAAAGTTTTTTTTTTTTTTTTACTCAAATTCCTTGTTATTTAACGGTTATCTGGTAAATGTAACAAAATAGATCTGTACTCACTTTCCATTTCAACGAGGTACGTAAAGTCTTTGAACAATTAAAGATATGGAAAATGTCGTTTAATTGTGTGATAAGAAATACAATGTATTCTTATCGTCAGTACTTTTCTGACAATTTTTTTCTTCCTTTAAAGAAAAATTTCTGGATTTCACGAAATTCTATTCATTCTCTGATGCGAAGTACATAATGAATTAAGTGTAAACAGGATGTATTGTGATAACTGTTTTATTTTTCCCTGTAATTGTTCAACGTTTTACTTTCAAAATAAAAGCGCTTTAAGAAGACTCATCATTTTTATCTAGTTTGGAATTCAGATATTTTTTTCTTAATCCATCATTATCTTCCACAGCGGGCATGTCCAACCTTTGAAAAAGTAGGGGCGCATAACAATTGAGGGGTCCTCTGCAATAACAAGGCAAGTGAAAAAATCCCTGACCGCTCGGCCTACAGGCACAGGTAGATTTCGAAGACGCAGACCGTGGGGCACCTGTTTATTGGGGATTGCAGAAGAAAGACCTATTTGCCATGATGTGGCAGTTGGGACCACCCACTTCGAAATATACCTCTGCCTGTAGGCGGAGCCAGCAGATATTTTTTTGTTTTTATTTTTTTTACCGTAAGAGTTGGTTCTATAAAAAACTTGTCAATATAAAAGTTGTAGATAATATTAAGAAGATTTATAAAAAAAATTAAGTGGATTTTATATCTAGGGAATTGACGAAGTTATAAACTTTTTTCTTCTGAAACCCCTATTTCCCCTCCCCCCTTGGGGGCATTTTTGATGAAATCAAAAATCTGTTATGCATAAATTTTTGGGCCTTTTCCTAGAAGTAATAATAACTTTAAACGGATTCGATATGTATAAAAATTAAGAAGTTATGGGGTTTTTTTTTCTGTTTTCACCTCTCGCTTGTGGCAGGGATTTTTTTGCTTTTATTTTTTTTTTTATTTAATTTTTTTTTTTTTTTTTTTGCCGTAAGAGTTGGTCCTATAAAAAACTTGTCAGTATAAAAGTTGTAGATAATTTTAAGGAGAATTACAATAAATTTAAGCGGATTTGATATCTTGGGAATTGGCGAAGTTGTGATTTTTTTCTTCTGAAACCCCTATTCCCCTCCTCCCCTTGGGGGCATTTTTGATGAAATCAAAAATCTGTCATACATACATTTTTTACCCTTTTCCTAGAAGTAATAATAACTTTAAACGAATTCAATGTGTATAAAAATTAAGACGTTATGGGTTTTTTTCTGTTTTCACAAAAGCCCCCCCCCCCCCCCTGGTTCGATTTTGCCCATTAACGAACTTGACCGAGATTTTATGCCGCTTGATTTTATGTATCAGTTTGGAAGAGATTTGTGCATAATTATGGGAGTTATCGTGTCCATAAAAAAGTGACATAGATAGATAGATAGATAAAGTTTTGAACTGGGGGTGGTTTTGGGTTCTGGGAGTCATAATCGGCGTAGATCTGCAAAAATTTTTCAAAAATTCCAACTTAGGGGTGAATGAAATTGGTAGTATTTCTTACGAAATCTACCTAAAATGGAGTTTTCAACTACAAGGCTTTTAAATTTACTTTCAACATTTTAATTCAGACTGTAACTTCTTTGCATATATTCCTATTAAGAATAGTTTTCTAGCATCTTTACTTTGCTTATGATCACAAAATTTATATTTCATTATATGCTGAATAATACATTATATAAATCTGAAAATTGAACACTTTCCTTATTATAGCATATCCTATGGTTTCGGGTGAAATAATAAGTATAATTTGGAACAAATGACTTTTTTTTTACAACTTTTATATAGTGAATACAAGAGTTTACAAAATATGAAACCATAAAATTCCAATATGAATTCCAGTAAGAATTTTCGCTCCCTGATGATGGCGGCAGTAGCCGGCTGAAAGTACTAGGATAATTTTTAAACATTTTAAACATCTTTTAACATCTATCTGTGTCTTTTAAATTGTCGTGTCTTGTCACCTGTTAAGTAAACAGTGGGATCTGTTGGGTCTCATACTTTTATTTTATGAATAAAATAAGGTGCTATGTGTTTTGATATGAAATCATCTTAGCGTTTTTCGTTTAAAACAAGAACGAAAAATCATAGATTATGTAACACTTTCCAACGCTTCCAAAATAATTTTACAAATCATTACAGTTTAAAAAGCTGAAAGATAAAATCTAAGTAAACAATTTGGAAAACGCATAACATATTTAAAAACGTAATTTCAGGAATTTCCAACATTTACAATATTCGGAAAAATATCCGAATACTTTTATTCAGCCCTGTATAGGATCTATAGATTTGTATATATACTACATTTTTGTTTAGTTAGGAAACGTGTAGCACAGTTTAAAATTCTCCTTCTGGAGTTTCTGTCAATAAACGGAAATTTGTTCGCAAACTTTTGTGCTGCCCTGTATAGGATCTACAGAATTTATACACACCAAGTATAGACAAAAAGTGAGTTAAATTTAAAATCGCGTTCAGCAACTTAAAACGTACTTCCAGGAATTATTGTTAACAGACAGTAGAGAATTTTTTTGTGTGTCCCTGTAAATGAACGATGACTGCTATACACACAACATTCTGTAGTAAGCCTCTTGTAATGCGCCTTAGTGATATATATAAATTTCAATGCGTTTAAAATAGTGAAACATTATTTAATTAAACCGCAAACGATTTTTCTCCATAGACGTAATGTAATGGAATTCTTTTGACTGTCCCTGTAAAGTAACTATAAGTGCTATGCACACCCTATTCCATATCAAGCTTCTTGTAATGCACCTTAGTGATATATATCAATTACAATGTGTTTGAAATTGTGTAACATCGTTAAAATAAACCGCAAATGATTTTTCCCCATAGACCGTAATGTAATGGAATTCTTTTGACTGTCCCTGTAAAAAAACTATAAGTGCTACACACTTCAGTTGAAATAGGAAACATGCTATAGATAACGACAATAACATATAAAAATTGCAGGGCAATCCGAGCTTATTTACGGGAGTTAGAGCACGGACAGACGGACAGACAAACCGAAGTCAGAAACACTTTTCAACTAGGTTGGAAAGTGTTAAAAATGTCTAATACTACCCTCAGCTTTGTTATCAGAATTGGGAAACTGAGAGACTTGAAAGTTGAAAAAGATTTTACACGTCATGACGGGTGGTTCGAATACGAAATAGAGCCTAAGGAATAGAAAGATAGGTCAACAAGTCTTTTTACATGATTTTTCAGGAATCAAAGTAACTCCACTTTCCTTATTATTGCAGCGGGCCCCTCAATTGTTTTCAAACAATAAAGGGCACCTCGGCCCACACAAATTCTGTTCGTAAAATGAGAAATTACTGACTGACACCGGAATTTACAAACGAATTTTTTAGAAAATAAGATCTGCTTATTTTAAGCTTTCATTACAGAAACAAAATTTTATTAAAATATTCTTGGTGCCGTATGCAAGTTTGGAAAGAAAATTATGTGTGCCTGCAGTGGGACCACTGTGCCGGAAAGGGTTAATAATGAATCAAAACATGCAACAATATTATTTATCTCACTCTTATTGTTAGACACACGCAGGAGTCTTATCAGTGTTACCAATTTATCGTCTTTTTTTATTCAAAATATCTGCCACTATTTACGAATAGTGATCTCCGCTTTTCCTAATCACTGAATATCTAAAAGTAAACAAAGTTAAGATTACTGTATTGAAATAGTGGTACGTATTTTGAATAAAAATCAAGCTAAATTGACAATCATGAATCTTAAACGATGCCCATTATATCTCACAGTTGTAGCTATAAGACCCCTACGATACAGGAATTCCATGTAAAAATAATTTTCAGAAAAAAAAGTAGATATACATCCTAGCAAACTTATAAGTACATTTTTTTTTGGAGCGTGTACGTTAATGGGAGCTGGTGCACGTTAAATCTGTTCGTGGCTCTAATGTCCTCCAAGTTCTATATAAGCGTTACCTCTGGGGGTGTCAATCCAGATGCAGGTCTCTCATCTGGAATTGGTTCAAAATTAGGAGACTAGTTTCACAGTTATATGGATCATGTCAGCTATATAGAAATAAAAAGCTGCAAAGCCGGGCCCTTGGGCCAAACCACCACCAACAACAACAACCCATTAGGCTTATGGTTTAGTCAGTTAACGACAATAGTACTTATTTTAAATTGCAAATTGTTAATTATTTAACAACCTTTCATGGGCCCAAAGGACTGGTAGCCAAGTCAATCATCACAATAAAAGTAAATTAATTTCAATAATGTAAATAAAGTATAATACAGAATAAGTTCAGTTTAAAATGTTACTAACATTCTTCTCTTCCAGGTTTCCCTTGCAGTTCCTCATGCTGCCAGTTGGGACGAGCCAATGGCCGGCCCCAACTGGTAGCACAAAGGTTTTTTTTAGCAGCAGTTTTTTTATTCATTTTATTTTTGACTGTTCGCCTCTTTATTAGGTGCAAATGCACATTGTCCGCACAAGCTACCGGACCCGCTCCAATGGGACAGCCCACGGAGCCAGTTTTTACCAGGTGGGGTACGGTAGAAAGGCGCAGTCCCGTCAGCCCCTGCAGCGTTTTCGTCTGCCTTGCTATTCGGCCCCAAAATTTTCCTTGCTAGTACGACTTAGCTATTGGCCATAATAATAATAATAATAATAATAATAATAATAATAATTTCAGGGGTTTTAATTGTCTTCCCTCAAAATTCTCCCTCCTTTTTCAAGCTAAGCTGAGTACCATAGTTTCGGCACTAAATTGTCCAGTCCCATTCCAAGTATCATGACGAGTATGTGGCGTGCGGCAACAGATCTCAGAATACTAAAACCTAGGAGTGATCAACCCAGTAAAATCCGGACTTTATTGGTCAGCCGACCTGGGTACTTGCTTGTCATTATGGATCGCCCCATGAGGCGATCAGGCGAATTTCGCCCCACTCTCCAGGCACTCAAACCCGTCAAACTGGGTCGAATCCCGGTAGGTAGGGGCTTGGTCAGCGGTCTCCAAGTACATTTTTTTTTAGATTTACCGTCATTTTACATCTTATACACTATATGGCAAAAATCACCGGACACTTTCGATTTTAGACGCTTTGTCGAATATCTTAGATAAATACTTGACAAATTCTTCTGAAATTTCTGGAATATAAAGAGTATGTTTAACAATTTGGGGAAAATCTCTTATCTAGATACTTTTAGGAAGCTGCTGAAATTCAGCTCACTCTATCGCTGATATCTTTCTGAATTTTCACGATACTCGACATGTCTTTTTATATGAGTTTCTCCATAGAGATGACTATACCAAACAATGGGGGAAAAAAAACTTAGTGTGCGTTCGCGCATGCGCTGTTAAGTATTATTTCACACAAATGATCATATTTCATAATATATTTAACATATTTATAATCTAACTAGCTGACACGCCCGGCGTTGTCCGGGCACGTGATAATAAATAAATAATAATAAAAATACTCAAGTTTTCGATATCAAGTCGAATGACCCAAACCCTGTTGAAATCTAGACCATAGAAGCCAAGAAAAGAATGAGACACCAGGCGATGGAATGTGCCCCCCTGTAAATTTAACGAATTTCATTTAACATTAATGCCATAGTTAATTTACGGATGAAATCCCCCCGCTACTCTCCAAACTTAACCACTTGTCTTTAACCGTAACGCGATTTTTAATTTACGGCTGTAGTGAGTAAACGTAAGTTGATGCCGAAAAAGAAGATTAACATTTAAAAAGATGGTAGCTGTGGTCTAAGGGAATTTTTAGTAGTTTATAAAGTATCTGGAGTACCCTAGAACTATGTTAACTAAAAATGCAAGAGAATCGGATCATTTTTAAAGAAGTTGCACCAAGGGCCCCAAGAAGGAGATTAATATTTAAAATTGGTGGCAGCTGAAGTCCGAGAAATTTTTTTGCCGCGCAGATAGTAGCTGGAAGTCCTAAGAAGTTGTTAGAGAAAAAAAAAAAAGCTAGTGAATCGGACGATTTTTAAGGAAACTATTATAGGGAGCCCAAAAGGAGCCAACTGATAGTTTTGAGAAGGACCCTAAGAGGAAAACATCTTAAAAGGTCTTTAGTACTTAGCACTTTAGATCTTTAATTAGTCGAAATTAAGCATACGGTATAAATTAATCATTAGAATAAAATTTTAAAGAAATGCTTAAAAAAGATACCTAGGGCCCCATTAAATATATGAGGGTGGTGGCCCGGATAGAGGAGGCAACTTTAAAGTTATGCATTGAGATGGTGACACAATTAGGAGAGGGGTGGAAAATGCATGGCGCACAAAAAATTCAAGGGCCCCGGACAGGGCCTCAGGAGGCCAGGATCCTAACCGGAATCTAGAAATGGGGGGAATAACTAAATAGAGAAAAAAGCCCCAAAAACGAATAAGATCGGATTAAAGGAGGGCAAGTTATTAACATTTATGGGGAAAAAACTTCACAGGGCCCTGTACCGGGCTAAAGAGTTTTAACTGGAATGTAGTAATAGAGGAATAACTAAATAGTGAAAGGAACCCCAAAAACAAAGATCGGATAAAAAATGGGCAAGTTATTAAAAATTTAGGGCACAAAAATGTAAAGGGGCCCAGGGGCCCTGGATCTTGCCCGAGAAATTTTTTTTGTCATTCATGTAGTAGCTGGAAGTCTTAAGAAGTTGTTAGGAAAAAATAGCTAGTGAAATCGGCCTTTTTTTAAGGGAACTATAGTAGGGGGCCTAAAAGGGGGCTGATAGTTTTGAGCAGGGCCCTAAGGTGAGTGATCCTAACTGGAATGTAGAAATGGGGGGAATAACTAAATGGAGAAAAGGACCCAAAAACAAATATCGGATTAAAAGGGGGCAAGGTATTAACAATTTAGGGAACAATAACTTCAGGGGGCCCAGGAGGTCTGGATCTTCTCCGAAAATTTTCTGCGTCGTTCATGTAGTAGTTGAACGTACTAAGAAGTTATTTAAAAAAAGCTAGTAAATGGGACGATTTTTAAGGGAAATATAGTAGGGGGCCCAAAAGGGGCAAGCTGATAGTTTTGAGCAGGGCCCTCAGATGAAGGGTCCTAATTGGTAAGTATAAATGGGAGAATAACTAAATGGAGAGAAGGCTCCAAAAACTAAGAAAATCGGATTAAAAGGGGGCAAGTTATTAAGCAGTTTAGGAAACAAAAACTTCAAAGGGCCCCGTACCGAGCCCCAGGGTCTTAACTGGAACGTAGAAATGAGGGGAAAGCTAAATGGAGAAAGGACACCAAAAACGAAAAGGATCGAATAAAAATGTGGCATGTTATTAACAATTTAGGACAAAAATCTTAAAGGGACCCCAGGGGACCCGGGTCTGAAAAAATTAAAAATCTGAGCCTCAGGTGCATCAGGACCTGACTTGGACTATCCGCACCCAAATTTTCAGAATTATACGGGCTGCAGATCTCGCTAGCCATCGCACGCAGACACACAGACAAACAACTTTCTTTTATTAGTATAGATTGTAGTGTGTTGTTTCTTCGGTACTTCTGCGTCAAATTTTCTGTAAGTGGCTTAAAATGTGGTTAAAAACCCTACATGCCTCAGACAAAAAACATGCGAAAATTTCTTCAATTTTTTAAAGAAACCTTTATATCTGCATGCATATACGTACGTGATATTCTTTCCCAAATGAATATAAATGTTGTACAATATCCACATAGTCATGTGAACAGATCTTTTCGAACATTTTATTTTACAGGGCTATCCCAAATTTGTTGTTGGTACCCTTATAATCCTCGTGTTCAAAACTTCATTGAAAAATATGAGATCAAACATATTCTTTATATTCCTGAAGTTCCAGAAGATTTGGTCAAGTATTTCACTAAATATTCGGCAAAACGTCTAAAATCCAAAGTGCCTGGTGATTTTCGACTATATAGTGTACATCGTATATTCTGACTGTAGTTAATAAAAATAAACCATTTAACAAAATGATTCCACACTGATATAATATGGGATGAATATACATATTGAAAGCTTCATTATATGCATGTGAGAAGTTATTTACACATGATTTATTTACAAAAAATAAAGCAACATCTTCACTATACTTGTAAAAACGCATTTTAGTATATCTTAGCCCAGTGGTTCCCAAACTTTTGGGCTCGCGGAGCCCTTTTTGGGAAGAATTTCTAAGGCGGAGCCCCTTAACCTCATGGTACTCTATAGTTTAGAAATTAATGTTTTTTATGCCTATGGAACAGAGAAAGAGGGTAAGATAAGAGTCTGGATAAGAGTCCGAACCCGTAGTTTCCAACATGGAGCCAAGTTTCTCAGTTTGGCAGTTTTCTTGATACAGAATTTCTGAATTCATACTAGAAATTTTGAAAACCAAATTTTCTGTTATTTAAGCCCTTAACAGTTTTATTTAATATTACTAGTATTGGACATAATAAATTAAAAATAAGAACTACAAAAATCTTTTTTTGTATTAAAATATCTGCCTTGTATAATCGAGATATGTCCGCCAAATACAGCAAAAAGTATTGTTAAATATTTGTGGTGTATGAAAACATTTAGTAACGAAGAAAACAAACTCTTCTTATCCGAGCGACGTTCGTGCAATGCTGTTAAGGGGTTAATGACATCCATTTTTAAAATAAAAAATATTCTTTCGGGATTTCCAGTATGAACTCGGAATTAAAGATCAAAATGGTAACCCTGTCTGGGTCATGCATTGCATTGGGGCTTGCGTGAAACTATTATTATTTATGGCGAAAACCACACACAAAAAAAACGTAAGTTGTGCAGTTTTCGTTTACAAAGAAAGACTTCTGTATAATCCCAATAGGCTACTCGCGAAAAGAAAGAAAATGCGTAGACCCAGTCGCCCATGAGTATATTATATAACACATTTTCTCTAATCCCGCCTACCCGTATGAGAAGTATGCGATTATGGATTCTTTTTTAGTTCTTCTTTACGTTTCTAGTACTTCTAAACATGCAACGAAAACGAATCGCCTCTGAGCTTCTTCTTTTAATTATTTTTTAATAATACATTTAGAAGCATAACATCGTTTTAGAGTTGAAGTGGACGGGGCAATATCTATAACCTGTATTGTTAGGTGCAGCATCGTTCACTTTTTTGGATGTTTTATTTGAAGTATTTAGCTATTAATTATAGTTTTGATAGATACTTTCTTTCACCATTGTTTTTGCCTCAAAATAGCTATACGGTTAAAAGCTACACGTGTTAAAAGAACTGCAACTAGTAGAAAATTTTTACTAACAAAACGGAATATATGGATGGGTACTCATTGACGAAAAGTCTAAGCAAGAGGTGGAGCTGAGCAAAAGTTTAGATTGTTAGTGTGATGGAAAATGCAAAGAACTAATATATATTTTGTAAATTGCAATAGCCTTATTTCTGATAGGAAAATGTGGCATCATAACATAAGAATATTAGCCAATGTCGAGACCAATGAAAACAAAATTTTAAAGAGGGGTTGTTAAGTGATACAAGATGTTAAAAAAATGCGTTTTCAGCAACATACATTGCTTTAAAAATTAAGTGCAATTATGTAAAACAGCATAGAAAATTTAAGTAACTAAGAATTAAAATAAAATAAACAGATTAAAGAACTAAAGTTACGAAAAGAAAAAAGAAAACTATATACACAACGCAACGTATACAAATATTAAATGAATCTAATGAGGGGTTTATTAAATGATACAAGATGTTACAAAAAAGAGGCGTTTTAATCGACAAACATTGTTTTACTATGAAAAACAGTATATAAAATTTAAATATACAAATAACATAAACGGATTAAAAAAAATAAAGTTATAAAAAAAGAAATATATATACACAATGTACGCAAATGTAAAATGAATCTAATGAGGGGCTTCAAATATACAAAATGTTATAAAAAAGATGTTTTAAGCGAAAAAAATTGTTTTACTGTGAAAAACAGTATAGAAAATTTAAATAACTAAAAATTAATACAAATAACATAAAAAGATTAAAGAAATCGAAGTTATATGCATAAAAAGGAATATATATATACACAATATACACAAATGTAAAATGAATCTAGTGGGGGGCTTTAAATGATAAAAGATCTTATAAAAAAGACGTTTTAAAAAGACGTAAAATTTAGAAAAATAGGATAGAAGATTTTAAATAACTAAAATTTAATAAAAATCCAAATAAACAGTTTAAGGAAATTAAAATTTCAAATATAAAAAAAACACAATATACAATATATACAAATATTAAATGCCGATATATATATATATTTTTACTATGCACAAAGTGTTTTGTAAAATTTAGTGTGAAAATGTTGTTGAATTGTTTTGCACTGGTTACTAAGCAAAAGAGAACTAAGTATAAATATATGAATAGGCGGAGCTCCAAAGAACCAAACTGTTCTCCCTTTTTTCAGAAAGCAGAGATAACAGCACTGGCGCGCCTTTGATCTTTCAATTAACGCTGTGCATTCGATTCAGAATACTATTTCTTGTAGCTTATTTTGAATTCAATTTTTAAAACACATTAAATACAGAAACTTAAAACAAAATATTTCAAATCAAAAATATGATATAGAAAATGGATACGTGTATAATTCAAATTTTTATATGACTTTAAAAAATATATTATAGTATTTTTCAGCCCAGTAATATATGTATTTATTTTTGACACACACACAAAAAAAAATTCCTACATACTCTCGAAATTTTTTTCCTTGCAATATGCTAATTTCTTTCATGTTTTGTTTATTTTCCTGGAACGCCGCGGAGCCCCTGGAAAGTATAGGCGGAGCCCTAAGGACTCCGTGGAGCACACTTTGGGAACCTCTGTCCCATTCCAGGCATCATCCCATCGTAGCGTCTTGCATCTATTTGCTGCGTTTTGGAAAGGAAAGGACTCGAATGTTCACCTACATGCTGCATCACGTGACCGAACTTAAGCAGACACCGCCTGGTGCTGTCATCTGTTGAGAGACAATGAACTAATAAAGTATGCGAGATAGAATACATTTCCTTCAGCTTCAGCCATGCTGATAAGTCAACTGGCCTCGGGTGACCACCGGCAGTAGCAACAGTAGTTCAGTACCTGAAAAGACAAAAACACAAGCGTCAGACAAAGTTATTTTATTTTTAACTACATAAATAAAAACATTAGGTCTGCGGTTTCAACTTCAAAAAAAATATTCAAAATATTCAGTTTTTGTTTTCTTTAAAGACGTCTTCAATTTAAAAAACTTTTTTTTTTTTTTCAAAAAGAACACCAAATTCTCTAAAAGTCAGAGTTCATCTTTAAATAAAACGCAAAATTCGTCGAAGAGTCAAGGAATGAGAATTGAGAATGCCTCTTTCATAAGGCACATTTGTCCTAATGGCTTTACCGTCATTGAACATCATTACAAGATGTTTCTTCTTTTCTTTTTTCTCTTTTGCATCTTTTCTTCTTATTTATTTTCTTTTTTCTTTCGTCTTTCTCTTCCTTCTTCTTCACCACATTTCATAATCACAACTGGATAAAATTGTCTAATTTTTTTCGGAGTATAACAGCTTCAAAATCAAGAGACTTGTCAGGATCAAGATCATACTTGTCAAAATTAGTAAAATTATCATCATCAGTATTGTTTCCTAGCTGTACTTAATTTTAGAATACTATGTAGTATATATATTCGAATCTATAGGTCATATACAGTTCTGCACAAAAAAAATCGCACATTTTTCCGACTATAAATGATAACGTCTGAAATTGGGTTTTCGAATGTGTTATGCGTTTTCCAAACAAAAATTTTTCGGAACTGATGCTGTACTTACATAATAAATGCTTTCAGCTGGGTCATTTTCTAGATGCATGGAAAAAAGTACTTGTTATATTCTTTAGAAAAAAAGCTTGAAAAACGTGAAAAATTGAAAACTCCTATCGCCCAATAGCTTTGCTACAAATCTTGAAAAAACTAGACTAATGCAAGACTAATAAAAACAAAAGTAATGACATTATTAGAAAATGTTTCATACCTAGATAATGTTCAATTTGGTTTCCGAGAAGAAAGAACTACTGTCGGTGCAGTATTTTAAAAAAAATCTAAACTCGCGGAATCACTTCTAAAAAATATTGAGGTATAGTGTCATTCGACTTCGAGGGTTCTTTTGATAACATCGACTGGCATATTATTCAGAAATCATTGACAGCTCCCTTCTCTCACCCTACTTAAAATGTCTAGTGAAAAACTATCTTTCTAATCGATTTGAATTTATACAATGGTTTCAAGCATACAAAGGATAACCACAGGGGTCATGTAAGGGTCCCCTTCTCTGGCTACTAGTTACGGATTGCCTCATAAACAATATCATAGCAAAGGATATTAGCTTAGGCTGATGATTTTATTATTATAACTATAGGGAATACCTGAAAAGAACTATAAAAAAATAAGTTCAAGAATCTCAATCTTTTCTAATCTATGCAATTCTCTAAATTTACCAGTCTCAAGTCAAAAAACAAAAGCAATGTTATTTGGTAGAAATATTTTCGCTCGCAGGAAATTTATATTTAAATTACAAAATATTAGAATAAGTATTCAGAAAAAGTTTAATTTATTTAAGCTTACTATTAGATTCCAAATTTAAATAGCTACACCACTTAACTTATGTGAAATCTAAAATATTTCATACTTAGTTTCAAAAGGTTTAAAATTTTCAATCACTGAATTAATCCAGATAGTCTAACAATGTGGTATAAAACAGTATAGTTTTAAACATATGGTTATGAGGTTTGGTTTCCTGATTTAAATTGCCATGGCATACGGAGATTTAAATTAATACAGAGAACCGCTCGACTAAACATGATACAAGTACATAGGAGTATCTCCACTGACGCATTATGCGTTCTAACTGGAATTCCTATACCTCCAATAGACATTACGTTAATTAAAGACTATAACTGCTACATCAACGTTTACAGTAAACTACCAGAATACATATATTTCCGTTAATGTAATCAGACTACATAACCAGAACTCAATGTATCCCTTATTACCTATTTATTATTGATGATTTATAATTTATCACTTATAATCTATTTATTACTTGTCATTTTTCGTGCACTAAACTGGTTAGCATCTTCACAGTACAAAAATCTTCTCATCTTAAGGGATATTCACTCATTACTTGATTCCTTCAAAAATGTGTTTCCACGAAATTATTTAATAACAAAAATATATAGCATTTTATTGTCTATTCCCAACAAACAAGTAAAAATTACATGGATCAAATAGCATGTTGGAACAGAGGGTAATGAACGAGCAGATTTATTGGCATTCTTTGCTATCATAAATGACCGTTACAACGAAAAGGAAAGTAACTCTTTTAATAGTTACATTTTTCCTCAACAGGTAGCGCAATTGTAGAATACTAAAAGTATCTATTCCATGCGTTATAGAAACAGATGATTTTATTGAGCAATATCTAGGCGAACGGTGTACATTTATAACAGATGTTACATTAACACCTATCCCCCATTTTCAAATGCCAAAAATAATTTTTTTAGACAAAACATAGTCACATTTTGTCATCAAGATTAGCTATATTCATTAAAAGGCCAAGATAGTTATAAAATACAAATCGTATACAAAAAGTTAATCTAAATTTCATTAAAAAAAAAAAAAAAAAAAAAAAAAAAACAGTTTTCGCCTATTGCATTATAGTGGACACGGAAGCTTCCATCATTTAAAAAAAAAATAGAAAAACGCTCCTCTCCAACATGTATATGCCAAAAAAAAACTTTTCAACATTACATATATGGAAATTGTCCGCTAATGAGACATAATTTCAATTTTAATAAAAATATCACAGTGAGACAAAATCTGAATAAAACCATGTTTGATCCTTTGAACTATAGTAAACTAAAAGAAAATTACAACATTCTAAATAAATATTTCTCAAATTCATTAAGATACAACTAAATGTAAATATATTGCTTGAAGGTGAGTAAAAACATACATAAAACATTTAAAATCACATTAAAGTCCTTTTAAAAATTCAAAACGTTTTCAACCGAACTACTCGGTCATCATCAGTGAAAAACTAATTGTTGAGTTGAGTTGTTGTCTCTTCGCGTTTTCTTGCTTGCCCGGAATAAACTATTTTACTTCAAGGGTTTGGAATATAAGGTGGGATGGGAAAGGTAATCCAATTATTTATTGAACTAAGATCGATGCTGGATAGTATGAAGTGCCAAACTGTTGAAAAACTTTATAAATATGAACAACTCAACTCAACAATTAGGTTTTCACTGATGATAACCAAGTAGTTCGGTTGAAGACGTTTTGAATTTTTTAAAAGGACTTTAATATACTTTTAAATGTTTTATGTATGTTTTCACGCACCTTCAAGCAATATATTTACATTTAGTTGTATCTTAATGAATTTTAGTTATTAAACAAGGTGAATTTGCACTGAAATGTTAACTTTTTATTAAATATTTCTCATTTATCAGAAAGAATCTATGATTCTTTTTCCTACTTTTATAAAATATTTTTAATAGTATCTACATTGCTATTAAAAATTGCATATTATATAGTTCACATTACTGTTCACATCTTCTTCTTGGTACTCACCTACTAATGTTTACTGGTTGTGTCATGCAAAAATTTACTAAATGTGTTATGCACTAGTTTACTTTTTCGTAAAATTCCTAATTACATCTTTATACTTTTTTTTATCTTTTTTTTTATATACTTATACTTTTTTTTATAAGCCATGTACGCTAATGGCGCCTGGTGCATGTAAAATCCGTCGTGGGTGCAAAGTCCTCCAAGTTCCCTTTGAATTATACCTCTGGAGGTGCCTAGTCAGGTGAAGGTCTCGTCACCTGATCAAGGTTCTAAATTACGAGACCAATTCCTTTCTCTTTTTTTAAAATTTAAATTTCTTTTTTAAACCTGCCATTTCAGCGAGGTTGGATGGATGCCGTGAGCTGTCAAGTAGAGAAACTGTAGCAAACCACTAGAGAACACTACAGACAAGATGTAATACATAGCGGAAACACAAATATTTAAACTGAATTATATAAACCTGTCTATATTAGCAACCATAGTCAGTGTGAATATGGCCCGAAAGCAAGCCCCTTTCCTTATTCGACAACATACCCAGATACCCATAATTAATAACAAACTAGAACCGGCCAACACAGTATCAAAGTAACTCTCACGAAATACCGTTGCAGCCAAGGACACCCAAGAAGCTAATCAGGTGGATCTCCGTTATGAGGAGATTAGGCGAATTTCGCCCCGCGGCCAGGTATACAAACTCGTTAAGCTGGGCATAATGCCCGGCAGGTAGGGGCCTGGTCTGCGGTTTAATAATAATAATAATAATATACTTTTTTTTATCACATTATTATTGTTATTATTATTTTAATCAGAGCTTTATATGACGCATAGTCTTGTTTTAAGTAAACTAGGGCATCCAACCCGGTCTTCCCGAGATAGAGATTATATGTGAAAACCATTTTTGTTATGTTATTATTGAAAACTCTAATAGATGTTTCACATTGAATAATTTTTTTTTAGATTGCACCCCAACAACACCAAAGAGCATTTTTATATGAAATATGTCAATTATATATTCAAATACAATTTTGAAATTTATTAAAAGCGGTAATTTAGTACAGTAGAACTCCAATTATCCGAACTCCGACTATCCGAATCGCTGATTATCCGAATCGCTTTCGGAATTTCAGAAAAAAAAATTAAGACTGAAACGTACTGCGATTCACAAAATAATGATTCTGTCTACGCGCGGTACTGCCCTTCCCTCCGCAGAAGAGACAGGAGAAGATGAGGATGACGTGCCACTTGAGGAATTCAGAAACCTGGATGTTCAGAATGTTCCTGAAATTCCTGGATGTTCAGAAGTTAGTGTTGAAGCTATAGGAGAGTGGATGGTGTGTGATTCGTCTGATCCTGGGTTTCAAATTCTAGATGATGATGAACTTATTGAAAGTGTGAGAGAAGAAAGTGTCGAGGAATAAGATGACCTTAATGTCGAAGTTGAAGCAGGCATGGGACCATGAGCTAGTGAAGCATTTGCCGGCCTTAAAACTGCGTTGAAGTGGATGGAGTGTCAGTCCGAGTGTGACCTCATGCAACTTCTCACTGTCAAGCGGATGCGCGACTTGGCTGCCCGAAAACGGATGAAGACTGTCAAGCAGCTTACTTTAACCGAGATATTCAGCAAGCAGTGACTTTCATTTACAGTACTGTACGTATATAATGTACTAATGTACAGCACTTGTAAGTTACGCTCAACATGTAAAAGTGTTGCCTTTTCATTTAATTAATTAAAAGCTCTTTTTTTAATAGTTTTTTTTTCTTGCATTTTCAACATACATACAGTAATTAATTAAAATAAACCCTTTTTTCGGAAAAAATCCAATTATCCGAATTTTTGATTATCCGAATGGGGTCCGGTCCCAATTTATTCGGATAATTGGAGTTCTACTGTATTCGCCTCGTGCCAGAAGTTAAAAACCGAAAAAATTACAAAATTTCATTATCTTCAGCAGTGTTTTTTTTTGTTTTTTTTTCTGATAATTTCAGCGGTTTAAAGCGCTTATTTTGATTACATGTCTGTTACATTTGTGTTTTATTTATACTATTTTGTTTATTACTTAAAGAAGTTTTAATTTCGTTATTTAATATTAGCTGGAAAAAAAGGCTAAACTTTTTATATCGTTATTATATTCCACTAAAGTGCAAACGGATTGATATTTTGCAATCGTCTACAAGCGACAGAGATAAATAATTTTAAAAAAAAAAAAAACATACTTGAAGTTTAATTTAAATGCTGTAATAAATGAGTAAACTGCGGTACAGTTTTCAAACAAATTGCATTTGAAAGTATATTTTTTTCCCTATATAGCGGTGTAAAAATTTAAAATATGCGATGCCTTAGAAATTAAAAAAATTGCAGTAACAAAAATCGCCAAAAGCGTTGCCATTCGTAAAATGATATCAGGGTTACGCACGCGGGCACGTTTGTCCTTTATAGTATTACTTCAGTAATTTTTAGTGGTGCAAAAATGTATCTTTCCTATTTTTTTTAAATGTTAAGAAATGTTGTGATGCAGAACTTGAATTGTAAAAACTAACTTTGTACAAATAAGCTTATGTACTAATTAACTTTGTATTAATTAACTTTGTACTAAAGTATCAAATTTCATTAAGCATTTCTCCTTGTGGAGGAAAGTTCCTGTACTCCTGGCTGGTCCTCCACAAGTAGGAAATTTCATTTCATTTGTTTATTTAGATATCATTTTTCAGTTTATTAAACGGTGAGCATTTGTTAAAATATACTGAATGTATTGGAAAGTGTTTTATAACCTATGCTTGGCGCATGATTTTTCTTTCTTGTATATTTATTATGCCAGTAAACTACTATGTTTCGAATTAAATCTCAGAAATTCAATATTATGTGAAAATATAATTATTTACCAAGTGATAAAATTCTTTAATTATATAGTCAATGCAACTTAGCGGCTGGCTCTCCACAAGAGGGCAATTTCATTTCAATTTTTTATTTAGATATCATTTTTTAGCTTATGAAACGTTGAACATTTGTTAAAATATTCTGAATGTATTGGAAAGTGTTTTATAACCTATGCTTGGAGCATGATTTTTCTTTCTTGTATATTTATTATGCCAGTAAACTACTATGTTTTGAATTAAATCGCAGAAATTCAATATTATGTGAAAATATAATTATTTACCAAGTGATAAAATTCTTTAATTATATAGTCAATGCAACTTAACGGCTGGCTCTCCACAAGAGGGCAATTTCATTTCAATTTTTTATTTAGATATCATTTTTTAGATTATGAAACGTTGAACATTTGTTAAAATATTCTGAATGTATTGGAAAGTGCTTTATAACCTATGCTTGGAGCATGATTTTTCTTTCTTGTATATTTATTATGCCAGTAAACTACTATGTTTTGAATTAAATCGCAGAAATTCAATATTATGTGAAAATATAATTATTTACCAAGTGATAAAATTCTTTAATTATATAGTCAATGCAACTTAACGGCTGGCTCTCCACAAGAGGGCAATTTCATTTCAATTTTTTATTTAGATATCATTTTTTAGCTTATGAAACGTTGAACATTTGTTAAAATATTCTGAATGTATTGGGAAGTGTTTTATAACCTATGCTTGGAGCATGATTTTTCTTTCTTGTATATTTATTATGCCAGTAAACTACTATGTTTTGAATTAAATCGCAGAAATTCAATATTATGTGAAAATATAATTATTTACCAAGTGATAAAATTCTTTAATTATATAGTCAATGCAACTTAACGGCTGGCTCTCCACAAGAGGGCAATTTCATTTCAATTTTTTATTTAGATATCATTTTTTAGCTTATGAAACGTTGAACATTTGTTAAAATATTCTGAATGTATTGGAAAGTGTTTTATAATCTATGCTTGGAGCATGATTTTTCTTTCTTGTAGATTTATTATGCCAGTAAACTACTATGTTTTGAATTAAAACTCAGGAATTCAAAATTTTTCTTTCTTGTAGATTTATTATGCCAGTAAACTACTATGTTTTGAATTAAAACTCAGGAATTCAAAATTGTGTGGAAAATATAATTATTTACCAAGTGGTAAAATTATTAATTATTCTGTCAAAAATTCGGTAATATCCATATTTCACGCTATACTATCTTTCCTAGATTAACCCGAAACGCAATTGTTGTAATCATATACGTTGCTTGTGGATAAAAGAAATATTCTTTTTATTTATTATGCCAGTAAACTACTTTTTATCATTTCAATTTTAACAATGCAATGCTCTTCTGGGATAAAATTGTCTCAATTTTGATAAAATAATAATGTTGTAGAATATTTTTTAAATTATAAGACGAACTTTCAAAATTATCTGGAAAACAAATGTTCATGAATATTGAAATAATTTAGTTAAAGAGTTGAAGTTTCAGAAATAACCGTATTGCTGTTAATATTATCTTTTCTAAGATTAACTTAGCAAGCAATTTTTTGATCAAACTGTTTGGCTGGGTAAAAGTAATGTCATGTTTAATTTATTATATCAGTAATGTTTCTTTATTTTATTTTTACCAGTGAAATTTTTTGTTGAAAAGCAATGACGTAGTTTTGACAGGGTTTTCTGAGAAATGTTTAAAAAAATTATAACACCAACATCCAAAGGTTTCTGTGATAATCATATTTCAAGTTTTTTTTTTCTCTATAAAATATTATATTAAAAGATATTTCTTAGAATAATAGCAAGCATTTTTTTTTTTTTTAATCTTACAGACTCGTATGTTTTTAGGTGCGTTCGTAACTATATATAAATACGTAGCACCTATTAGTCGTCGTATGGTCAGTCCGTCTGTCCGTCTGTCCGCATATAATAGCACAAAAACTACCCAATCGAATGATTTGAAATTTAACATATATAATCGTTGCAGAATTTCGTCAAGTCATTTCAAATTTTATGAAATTCGAATCAAAACTTAAAAAGATATTAATAAAAGTTTTCTTTATTCTATTAAATCCTATATCATACGTAATCCATATAGTAAAAGAGCAAGTCATGCGATTGAGGAAAACAAATACAATCTTTTCCATATGCCAAGCGGCCATTTTTATTCAAAATTATTTTTTCGAATAAAATTGCTTAAAAGTTAAATTTTTAGGAAGATCGTTCAAAAAAAAATTGTTTTCTTGAGAGATGAGTTTCGTTAAAAAATGTATAGATTCTGAGATAATTTCGGTGAAAATTAGGTTAACAACCGAATATCTCAATCCATTAAGGTAAATAAACAGAAGATCCATTTATCGTGAGTCATAGAAATATTAAACCATGGAGGTAATCATTCGCAAAGCAAGATCTCCATGGTGAATTTTACAGCGCTCTCTGGTGTCGAAAAAAAAATTCGCATCTGTAAACGTAGCATACGTAATAAGAAAAAAAAAAAAAAGTCATCTTCATTTCGTTCATAGCAGACGGTATAACTTATTTCACTGAAATAATAACGATGATTTTTTACATTGTAAAACTAGTTATAGCACGAAACGAACGCACCTCATTTGTCACGATTAATGTACAATTTCCAACTTGTTAGTTATTATGTCAGAAAATTATTTTTCGTGTTTAGGATTTTTATAATGTAGTGATTTGATGCAAAACAAACTATTGTAATTTTGATATAAACAAAATATTTATTAAGAAAAAATTGCTGTCATTCAGTTTAAAAATACATTGTCAATATAAAAAAAGATCAGTTTTTATAAATGTTTCAACAGAAGAATTCTTTGCTTTATTAATTATATTATTATTATCGAGACAAAAATAACTACTAAAATTTTGATATTAAAAAAAAGTTTTAAAAGAAAAATTTTACATAGGTTGATTGAATTTAATTTATAATTAGGATTGGATTTATAATTTATAATTAGGATTGAATTTAAAAATGCAGTCTTTTTTTTTTTTTTTTTTTTTTTTTTTTTTTTCAAAAAAGATTAGTTTTCATAAATGTTACAAAAAAAGTTTTTAATGTATAAAAACAGATACTGATTTAATGAATATTATTAAACAAAAATAGCTGTTGTAATTTTAATTAAAAAAATTATAAGGAAGAAAATGTGTATTGCTGCCTTGGAATGTAAAGATACATTCCCAGTTTAAAATAATTACTTTTTTAAAGAAATGTTTCAATAAAAAGAATTTTTTTATATATAACAGAAGATACTAATTTACCTTATACAGTAAAACCTGCTAAGACGGAATAGCGACCATGGAACCGGAAAAAATCGCTTTAGAAAGGTTTTATTCTTAGCAGTTATGTTACTATGGTGTTCTTTTTGCAGCAAGCACAATAAAATATTTTCCATTTAAGACAGGATTCTGCTGTAGATGGGTTTCGTTTTTACGGGTGTTACTGTATTATTATCTATACTAAACTAACTAATGTAATTTTGATAAAATAAAAATTTTACAGGAAAATTTTTGTGTGTCGATCTCATTGAATGTAATAAATTAGTTTATATAATAAGATGCATTCTCAATTAGTTTATATAAAAAGGTACATTCTCAAAGATTAGTTTTTATGGATACTTCAACAAAATAATTTTTTAACGCATACAAGCAGATACTGATTTACTTTATATAATCTGACAAACATAAAATGCAGGGTGTAGTCGTAGTTGTCCAACTAGGTGAAAAAGTGTTCAGAACGGGATTTAGTCAAGGTCCTGGGATTAAATCCCAGCTTGGACACGTTTTCACTCAGTCGGAAAACAACAACTTCTGTGATTTATTTACCAATCACAATAAAAATATTTGTGTTAAATTAATTAGGTATAATTACGTATCCAACGTTTACTTGGAGTCCCATTCCCTGCGATATATTCTGTTTCAGATAACAAACCAGATGTCATTATCATATAGATGTTATTATTGTCTAAGTGAATTGGGTCCGAGAATTTTTCCAGAATTGGTAGGCGCGTTTTCAGCTTATACTAAGATTTTGGGTTCAAATCCCGACCTGGACACTTTCCACTCAGTCGGAAAATTATAACTCCCATGATTTATTTACCATTTAAAATAAATGTGTTGAATTAAAGAAGTGTAATTATGTATCCAACGTTTATTTGGAGTCTCATTACCTCCGATTTTTTCTGTTGAGCTGTTTCAGATAACAGAACAGATGTCATTATCAACGAATTGTCTGAGTGAATTGGGTCCGAGAATTTTTCCAGGATTAGTAGAGCGTTTCCGGCTTATACCTTGGTCCTGGGTTCAAATCCTGACCTGGACACTTTTCCACTCAGTCGGAAAATTATAACTCCAATGATTTATTTACCATTTAAAATAAATGTGTTGAATTAAAGAAGTGTAATTATGTATCTAACGTTTACTTGGAGTTCCATTACTTCCGATTTATTCTGCCGAGCTGTTTCAGATAACAGACCAGATGTCATTATCAAAATATTGTCTAAGTGAATTGGGTCCGAGAATTTTTCCAGGATTGGTAGAGCGTTTTCGGCTTATACTAAGATCCTGGGTTCAAAGCCCGACCTGGACACTTTTCCACTCAGTCGGAAAATTATAACTCCTATGATTTATTTACCAATTAAAATAAATGTGTTGAATAAATGAAGTGTAATTACGTATCCAACGTTTACTTGGAGTCCCATTACCTGCGTTTTATTCTGTTGAGCTGTTTCAAATAACAGAACATATGTCATTATCGAAAGATTGTCTGAGTGAATTGGGTCCGAGGATTTTTCCAGGATAACTCAGTTGGTACAATGTTTTCAGCTTATACTAAGGTCCTGGGTTCAAATCCCAACCTGGACACTTTTCCTTTCAGTCGGAAAATTATAACTCCTATGATTTATTTACCAATTAGAATGATTGTATTGAATTAATGAAAACTTAAAATGAATAGGCTAAATTTTTTTCAGCTTAGTATTACTTCAAAACAAATCCGCTTTATTTTTAGAATAAAAATGTTGGAAAAATGTTGAAAATTTTATGAGAAAAATTTGAGCCGGTTAAAAATTTTATTCTTAATTTGCAATATATGCTTAAAATTATATATTGAAATTAAAAATTTTAGTACATACTTCTGTTAAAAGCATGTAATTTAATTTGTTATAAAATTTGTTTTAATAAACGTAGTAGTTTTTCATGTAGTATGTTTGAATTGTCTAAAAAATTGTTTAAAATCATTTACATACTTATTTAGTTAGTAAGTTCAGAAATATCATATATTTTATTATATCCTTACTATTTACTGAAATGAAAATAAAATTATCTCTCTCTTTCGATAGCAATGCAGAAAAAAAATTTGCTTATACAATTTTCATCCTTTTTGTTTTCTTAAGTCTCTAATTTATTTGATTTAACTAATTAAAAAAAAAAAAACTATTAAAAAATAATTTTACAAAAATAAATAAGAAAACATTGGCTTTTATAGTATAACATTGTAAACATTGTATTGCATACAAATTATAAAGTGTTCTGCAAAGAAGCCAACTCTTTAAGTCATCAAGGGAAAAAAAAAGAAAAATCTTTATTTGAAAAGCGCGAACAAGCTTCTTTCATCCATCAATCTGAAGAAAAATATTTATCATCCGGCTTCATCCGTTTAACCACTGACTCTATTTGGCATTTTATCCCTCTTTGGCGACTGACTTCCATTTCCAGCAACCCTGCGGTGCCGATTGTGTTGGCGCCAAATGGACAACAAAAGACGCGTGTTGCTTGCTTTTCCAAGTCGCGTTAACAGATAGGTAATGATAATAATGGGTGTAATCTGCTCCAGAAACACCGACCTTTACATACCTCAAGGAAAACAACAGGGCGGTTTATTTTTTATTCAACAAAAAAGGTAGATAAAGGAGCCTTTTTTTTTTCTTCTTCTGTCTTTCGGCGAAAGACGAACTCGGAAGAATTAAAAAAATGCATTGTGAGCTTAAAAAAAAATCGGGGGTGTTTGATGATTTCACCTGGAGTTAGTGGGTGATGAACCGCAAAAGTCAAGAATTCGGTCTAATTGCCATTAATGGAGAGGTTTTGGATGATGACGTGTGTGTTTTAACGACATCTTATTGTAATTTTTCATGGCACGTCTCACCCACTCGTAGAAAAGATTAGTGTACTTTTTTCTTATTTATGAAAATGTCTTATACCAGAAAAATTATAGAATACGATTTTTTAAATATTACTACTGACTAGCGTAGACATGGTCAAAGATTTAACGGGGCAACAAATCAGGCAATCATCTATCTATCTATATCATTTTTTTATGGACACGATAACTTCAATAATTCTGCATAAATCTCTTCCAAGTTAATACATAAAATCAAGGGACATAAAATCTCGGTCAAGTTCAAGTTCGTTAATGGGCAAAATCCAACCAGGCGGGGGGGATAAGGTTTTTTTTTGTGAAAACAGAAAAAAAAACCATAACTTCTTAATTATGATATGTATCGAATCCGTTAAAAATTATTATTACTTCTAGGACAACTGCCGAAAATTTACGCATGACAGATTTTTTTATATAATTAAAAATGGCTCCAAGGGGGGGGGGGGGGGGGTGAGGAAAATAGGGATTTAAGAAGAAAAAAATCATAACTTTGTCAATTCACAAGATATCAAATCCCCTTAAATTTATTATAAATCCTCTTAATATCTACAACTTTTATATTGAAAAGTTTTTTTTATAGGACCATCCATTACAATAAAAAAAAAAAATCTTGCCGGCTCTGTCTACAGACACAGGCAGATTTCGAAGTGGGCGGTCCCAACTGCCGCATCATGGCAAAATGGTAATTTCTTCTGCAATTCCCCCAAAACAGGCGCCCCATGGTCTGCGTCTTCGAAATCTACCTGTGCCTGTAGGCCGAGTCGTCAGGAATTTTTCTATTTATTAAGGTGTCTTATACCAGAAAAATTATTGACTATGAATTTTTAAATATTACTAGTAACTGGCGTAGACATAGGCATCAACTTAATGGGCCGACAAAATCAAGCAAATTTCCACCACTTATTTTAAAATGTTATTTTTGTCTTAATTAATCACGGTGATTAAATAGGACAGATTTTTTTTTAATTAGTGGTAGAAGTATTCCTGATTGCCTATCTCGTTCCCCTCAAGTTGGCGCATGTGGCGTAGCAACCCGATGTGTTGCATTTGCGTTGTATCAGATATTTTTACTTTCTTCTACCTTTGCAAAAAAATATATTGGATTTTCGACTTCCGGTTTTCGACGAATTTATACGTTTTAGAAAATCCTGAACACGATTTGACTGTTTTCAGGAAATGTCTGTTTTTGAGTCTGTCTGTCTGTGACAAAAATTTTATGCGCGCTCTATCTCAAAGACTAATACATAGAATTTAATAAAACGTTTGATTCAGTTAGGCCTTGATATAAATTGGTGTTGGTTAGTTTTTGGTGTAAATCGCCCAACAGGTGTCGCTGCTATGCTGCATTTTTCACGATTTCCGCAATAGCTCTATCTCAAGAACTAATGTACGGATTTTCATAAACTTCAGATTCACTTAGAAGTTGACATAGGTTTTTGCTGATTAGGTTTTGGTGTAAATCGCCCAAAGCGTGGCGCTGCTCTGCTGCGTTTTTCAGGATTATAACAATTTTATCTGTAGTCATATCTCAAGAACTAATCGTCGGGATTTCATCAAACTTCATATTCTGTTAGACCTTGACATAAGCTGGTGCTGATTACGTTTTCGTGTAAATCATATAACAGGTGGCGCTCCTATGCTGCAGTTTTTCATTCTAAAAAGCATAATAAGAAAAAAAAACACTTTTTGAAGTATTAATAACATGTATGAGATAGAAGAAACTTTTGGGATTGTTTTTTTTTTCGGGGGGGGGTGGGGTGGAGGGCGAAATCTTATTTATTTATTTTTATTTATTTATTTTTTTTGAAAATATTTATAATATTATTTTTATTACATTTCTTATTCTATGCAATAAATCATGTTTACAATGTAAATGGATTGAAAAATGTGAAAATAACATTTTGCAAGTTACGTGATTGTGATGTAATTATAATATAATGCCTTTATAGAAGTGACTATATATGGGCAATAAAATTCCACTGGTCGAGAGGATTTTGGATTAAAATTCGGAGAGCTATTGCCAAGCTAATGCTTGTTTACCTGTCTAACTCCGTCCAGGGGGCTTCCATGGCCCGCTAATCGCTTGAGAGCGTAGGAGTCAGATCGGCGGGTTCAACTCCCGTCTTCTCCATTGCACACACTTTGTGGAGCCCTCGGTTGTAATTCTCTGGTGTTGTAAATTTCCTTGTGGCTATCTCGTCCTTGTATACTGACGATGACTTATAAGCGGGTACTTGATGTCAAGCACACAAGTCAGATGTATGTCTCAACTAGCTGTTACCCGTGACTTCGTTCACGTAACATTAAAAGAAAAATAAATGTACTAATCAAGCAAAATATTTCACTCCTGATAATTAAAAACGTAAATAATTAACTAACTCTTTATCACATTTCATAGAAGAAAATACGATATTTCTTTGTTATAGGGGCCTTGACATAAATCAGTTTAAAAAAGGTAAAATTTTGTGCCAAATAACCGCGAAAAGGAAACTGCAACCAATGGAAAAAAGACGGCCAAATAAAATCGTGCAAATCAACGAATTGGGTAAAAATAAATGTCAATTTTACCGGATAAACCATTTTACTTTTAACGACTTTGAGAAACGTTTTAACAGCCATCATTTAAAAATAATTCATTGGAAATAGTATATGCTTTTTCTTTAAATTCAATTCTTGTGAATAGGGACGAATAATTCTACACCTAAATGCAAGGAGCTTCAAATGCAAAGCTTTTTGCAGCCCAAAATTAGATGCAAACGTAACACTTAAATTGCAAAGCTTTTTGCAACCCAAAATTATATGTAAACCTTACTTTTGCATGTAATTTTCATTGCAAATTAACATTTATTACTGTTCAAATTAAAATTAATTTGGGTGCAAATTACATGTAAATGTTACGTTTGCATGTAATTTGGGGTTGCAAAAAGCTTTGCAATTGCAAGTGTTACGTTTGCATGTAACAGCAAATTTGTGTCCTTGGTTTAATCTATAGCTGAAACAAATCTTGATTTCTTGACAATATGCTGACAGACGATTTTTGCTCTGCAGAATAAATTGATTCATAAAGTTTGAAAATGTGGAAATATGTTTTTACTTTTCGGAAATTTTACTGTAATCAAGATTTTTTTTCACCAACTATTCAAATTGAAAATAAAATAATTTTTTTCAGTTTTAATGAGAAAATGGCATAAAAATATAATAATCCGTTTTATTTCTCCTTTTTTATCCACAAAAATGGAGTAATTTAAGTACCATTTTTAGAGAAATTTCGTTAAAATTTACAAAAAAAATATTAATATCTCGGAATCTAATTCAAAATTTTAAATTCTCCGAGTTTATATGACATCCTCGAATCAATGATAACTGGTGTTAAGTAAATCGCGTTGCATTAAGAGGAGTAGTTGCGAAATACACACAGTCAGATTTTAACTTAATAGCCTTGTGTTCAATTTTCTTTTCTTGATAATCTTACTTATGCTTGTATTAATCACAGAGTTCAGAGAATAAATAGAGATGAAATGTGCATGTTCGGCGTGATGCTGAAAATGTAACCCTACAGTCGGCCCAAACAACTGACGGCTTGCTTTGAAAACCTCTCCCCGTCCAATGAATTCAGTCATTGTTCCATGTACAGCCTCTCTCCATCCAATGAAGTCAGCTCTTGGGCCTAATGATTTGAGCGATAACCGGCTTCATATTGCAAGCCGATTTTACGGTTCATAACCTCTCTATTCTTTCACTGTACTCAGTGATTATTAATGTGTGAAATTGATACACGCTCCATTTGAAACAAATTAAAAAAATCCCGTTTTATTATGACGTCACTTTGATCCCAGAGAAATCTCTTTTAAATGATATAATTCTTGTTAATTTTCTTTTCCTGGCAATAATGACGTGAATTTTAGCAGAAAACTCACATCTGTTTGTAACTGATATTCAAGCTTATTATTAATCAGTATCAAAAACATATTTCAGTAATTCATCTTAAATATGACGTCCATTATGTATATACTTTTATTATACACTGATAGTCATGCTCTTTGTAATATTACGAATATTTTAAAATACATGTTCTATTTATGACGTCATATTTGTTCAAGCCAAGAAGGATCCTTTTCATAGTTCCATGGTTCAAGCGAAATCCTTTTCTTAATAATATAATTATTGTTAATTCTTCTTTCTAATTATAACGCAATTTTTGACAGAAAAAGATCTTTTTAATGTAACCGATATTCATACTTCATGTATAATAACAAATACTCCATATTGTTGTTCCAAATATCACAGAAATTCATCTTCTTTTGAATTATTTTCATTTTTCACGTGAAAATCGCTCAATTAAAACTTAATTGTTGAGAAAAATTATTTTTCCGCATTTTTATTTATTGGCAACGATCAAATCCCTAGCAACGATAAAGTAAAATGGTTAAATTTTATCTAAAAATGTCCATTGATTCTTTATGAAAATAATCAAATTTTGAAATATTAAGAAAAGTATTTGAATAAAATAAACAAAAACCAGTCTATGTTCATTTCCGGGTTATAATCCACCTATATGCAAAGATAAAGGGCCATTAATTTCTCCATTTTGACGCTGGCTTCAGCCTAATATTTGCACACAATCGGATTTATAATATTATTAGGATTAGGATTAGGATAAAACAAATAAACAACTCCGTCCAGGCGAATATCGTCAACTTCTGTAGTGTGGGTCGTTATGGTTTGAACAAAAACTTTTAATCTGAACACATGCCCTGTATATATATTCCGAATCCATGCTCAGAACTCCGTGTTCTATCATAGTCGATCATTTTAAACAAATTCGGAAAATATTATTTTATGCGGATCAATAATGTTAAAATCTTCCAACTATTTTAATAAAAATGGTAGTAAATACTGAAGTAAGTCATGTGAATATTGAAATAAGTCATGTGAACATTCAATATGTTATTATTAATTTTTTTTAAGAGAATGTAAAATAAAAATTATTGAATCGATTTCTTTAAACAAAACAAAAATAAAGATATAGTTTCAATATTTCAGATAGCAGACGATATCTCATATTTACCTTTATTTCCCCCGCAAAAATTGAGTAATTTAATTGCCATCTTTAGAAAAACTTCTGTAAAACTTGACAAAAAATGTTGTATCTCGGAATCTAATTCAAATTTTGAAAGTCTGTGATCTTATATGACATCCTCGGATCCATGCAGGTAACTGGTGTTAATTTCACCACGCTGCATTCCGTATTCTAGGAGAAGAAAGAGGAGGAGTGAAACACAAACAGACACAGTTAGATTTTAATATTACATATTCACTGGATACAAATGTATATTCTGAAGATATCCTAATTGGTAATCGTCCAGCATTTATATCATATATTTACTATTCTCTATTACACACATTCATACTAGCTTTGTATTATTATGAAACATTTGAAAAATCCGTTAAACTTCCGATATGACGTCAGATTTTCTTTTTAATTCTCTAATGACGTGATATTAATCTGCTTTGTGTACATACACATACTCAGACTCCTTGTATTATTGAGAAATCTTTCCGTTTTATTACCACTATGACGTCAATAAATTTTATTTCATATTAACCTTTTTTTCAATTGGTGAAAATTTTTATTTCATTTTCATTTTTCACGTGGAAATCGTCTGATAGAAAAATAATTATTGTAGAAATAATTTCATCGTGGATTTTTAATTTTTGGCATCTACTATAACGAAAAATGTTTAAATTTAATAGGAAAAGGATGTTTGAATTTTGGTTTTTTATCTCTATTTAATAAAATAATACGAATTTTTAAAAATTTAATATTTTGAGCTCTTTATAGCTGGTATTCAGATATATACACAAAGTTTCAACTCTGTAAGTTACATAGTTTTTGAGAATGGCTCGGTGACAGACAGACAACGGAGCGGGAGTAATAGGGTTTCGTGAGATGAACGAAACCCTAAAAATTAGAAAATTATGACCCTTTAAAAAATGCATGTATACATTTTTCTGACGCACGATGTATTTTGTTACTGTTGGAAAGTTTTTTATAGTAGGTGCCTGATGCATGGCTTTTTGTTCTTGTTTTGATTCTTCGGAGTTCGTCTTTCGTGGAAAGACGAGTGGAAAAATAAAGAAGAACGAAAAATCATGGATTATGTAACACTTTCCAACACTTCCAAAATAATTTTGCAAATCTTTACCGTAAGGTGTAAGATGATATCTAACTAAACACGTTTGAAAACGCATAACATATTTAAAAATCCAATTTCAGGAATTACCAACAATATTCGGAAAAATATCCGATCTCTTTTGTGCAGTCCTGTATATGATCTATACATTTGTATATATACTAAATAGAATGCTAAATTTTAGTTCAGTTAGGAAACGCGTAGCACAGTTTAAAATTTCTCTTCTGCAATTTCCGAAAATAAACGGAAATGTACTCTAGGACTTTTGTGCTGTCCTGTATACAACTATACAATTTATACACACGAAGTAATAGACAAAAAATGAGTTAAATTTAAAAACACGTTCATCAACTGAAAAAGCATTCCGTTAAAACGTTTGTATACACCATTCAGTAAATTTGTGATGCTTTCTCTGGTATAAGATGGGAAAAATCCCGACTGTAGCTAAGAGATAATCATGATTATGGGAAAGGACCGAAAAAACCCTACAAATAAATTATACTTGAAAACATTAAAAATCTGCCTCATCTGCAGATTGTATATTATTATTGTAAAAAATTTGTCCATCTTTACATAAAAATTGATTAGCTTAAAACAATGAATGCGTTTTAGAAAATATGAATTTGAAACAAACAATGATTAAAGAGAACATTTAAAAAAAAAAATTAAACATTTTAAAACTTTTTTAACGTCAAATTTCGACGGTGCTGTTGGACAGATGCAATGCACATGCGCATCGGAGCTCACTTGGTAGCATTATCACAGGGAGAGAGGTGTGTGCTTAATTTACTATGTTCTTTTATTTACTGAATATGATATGGACGTGAGAATATACTATTTGCATGATATTTCATAGGTCTATGAAATTTTTTTTCTTGAAGTGGTGACTATGGTGGTAATGTTGAACTGATTTGCATTATATAGTTGTTTACGGATTGTTTGTTTGGAGTTTGCATCGAAAATAGTATACTGTATTTCACTGGGAGGGAAACTTTTAAAATAAAATTTTTGAAACATTGTTTCATACTCTCCCCCTATTAAATAATAAATAAGTTTACTATTTTACTGATATTGTTATAGCAATTTTTTCCGCCAAGTTTTGACGGGTCCCATCTAGTAAAATATAAAATTTGTATTATAAATATAATTGCACATTACTTTTCATAATAGCATTAAAACATGATTTCTTGCCCTTTCATTGCGGGTTCGGGTCGGGTACGGATTGAAGTTATTTCGGGTTCGGGTCGGATACAGGTTGACAAATGTCGGGTTCAGGTCGGGTTGCGGTCACCGAATTTTGCGGGTTCGGATCGGGTTGCGAGTTGACTTCAAATGGAATTTGCGGGTTCGGGTCGGATACAACCCGACCCGTGCAGGACTCTAGGCCGGCTTAGTCCCGCCTCACCTCTCATGCTGGTATATATACCATTCACTCCTGGCGCGTGAACCAAGGTAAACGAAGTCAATACGAACTTCGTGGGCACTTCAAAAAATCTGCATTGGTACATTGGTACCAGTGTGCAAGCCATCTCCAGTTGCCGCGTTTCTCTGTCGCCTTTTCCAAGGCCGTTATTTCCCGGGATTGGACTACCCTGGTCTCTTATCAATGTTCCAAGCTGCAAATTATGCTGACAGTGATTTAAATCAAACTTTTACATTTTTATTTTACGTTTCTTTTCTCCTTTATGACATCTACTTCAAAAAATTAAAAAAAATATACAAAAATATTTAAATTTTTTTATAAAATATAAAAAGTATATCTAGTTATTGTAATGCTGTCCTTAACCTTTCTCTTTTATAGTGTTTATATTTTCCTATTTGTATGAGCTCCTAATTATTTTTTAATTGCGCTTGTTTATTATTGCTTATGTCCCCCCCCCCTCCCCCGGTGCTAATAATTATTTCACCCTTGGCTCTGTGCTGGGGATGCGTGGTAGATGACCATAGGCTCCTTGGAAAAAGTTGTTCGAAATCGTTCCAAAGTGGAACATAAACTATTTGATGCTGTATCAAAGTTAAGAATTTTCTTTTAATCTGTTTGAAATTTTAAATATATATATTTTAAAGATATGTTGTAACGGATTATAAAGTATTGTTCAATAATTTTTTGTGGTTCCCATCTTGAAGCTTGTTGAAATGCAACAACAACAACAACAAACGCAAATGTAATAAGCTGTGCTTTTTACTCTATCTATACTTTTTAGAATTTAAACGTGATTGCTCTGATGATGGTTATTGCATTTGCTTCTGTTCTTTATAACTTTTTATGCATAAATTAATGATTTATCTTATTTTGTTTTTCTTTTATGCTCATTTGAATGCACAATGTTATGACATGTGGAAAGTTGGCGGTTCAAAGTACAAATTTATCTTATCTACATATTTAAAGCGAAAAGTGCATTCTGTCAAATTTCCACTCTCTTTTCCACACGAAAATCGTCTCTTTGCACATTCTTCAACTTTTTTTTTTAAGTTTTCTACCCTCAGAAACGAGAAACGTGTTTAGCCCTCACCTGTTTAGCCTAGGGCAGGCATGTCAAACACGTAGCCTGCCGACAACTTATCTGTGGCCCGCGAAGCCTTTGGCAATTTACATGTGTTTAATTTAGTTGTTAGAGCACGGATGCTGAAAATACACTTTGCACAAACACACATGCACAAATTGTGGTCTCAGCGATGGGCAACATAAAGATATGTATATCAGTGTTACCAGTTTGACGGGCTTCTTCTATTATTCAGAATGATACCACTATTTTTGAATAGTAATATTTGTCTTTTTTATTATGTCATTAAATAAGGGGAATATTTGTCTTCAGAATGTGGTATAGCATGCTTCAGAATGTGGTAGCATTCTGAAGTCTACAAAAAAATTCCTGCTCATCTGGTAACAGTGATGTATAGACAGATATAACTCGATTTTACATTTTAGCACAAAAAAATTGTGGATACAAAGATTACAAATCGAAACGTAAAAAAGCGCGGTATCTTGAGTCTGAAAGTTTAAAGATTCGTAAATTTTTTAAAGTATTTTACTTATAATTTTTATTTGTTTATGTTGAAACTAATACTTTACTTTACTACTCTCTTAGATTTTACACCACTTTACAAAGTAATATACTGTATTTTATAAATACTAAGAAATGTATTATAAAATTAGTAAAATTCAGCGCTAATTAAGACCAGTTAAAATTTAAAAAAAAATCAAAATATAAAATTAGCTTAGAAAGTGTCACAAATTATTACTTTTATGCTTCGACACAAAACCCCGAATATGCCATCCAGGTTCTTCACTTGAACTTTAGTCGAACATATAAATTTTGGATTTTAGCTCTTTAATAATTTTCATTACTTAGGTTAGTAATAGTGTGTGATCTTTCTGGAATTTTACGTGTTTTTTCTTTCCTTTTTTTCATTTTTTATTGATATACGCACATTTTATTGACATACTCCCATACAAGCCAGGATTTATAAAAAATATATATGTTAAAGCTCTTTACCCTATGAATAAATGTGATAAACTGAAGATGGACATTGCAAATTTTTTAAAGGTGATTTACAACACAATTATATTAAAAGACAAACTGAAATTTTATGTTTGATTTGTAGTTTGTAGTGTTGGAGTTTGTATGTTGGTGTTTGGAAATAATGTAACATTAAGAGGTGCTACAGCACAAAGTATATAAAGAAAACTCACAAAAATCTGGTTAAATATCGAAAAGATAAACTGATAGAATTGAAACTGATGCTTCTTAAAAGAGAATCAAACTGCTTTCACCAAGCTTATTGGATGAAATACATTTTCTTAAAAAAAAAAACCTAATTATTGTCTTTATTACATTAAATATCCCGCGAGTCGAAATCACTCAAAACGAAATTGAAGAAATGATGTCTAGAGCAGTTAAAGAAATTTGAAAATACTATAAGCATAAGTACCATTGTTAGAAAGATTTATCTATAACTAATTGATTTCTAAAATACCGGCTATGTGCTTAAAAACTTAGTGCTTGTAAACTTATATTCGTACGCACATTCTTAATAATCGTCAATCTAAAAAATATCTTTGAAATATGGGTATGAAGATAAACAGGTGCAGGTCTACCTTCTTATACGAAATTTGATGGCTTTCCATTATAAAATTTTAACTGTTATTTTCGAACTGTTAAAAAATGTTACAATTTTCATTTTAATCAACAAATTATGAATGTGGATTATTAAAAGCTCACCACTAGACAAATTACTTGGAGTTTTCATTTGAAATTACAAAGAACCCGAGTAAACTTCAACTTCAAGGCAAATTTCATAATGCTATCTTGTTATTTGATAGTATTAGCGTTTTCAAATATAATTTATTATTTTGATAAAACAATTTTCGAAAAGAAAATGTATTTTAATTTAAGTATTGTCAGGCATTACTACAAAAATCATCGAAGTGGAAATTTTTAGAATGTACTAAAAATATATTCATAAATTAATTTAAAAAAAAGATTTTTGAATTTGAAGAAATATGAAAATCAGTTTAATCTATTTACTTCAACTCTAATGATTGATGTTGAAATTATTCTTCAGAATTCATTACTGTGCGGTTAATCAAAATTCAGTGCGATTTCATATTAAAGAAAAAATATATGGATGTGGGCAGGGGTGTAAAAACTGGGAGCCACTGAGACGATTGCCCCCACTAATTTTTTAGCATTCTTCGCCTACTAAGAATACTAATAAAATTTAGCCGAAGTGTACTAATGAAATGTAAGCGAAGAATGCTAATAAAATTTAGTTGTGACAATCGGCCCATTGGCGTCCAGTTTTTACACCCCTGGATATGGGGTTTCTAAATTTCTGTAATTATTCATCAATCGACCTATTTTTTTTTTTAACTATAGTGTGCAATTAGGCATATTTTAGCTATATTCGGCAGCGCACTTTTATACATCTTTGCATAGCTGCCAATTTTTTTTTTCAAATCAAATAAACAAAATTCGAACCAGAAAATGTATTTAATAAATCAAATTAAATAAGTAGCGCATGGGTACAAGACATATTTTATTAAATAACTTTTCTGTTTCAAAATATGCTTATTTTTACTTGTTTTCACTCTAAGAAAGCACGGAAGATTATCAGCTATGCTTTTGATCAGATCAGGATTAACACTAGAATGACCGGAAATTTTACTCAAATTTTATAAAATTATTTCACACCAGAATTTTTATTTAAAACTATTTAACTTATTTATTTAAAATATATCTTTGACTTTTATATTTAATTTATTTGAAAAAGTAATTTCGGGTTCGAATCGCAATATATTCCTTTGGCAACGGTCAAATGACCGCTCACGGTCGTTCTAGTGTTAGTAAACCAGCGTCAATCAAATCTAGCCAATTTTTGAAATAAATACAATTTAGCAAATTCAATTATATTTTATAGATTTCGTTAATGAAAAGAAAATTTGAGTATTTTTTAGAAAAATACGATAAAATAAACTATGTATAATAATAACTTTTAAACTTGTGAATATTTCTTTAACGTGGCTGTGTTTTGTACGTACATATTTTATCCTGTGCAATGGTATTATCTACAAATTTTTTTTTTATGTGGCCCGCGGCTTTGTATATAATGCTTAATTTGGCCCGCGGTGGTAAATGAGTTTGACATGCCTGGCCTAGGGGGATTGAAAAGGGTTGATTGAAAACGGATGGCGTAATATGGCCATGGATTGAAAGCTTTTTTTTTTTAAGAACTCATGTTTTCACTACTAAAAATGCATATTTTTTCGTAAAATTTTAAAGAGAGCTTGGATACAGTTATATTCATAACTGATTGAAATGTCAGAGAGTTCGGAAGATGAGAACTATTTTTTATTGCTATTTTAAATGAGCCGACGCGAAAGCAAACAAACAAAAAAAAAAGAGAAGAAAACATTTCTTTTACGACTAGATAACAATATGTTTTCACGAAATTTTTACACGGGCTGTAAAACCGTTTTATTTATAACCAATAAAGATTTCAAAGAGTTCGGACAAAAAGAACAAAATAATGAGCGCTTTTATCACTAAACATCAATATTTTTTTGCGAATTTTTCATTTTAAAAAATAATTTCATAAAAAAATCGAATTAAAGATATAAAATAATAAAAACTTGATTTAAAAAAAAAATTATTATCACGGGTCCGGGCAACGCCGGGCGGGTCAAGTAGTTATTATTATTATCAGCATTTTGATCATTTTTATGCAGTTTGGTATAATATTAGATATGTTAAAATCAGTCTAAATAGGCTAGAGTGTAGTTGGTCCAGACAGACCCAATTTAGAATAATTGTACAATAATTGGAATAAATAGGGGTTTTTTTCTATTGTAACTACACTGGTGGAAATTGAACTATGAAAACACGGTTTTTTAATCAAAACATTTATAATATTAACTAAAAATGAATGAATTTTCATACATTATACATGCTATGTACAACAAATAATTTAGAAAAATAAAATTTCATACAAATTAATAAACTAAAACATAACATCAAAAATTAGATTTTAGTAACATAAAAATATGGAAATTGATTTATGAAATGTCACATTTAATTAAAATTAATAATTAGTAAAGCCGCCTTTATTCATTAGAGTTTCTTTTATTCTAGATGGCATTGATAAAACAAGATTTTGGATGTATTTCTGATCAGTTTCCAGTTTTGACAGATTGAAGCTTTCAAATCTACAAGTGATGTGTACTGCATCCCATTTGCATAAACCATTCGAACAAGCTGTCCCCAAACGTTTTCGATGGGGTTCAGATCAGGACTAATAGGTGGATGATCTAAAAGAACAATATTCTGTTCGTCAAACCAATCTTTCATTGTATTTGAAATGTGAATACTTGCATTATCTTGCATGAAGATATAATCTAAACCATAATATTGCCATGCAAATGGAAGAAGTGAATTTTCTGAAACTAAACTATAATCAAAAGAGTTCTGGCGACCGTTTAAAAATACAATTTCACTTTTGCCATCATAAGCAGTCGCTACCCAAATCATCAAACTTCCGCCACAAAAATTTCTGCTGAATGTAGATTTCGGTTCTTTTCGGAGCTCTCTCCAATAATACCTCAAACCATCTGGGCCATTCAAATTATATCTTTTTTCGTCAGAGAAAATGACTTTCTTCCAATTGTCACCCATTGCCATGTACTTCTCGCAATACTGCAAACTAGAGCTCCTATAATATATCCAAAATCTTCCGCGGTTATATCTCGCCCCCTCCCCCCCCCCCCCATCGGATCACTCCCTATAAATAAAAGCCTTTTTTTTTTCTTTAAGACTGAAAACACATAATGATAAAAACCATCAAACGACTCCCCCTCCACTTCTAAGAAATACATTTGGATCAAAGGGGGGGGGGTGCACTTCTAGACCATTAGAAAAAAATCTTTCGTGTGTGTATCACGCCCCCCCCCCCAGGTCACTCCATGAATTCAACACTGCTTGTATAATTAATTAGTGAAATGAATGTTCATTGTAAAATCAAAGTAATAACAGTAAATAAGTTCTTAATAAAAGTAAATAAATTTATTGCTAATTTTATTGAACAATAAATAACATGAAGGCTACAATTTGCAATGAAAATCGATGATCAAGAATACGTATTTTATTCGAAACTTTCATTCCCTATCGTGCTTTTTGATAAATTCTGCAAAGCAACTAAGAAGGCAATAAATGCGCCAAATGGCTCCTACAGGAAAAACTAGCGCCAATGCTTTCCCATTTGGGAATATTAATGTCGGACGATGCGCCAGCTCTCTAGTATAGAAGCCTTACTGCAAACGCATCTGCTTGTGACGCAGAAGTAACTTTGAACACGGCTTCATTTTCGACCATTTCAAGCTCCGTGAAGAATGTAAAATTTGCCTAACTCTTCTAGAAGTAACAGGCAGAGATAGATCTGCACAAGTCTGCTTTGAACTGTGACCAGCTGTCGATGCAAGTTGAAGAATCCCCCCCTTCTGTCTCTTGCTTAAACGTGGATTACCTTTTTTGTTAAAATTTTTGCCATAATTTGCTGGATCTTTTCTATAGTTATATATCACACCAACTGATCTTTTAATTAATTTACTAATTTCCGGGACAGACTTTCCATATTCTAAATTTGCTTCGATTTTACCTCTTTCTTCCTCAGACAAAATCTTTCGTTTACCCATCGCGAAAATTGTAAATGAAACGTATTGCTTTCACTGTACAAAAGCTTTTTATGTCTACTTTGCAGGTCACGTTACCTTGTTTTATGCAAATTTTTGTCACGTTGCTTCGGAATAACCAATGAAATGTGTTATTTCATAAATCAATTTCCATATTCGCATATTACGAAAATTTAATTTTTGTTTATGTTTAATATTATGTGTAAAAATTTATTTTTGTAACAGATTTGTCATACGTACTATGTATATCTCATGAAATTTCATTCATTTTTAATGAATATTATAGAAGTTTTTGGTCTACGTTTTTTTTTTCGTAGTAGACTACGTAAGAGACGTAGTTCTACGGGTTTTTTTCGTAGGAAACACGTTTTTTTACGTGTTTTCGTAAATCAATTTCCACCAGTGCAGCAAAATAAGCTAGTGCTATGCTAGATAAGCATAGTTGCCAAGTCTCCGGATTTTTGCACACCAGTAATTTTTTAGAGAAAATGTTGCTCTTTTAAATCTCAAAATGTTCCGATTAAATACAACATTTTCTGTACTAATTTACTGGTTTCCAAAAAGTCGGAGATTAGGCAAGTCTGGATAAGATAAAACTAGTCTAAATAGGCTAAATAGGGTGCAGTTAATCTAGATAGACCCAAATTAGGACAATTGCGGGCCATAATTTGGTAAATAGGCCATAATTGCGGTAAATAAAGTTTTATTATGGTAGACCTAAATTAGAACAACTGGGCCATAATTGGAGTAAATGGGGGTTTACTCTGGTAACTAGCTAAATAAGTTGGTACTATGCTTGATATGGTAAGACTAGTCTAAACAGGTTAAATAGTGTGCAACTAGTCTAAATAGGCCAACATTACCTTGTTTTTTGTTTTGTTTTGATATGCGTGTTATTGTTTGGAAATAAAAATTCGCCTTAATTTTACAATTGTTATTCACGCCGCCAACGTTCCACAAGTGGAACATACCTCTAACACCACTTCTATTTTACATAATATTCCAAAATTTTGCACACAACCTTAGAATTAATCTAAATTATCAAAAATAAAATTTCAAATGAATCTGACAAGCAGTTCATGGTACGGCCGGCGTGTAAAATGTTAATAGACACTGGCAAGCAATAAACATTTCCCACTTCTCTCAAAATATAAAGAAAGAATTAACAGTCCAAAAAATTCTATAAAAACATCAATAAACATCCCTAACGAAATTATTGCTGAATTACAAGACTACGAGGTCTCCGACCCTTTCAACAGAAAAAGCCCTAGATATGCATCGATTGTTGTGGATGAAATCTGATTTATTTCACCCTTTTTCTAGTTAAACTTTCTCCTGCGTCCTGTTTGATTATTAAATTAGATATATGTATATATATATTTGATAGTCTGTTGCTTTTGTAACTTTTTTATACATCTTTAATTTAAATGTATGGTCAGTAAAAAGTTTCTTTTTTTTTTTCTTATTTGTGAGATGTTAGAGCTTGTCTTCGTTTGCATTTTCGCCAGCTTAGAACTAATGGAATCTTTTCTTTTTTCCATTTTTGATAGTTTTCCTTTTATATTTTACTTTATTTAATTTATTTATTTTATTTTATTATAAATTTAAAATTCTTTTAAATTTCTCTATTTGTACTTTCATTCATGTAGTTTTTTACTACAGTTAAACTTCTTTAATGGCTCCCTTATGTATCTGCAAGTCACTTACATCTCGCCTGGGTGTAAAGTTGCTTGATGTCCAAAAACAGCCTTTCCTTGTTTTATTGTTCCACTAGCAAGCTACGCCCGCTACGCTGGTCAATTTCTCTTAACGAACCTTTAATCAAACAAAATATTGACATTTCATAATTCACTTTTATATTTTAACAGAATAATAAGGATACTATAATTTGTGACTCGTGCTATAGTCAATATACACGTCAGGACACGTCGCCCTTATCATTATCTTTTTACGCGTGAAGGTTTCGCTATGGTACTCTATTGTGAAATTTGGTAATTTTAGAAATTCAATAGTTGAAAAATCGCAGAATCATTAGATCATTTTTCTTTAGAAATTGTTCTTAGAGCGCATTTAGATCTTATAAATAACAATCATGCCGAACTTGAAGTTTCTAGCTCCTTCAGCATCGCAAAAATCGCAATTTTAGAACGTTTTTCGCTTCTGCACCCCCCTCGGGGTAGTGGCACCGACATAAAATATAGCCTATGTTGGAGCAGGGATTGTCACCATCCATTTGCCACCATCACTTTTGAAATCGCTTTAGTAGTTCCAGACATTCCATACAAATTGTAATTTAGAATGTTTTTAGAAATTTTTTTGCTTATTTCAGCCTTTTAAATTTCGAATTTTTTTAGATTTTGTTCTTATAGAGCATTTAAATCTTGTAAGTAACGACCATACAAAATGTCAAGTTCCTAACTCCTTCATTATTGAAAATATCATAATTTTAGAACGTTTTTCGCTCCTGCACCCTCTGCGGGCAGTGGCACCGACAAAAAATTTAGCATATGTTGGAGCAGGGACTGTCACCATCCATTTGCCACCATCACTTTTGAAATCGGTTCTGTAGTTTCAGAGATTCCATAGAAATTGTAATTTAGAATGTTTTTAGAACGCTTCTTCCTCATCTCACCCTTTTAAATTGCGAATGTTTTTATAATTTGTTCTTAGAGAGCATTTGCATCTTATAAGTAACTACCATACCAAATTTGATACTTCTATCTCCTTCAGTACACAAAAAATCGAAATTTTAGAATGTTTTTCGCTCCTGCACCCCCCTGGGGGTGGTGGCACCGACATAAAATATAGCCTATGTTGGAGCAGGGATTGTCACCATTAATTTGCCACCATCACTTTTAAAATCGCTTCAGTGGTTCCAGAATTACCCCCTACAAACAAACAAACAAACAAACAAACAATCTTTACTACTTTATATATTAGTATAGATAAGGGGCAATTAGCCCCTTGTCCCCCCCCCTTTATACTTAACCAATCAATCCCGAAAACTAATCAGAGATGCGCCTTAACACAGTGAACCTATAAATAAAATTTGAAGGAAATGGGATAATTCTGCATGAAAAACCCATTTACATAAATTAAGGGGGGTATTAGCCTCCCGTTCCCCCCCTTTATACTTAATCAATCAATCCCGAAAACTAATCAGGGAAGCGTCTTAACCCAATGAATCTATAAACAAATTTTGAAGCAAATAGAATAATTCTGCATGAAAAACCCATTTATATAAATTAAGGGGGGGATTATCCCCCCGTTCCCCCCCTTTATACTTAACCAATCAATCCCGAAAACTAATCAGGGAAGCGCCTTAACACAGTGAACCTATAAACAAAATTTGAAGGAAAACGGAATAATTCTGCATGAAAAACCCATTTATATAAATTAAGGGGGGATTAGCCCCCCGATCCCCCCTCTTTATACTTAACTAATCAATCCCGAAAACTAATCAGAGAAGCGCCTTAACTCAGTGAACCTATAAACAAAATTTGAAGGAAAACGGAATAATTCTGCATGAAAAACCCATTTATATAAATTAAGGGGGGGATTAGCCCCCCGCGTTCCCCCCTTTATACTCAGCCAATCAATCCCGAAAATTATCATGCAAGCTCCTTAACACAGTGAACCTATAAACAAAATTTGAAGGAAAACGGAATAATTCTGCATGAAAAACCCATTTATATAAATTAAGGGGGGGATTAGCCTCCCGTTCCCCCCTTTATACTTAACCAATCAATCCCAAAAAGTAATCAGGGAAGCGTCTTAACCCAATGAACCTATAAACAAAATTTGAAGGAAAACGGAATAATTCTGCATGAAAAACCCATTTATATAAATTAAGGGGGGGATTAGCCCCCCCGATCCCCCACCTTTATACTTAACTAATCAAACCCGTAAACTAATCAGGGAAGCGCCTTAACTCAGTGAACCTATAAACAAAATTTGAAGGGAAACGGAATAATTCTGCATGAAAAACCCATTTATATAAATTAAGGGGGGGGGGAATTAGACCCTTGTTCCCCCCCTTTATACTTGACCAATCAATCCCGAAAACTAATCAGGGAAGCGCCTTAACTCAGTAAACCTATAAACAAAATTTGAAGGAAAACGGAATAATTCTGCATGAAAAACCCATTTATATAAATTAAGGGGGGGGAATTAGCCCCTTGTTCCCCCCCTTTTATACTTGACCAATCAATCCCGAAAACTAATCAGGGAAGCGCCTTTACTCAGTGAACCTATAAACAAAATTTGAAGGAAAACGGAATAATTCTGCATGAAAAACCCATTTATATAAATTAAGGGGGGGGGGAATTAGCCCCTTGTTCCCCCCTTTTTATACTTAACCAATCAATCCCGAAAACTAATCAGGGAAGCGCCTTAACACAGTGAACCTATAAACAAAATTTGAAGGAAAACGGATATTTCTATGAAGAGTTATCGCATTACGTACGTACATACATACATACAGAACCGGCTGCCAAGCTCTCAGGGCTTGACAGCCAGTGTGATAACTGAAAAATCGCAATTTTAGAACGTTTTTTGCTCCTGCACCCCTGGGGTTAGTGGCACCGACATAAAATATAGCCTATGTTGGAGCAGGGGTTGTCACCATCAATTTGCCACCATCACTTTTGAAATCGGTTCGGTAGTTCCAGAGATTACCCCCTACAAACAAACAAACAAGATTTACTCCTTTATAATATTAGTATAGATTAAACATTTCATAAAATATTTGTTTCTGTTTTGAATTATTTTTATTTTACTTGAAAAAACAAAAGGAATACATACCATCATTCGGGGGACTGACTGAGTAATTATTTCGTGTTATGTTTCTATAATCGAGATATTCGAATGATTAGTAATAATTAAATTGTTCGATTAATGGTAAACAACGCTAGAAAATATCAAAACATTTGTTGTGCCATTTAAATTTTTTCCGGTAATTAGAGAATATTTTCACAATGGCAATATTGTTACGATGGTTGTTGTTGGATCCGATTATGATGTGACTGTTTGTTAAGCAGTAAAACCTGATAATATTTATCTTACCTCAAGATAATTTTATTTCTAAATTTTCTATGTGAATCTGCATAGTTTACTATACATTTGGATTTAAACCACTGAAATTGGAATCGTTAAGTATTACTAAATAAATCACAAATATTAAAGAATTACATATTATATGCAATAATCAAGGAAGTTTTGCCTTTTCAGATACTTAAAGAAACTAACTTTGCGTCTTATATATAATTAGTTTAAGGAAACGTCATAAAACAGAATTAAAATTTTCCCCAGCAGAAACGAAAACAATCCTGCGATCTTGTTATTAAGATTTTTGCACGAAATCGTGCACAAAAATGCTTCTTTTAACGTTCAAAGTAATTTAAATTTTACTTTGACGTGTGCCATTTAATACTGCATTTGTTATTTGCGTGTTTTTCCTGAATATATACATGTGTGTGTGTGTATAATGTCTACCAGATATTTATTGATGTTTTGAGGCCTGCATTTATATTTACTAATAAGTTCAGAAATATCAATATACTATTCGAGTTTAATTACTGTCAACATTTTAAAATAAATATAGACATAAACTAAACTATTTTATCATGTATTAAAAGGTCCAACTTCTCAGTCAGTTTTCTTTTTTTTTACATACATGTTTAATTTGATATTTTCATAAATTTTATAAATATAAAATGTTTATTTGGACTGGCTTATTAATGTTTAATAAAGGCAATAGTAATAAGATATTCACATTAAGTTTTATACTTGGACTGCTTCAATGATGTCTCTCTCTCTCTGCGTGTGTGCGTCTATTAAAATTCTTTTTTAAGAACAACTTTGTTGAACATTTTACACTCTACTTTGGTTAGCAAAAACAGATGTTCATTATTTGGTTATATGATTGTATAATCATTTTACGACAAACAGCTCTTCCGAAGATTTTCATCATTAATTCACCTTAACTGTCTTATGCAGACAAATATTATATGCATATTGACTAAAACTGTTATTAGTAGACAACTAAACAACACTGTTCAGTGAGTGACAGGAAAAGATGAGTAAGAATAATAAACCAAATATTATTACTATAGCATCGGTAATTGCGCCTCCGTTAGACGTATATTCTATACTGAAAGATGGCAAAATCGTTCATGTTTATGATGCTCACTTCATACGTCTTTTATCTCAAATCTTTCGTGTCCCGTATAACGTAACCATATCCTCTGATGGTGAATTTGGTGTCAAGTCATCTAATGGAAGCTGGACTGGAATGTTGGTGATGGTGATACGTTCAGAAGCCGATCTGGCAGCGGGTAGTGTACTACTAGAGCAAGAAGCGTATGATGCCGTCAATTTTAGCTATCCTTATCTCTTCACTGAAGCCACATTTATGACGGATAAGCTTAAACCAGTTTCCAAGAATATTGCCCTATTTCGTCCGTTTTCTTTAAAATTGTGGATTGTACTCTCTGCAATTATTTTCTTTTTTTTCATTCCTCTTATTCCTTCAAACAAAAAGAAAGCAAACATATCAGTCTGTCTTATTTATGGTATTTGGAAATCTTTTGGAAAAATCTATCCAAATTAAATAGCGAAAAAATGTTTACAGGGTGATTTTAAGCATATGGTTAATATTCACCTTCGTCATAACCAATAGTATTACAAGGCTCTTTTGCTGTCGTTCCTCACATTACCATCATTTACCGGAATTCGAAATATTCCAGATTTAGCCAAAACTGCAGAAGAAAATTCAATAACTTGTTACACATACAAAGGTGTCCCACTGCCACAAGCATTAATCGAATCAGATTTTGACTCCTGGAAATCTATTGGAAAATGTTTGCAACGGAATGAAATTACTTCGGAAGACGCAGAAGAAGCATTTGTTAAAGCACCACCAGGAAAAGCGTTTATTGGCGGAAGAATTTATTTGGAGCCCTATAAGAAAGAATATTTCATTTCAGAAGAATCATTCTTTAATCTTATGTTTTCTTTTCCAATTTCAAAAAAATTCTGTTGCAAGAAATACTTAAATAAAATGATCCACCGCCTGTTTGCAGCAGGTGTGTTCCAGAAGCTTAACAGAGATGAAGTGATGCAGCTGGAGATTAATTTGAGATCTTCTCAAGTAAATGCGTCTAATGATCATAAGGTATTGCAACTCCACGATCTTAAAGAAGCTTTCATCATATTGATTTCTGGATATATTTTATCATTCATCACGCTTTTTATTGAAATAATCATAAACCGTTATCCTCTCCCATGAAATATTGCACTTTTTAAACAGTGGATGTTGCTGTTTTTGTTTTTTAAAATTTTGCTCACAAAATTTCTCACACTAAACACAAATCTACAAAATAAACGGTTGGTATACTATATTTCTTTCGCATAGAAAAAAAATTGTTCTTTAGAAGATTCTTAAACTGAAAGGTAAAATTTACCTTAATATAAAGGATTTTAATAAATTAGAAATAATTGGGAAACGTTTACAAAATATCTAGAACTATACTTGTTCATCACACGCAAGACTGAAAATGGCGACTATTTTTATCTTCTATAAGAAAGAATATTTTATTTGAGAACAATCATTCTTTAACACTGTGCTTGCTTTTCCAATTTCAAGAAATTTCTGTTGCAAAAGTTACTTAAATAAAATGATCTACCTCCTGTTTGCAGTAGGTGTGTTCTTGAAGTTTACAGAGATGAAGAGATGTAGCTGAAAATCAAGTTGAGATCATCTCAGGTAAATGCGTCTGATGGTCATAAGATATTGCAACTTCACGATCTTAAAAGATCTTTTATCATGTTGATTTCTGGATATATTTTATCATTCATCACACTTTTTATTGAAATAATAATAAACCATTGTCATCTCCCATTAAATAATGCAGCTTTTAAACAGTGGATTTTTTTTTTCTACTCACAAAATTGGTCAACCAGTACCAATCTACCTTTCCTTGCTTATGAAATAAACGGATGGTATACCATATTTGTTTTTCATTGGAAAAAAATTACTTTAGAAGATTGTTAAACTAAAAGGTAAAAATTACCTTAATATAAAGAATTTTAATACATTATACATAACTAGAAAAAAAATTACAAAATAACTAGAATTATTATTGTTTTTCGCACGATTGGATGATGCCTTCTGCTTTTTTATTGACTGTTTTCATTACTTGTTCTTTCCCCTTGCATTTCCTTTCAGTCTTGCTCCTGTCTTCAAAGTGGTAGCACATCCTCTTTGCGCTTGAAGAAGAAACATAAAGTTCTTTCGAAAGGCCTTGCTAATTTCTTAAGTTTATGTTATTATTAAGAAATGTTTGACTTTTATTGTATCACACCAGTTGTTCAACAATTTAATGTGCAAAAGATCCCGTCTGAATTTTCTTATTCTTTATTTTTTTTATTCTAACGACAGAGTACTAAAATCTAAAGTTCATCCTAACATAAACTACACGCGCTGCCACAAAAATTGAAAATCTAAATCTTTCTAAGTTGAATGTTGAATATCAGACTAGATGTTCAACATCTGAAATCTTATTGTTGAATTGCTTGAGAAGAAGAAAAAAAAAACCTGTATATTAAAAGCTACTTTTTTTCGTAACATATGTATTGATTTCCCACTTTACTGCTAAAATCAAAGTTGTTAACTGAAAAACAGATTTTGAGTTTTAGTTCTCTCATCTTAAATCAGCACAATACCATTTTGAGTTGAGATATTTTATTTTTATTGTTATTTACCTATTTTGCTATTTATCTATTCTTATTTACCTATGTATTTTATCTATTGTTGAAAATTTTAAAACAGCGTAAATAATATTTCCCTTCAAATAAAAACTATATTTTTAGTGTTTCATTAATCTCACGAAACCCTATTCGTTTCACTTCTCTGTCTGTCTGTCTGTCTGTCTGGCTGGCCGTCACAGAACGAAAACTCATGCGTCAAGCATAGATTATGTAACACTTTCCAACGCTTCCAAAATAATTTTACAAATCATTACCGTTTAATAAGCTAAAAGATAAAATCTAAGTAAACAATTTGGAAAACGCATAACATATTTAAAAACATAATTTCAGGAATTTCCAACATATACAATATTCGGAAAAATATCCAAATACTTTTATTTAGCCCTGTAAGGATCTATAGATTCGTAAATATACGACATAGGATGATAAATTTTAGTTCAGTGAGGAAACGCGTAGCACAGTTTAAAATTCTCCGTCTGGAGTTTCTGTCCATAAACGGAAATGGGTTCGCGAACTGTTGTGCTTCCCTGTATAGGATCTACAGAATTTATACACACCAAGTAATAGACAAAAAGCGAGTTAAATTAAAATCGCGTTCAGTAACTTAAAACGTACTTCCAGGAATTATTGTTAACAGACAGTAGAGAATTCTTTTGTGTGTCCCTGTAAATGAACGATGACTGCTATACACACACTATTCTGTAGTAAGCCTCTTGTAATGCACCTTAGTGATATGTATAAATTTCAATGCGTTTAAAATAGTGAAACATTATTTAAATAAACCGCAGACGATTTTTCTCCATAGACGTAATGTAACGGACTTCTTTTGACTGTCCCTGTAAAGTAACTATAAGTGCTATGCGCACCCTATTCCATATTAAGCTTCTTCTAATGCACCTTCGTGATATATATAAATTTCAATGCGTTTAAAATAGTGAAACATTATTTAAATAAACCGCAAATTATTTTTCTCCATAGACCGCAATGTAACGGAATTCTTTTGAGTTTCCCTGTAAAAAAACTATAAGTGCTAGACACTTCCGTTGAAATAGGGAACATGCTATAGATAAAGACAATGACATATAAAAATTGCAGAGGAATCCGAGCCTGTTTACGGGAGTTAGAGCACGGACAGACGGCCATCCGGCCAGACAAACCGAAGTCATAAACACTTTTCAACTAGGTTGGAAAGTGTTAAAAAGCAATAAAACGTTAATAGACAATGATGTAATTAATAATACGAATACGGATTATTAATAAAGAATCGGAGAGGGGGGGGGGAATACTTTATTATTATATATCACATTTAGTCCACATGACAGATATTATTATGACAGAGCAGAATAGGCTTCAGCCGCTATATAACCAGATATTCGAAAAAACGGTAAATTGACCGATAAATATTTATTCTGTAAAAAACATGACTTTTTTTATGAAATTTATTTAGATTTATTAATTAAAGAATAAAGTGTTTTGATAGGAATATTAACCGAAGCCCTTCGTGAGATCTTCGATCACACTTATCCACTTGTTCTTTCTTTTCGCGGTGTAATTAGTTGGAAATAATGAGTGGACCAAGATTAACTTTTGAAAAAAGAAAGTTTCCTTCTATATATAAAAAAAGGTAATGGTTTGGAAATGGACCAATGAAAATCTGCGTAGATATTCCGGGTTATTCTCATCGCTTTTTTACTAAGTACTTTTTTGAGGAGCGATTACTTTTTTTCTAGCCATCCTACGGATTCGAAAATCATACCACCAGACGCGAAATATAACAAGCTTATAGAAATTTAAAAAATTATCACGGTCGGACAATAAAAACTCAAAAAATCCTTAAAAATCGAGTAAAAAATCTTTTATTGAAAAAGTCATTTTTTTATGTTGTTGCCAATTTCTAAATAAGCGCAAAGGATTATGTTTTATCTCAAATAAAAAATGTATTTGCGCGAGACTATTAAAAACAATAATGGAAGTTTAAAACAATAATTAAATGATCACGTGTTGAAAGCAGGAAATAAAGAAAATTACGTCATAAAAATTGTGTTTACACATGAATATTAAAAATAAAAAAGATGAATTAAATGAAAAAGCATTATAACCAGTTAAATGAAAAAGCATTATAACCTGATTACAGAAGATAGTCGCCGTTCGTGATATCATCATCATCATCTTTTTAAAACAGGATGCATTACCAGGTTTTAAGAGGCTGTGATATCAGAACGGGGGTTGGTGAGCGTAGAGAGAAGGGGGCAGAGCCCGCTAGTATTTTAAAATAGACTATTGTAAGTATGAAAATGTAGCAGCAGTACAAAAACTAGTCGTTGGGGGCCACTGTAATACTTACCCATCATGGATATGCATAATATAAAATATGAAAATAAAACATGAGTAAACTATTTATAAAATGCATTGCAATTCGAATAAAATCCTGGCTTGATGACGTCATAAACTTTGAAGGCTCTATTACTCCAAAACTGATAATCATGTTAACTAACGGTTTACTGCGTCGGATTAAGCGTCTCATTTCCAATTAAAATATAGCTTTGAATTGAAATTTGAATGAAATACAGGGTCATGAAAAATCGAAGAGTGTGGTAAATAGGATTCCAAATATCTCGGCAACTCATTATCCGATCGACTTTATTCTTTATGCAAAATTTATGTTTTTTTATTGTCTTTTCTATTCAGTCCTTAAAATAATCAATTTCGAAAAAAATTTATACACTTTTTATCAGAACGAATATTTTGGGAGCCCGAAAAAAAAGTTCCGGATAATCGAGGTTACTGAAATTCCATAAGCTTCTTTCCATTATTACATACTAAGTACACACCAAATTTCAAATCTCTATCTCGATTTGTTCGGGAGATAGAGCGTTTACAGACACACACACACACACACACACACACAGACAGACGGACGGCAATTTTTTTTTTTTTTTTCGTAATCTCCAGTGTCTGAAACGTGTAAATTCGTCAAAATTTTTTTTTCTATTTTTAAAAGTACACACCAAATTTCAAGTCTCTATCTCGATTTGTTCGGGAGATAGAGCGTTTAAAGACACACAGACGGACAGCAAAAAATTTTTTCTACAAATATGTTTTTCGGAATCTCCAGTATTAGTCCAGGGGAAATGTACCAAAAAAAGGCGTTACCTTGCAAAAGGTCGGGTAGAAGATTTTATTTTTCTGACTTGTATATAATGATTCCAGCATGGAAAAACCGAATTATCCAACAAAATTTCTTAAGGGAGAATTTTCTGTGGCCAAAAAACAACAAATTTTTGGGACTTTTTTTATTGTTTTTAAAATATCTCGAGACTCGTTGTCGTAGCGTATTATTTGTTAATTACAATGTTAAAGAAGACAAAATTCTCTACAACTTTCATATTTACAGCTTTTTAATACACTCAATAGCAAACGCAGTACGACATTTCAAAAATAAGACATTTTTTTCGATTTCCTTAAAAACCGTGAAAAACGTAGCTTTTCCCCGATGATTCAATGTTCCCCACGGATATAATGATGTATGTCAACTTCTACATACTGACAGCAGAAAATTATCTATTATTTGTACACCCTCTTCTTCATTTTGATCAAAACAGACATATTTTATAACACATTGTTCTCTTTGAACTGGAAGAGCTTCTAGAAGGTGTTGAAATAAAAGTTTTATTTCAAATACATTTCACAAATTAATTCATTCTGTTCATTGAAATTTTTTCTTTTCTTGTATAAAATGTGCATAATTCCTTTCTATTTCATGAAAATTGTTTTTTAACAGAGTAAGGTTATTTAAAAGGGTGATCTGAAATCAAACAAAAACTGTGGTCATATGCAGTGCAGATTTGAGGTAAAGCTACATATAGGTAAAGAGGTAAAGCTACATAGGTACATATAGCTACATAAAGGTACATATATTTTGAAGTAGTATATACATAAACGTATGAAGAAACTTGCAAGTGTTAATGCGCGATGTTATTGTCACATTTATTATTAATACAGTTGTATCGAGCCTAATAATCGAGTTAAATGCGCTAACTAAGCTTTCGATAAGAAATTCGTTTCTCATTTGAGACACCCTGCTACTGTATCTCACGATAGAGGAAAGAAGTTAACTTATTCAGCTCTCCTGTGATGGATTACTGGAGTCCACATTCAAAAGGATGAATGTAACAGATTTTTCATTGGCGAGAATGTGAGAGTACTGTCTGTGATATCGTCAAAGTCTGCTTGTGTTTAGCAAAACACATCTCTGTGGATGTGCTTTCCCACCTTCGTTATATCAAACACAAATATAGGAATAAACTAAACATAGAATCTGACTTATGACTAAAACTACCTAATATTGAGCTAGATATGCTGGAAGCTGTTCTTGATAAAACAAGTCCATCCTTTTCATTAGCGATAGAAGCAAATTAGTGTAATCAGCCTACTGTAACAGTATATAAATCAGTGTGCGCCAATATGTCATTAAGTTTTGGGGCTTTTTTCCTAAACCAAAACACTTTTTTTATATTGTATACATTAATAAAATTTAATGGTGATACTACTTTTTACTTGAATGTTATTATGAAGCAGTCTATCATAGTACCAATTTAGTAATGTAATCATTAATTTTTATATACAATAAAACCTGCTATGACGGAAACACGAAAGACCGAGGATACATTTCGTTTTAGACAGGTTCCTTTTTATAAGGTTTTTCTATATTAGCTTTACGTTTGTTACCTGGTGGTACGCGGAAGTATGAACTTCGATTTAGTGGTACGTCGGTCTAAAAGTTTGGGAACCCCTGCTGTAGAGGAAAACGATCCTGATATATATTCTATTCAGGATAACTAAATGCTAATAATCCTACAACAGTCCCATCAAAGAGACAAAAATATTGTTAAATATCCCGTATAAATTATTATTATTAAAATACATTTTTTCATTTAGCTTATGCAGTCATATAGCGTACCTTACTTTATTATGTAGGGAAAGTGGACTTGAATGAAATAAGGGATGAATGTAACAACAAAAATGTTTATATGATCTACAATCATAAATAACTTGGTATTTCATTTGATAAATGGTAGCACTAAGATCATTCAACAGATATAGTTTCAAAACAGTACATATTACAGAAGATTAGACTATTCCACAAAGTGTATTTTTCAACAGCCAAAGTAAGTATCTCTATATAAAATCTTAAAACGCTAAAATGTTATAATCTCTTGTTATATTTATGTATTAAAAGTGGAAAAACATTAACAATATTTACTAAAACTAATATTTTGAACATTTTTATGAAAATAGTGATCTCAAATATTTTATTGATAGAATTTTTAAATTTTACAATAGATATAAATCCATAATATTAGTTAATGAAATAATCTGTTGTCATTTTTATTGTAGATATTTTATAAGGTAAAAGTATTTGTTACATAAGATATATTTATTTTTTGAGTCCCTCCTTTTATATGGAACTACAATTCAATGTTTGCTATACTTAAAACAGTAAAACATTAAAACATATGTCATCAATAATTGGTAAATTAAATATACCATTGTACTATAGAATAAAATGTTTATGGAATAAAATGAACTATATGTATGCATTATAAAAATAATTATTAAAATGAAACAAGATCTTTTCTATTCAAACTGTCGTGCCAATAAGTTACTAAATCCTGAAATATTCTTTTAAACAATACCTTAAAATTAACAATTGTATATACTTAAAGTTACTGCCTAAATATGAAAATTGTCTCAGTCATCCACACTCTCCCCTACTTGCTAAATTATACAGATTTATTGAATATAAAATATGTCTGTTGTGATGAAAATGAAGAAGAGGGTGTACAAATAATAGATAATTTTCTGCTGTCAATATGTAGAAGTTGACATACATCATTATATCCGTGGGGAACATTGAATCATCGGGGAAAAACTACGTTTTTCACGGTTTTTAAGGAAATCGAAAAAAATGTCTTATTTTTGAAATGCCGTACTGAGCTTGCTATTGAGTGTATTAAAAAGTTGTAAATATGAAAGTTGTAGAGAATTTTGTCTTCTTTAACATTGTAACTAACAAATAATACGCTACGACAACGAATCTCGAGATATTTAAAAAACAACTAAAAAAGTCCCAAAAATTTATTGTTTTTTGGCCACAGAAAATTCCCCCTTAAGAAATTTTGTTGGATAATTCGGTTTTTCCATGCTGGTCTCATCATATACAAGTTGGAAAAATAAAATCTTCTACCCGACCTTTTGCAAAGTAACATGTACAATTCCCCTGGACTATATCTGAAACGTGTAAATCCCTCAAAATGTTTTTTTTTTTCCGATTTTCAAAACGATTACAGGACTTACCCTATACTACGTATGATGGGTAAGTAATAATATCGCAGGTAGTTTCAGACAGATCCACCTATGCGACTTACAATTATTCGTCGAATAAAAGTTAAGTTTGAAAAGAATGGATGTTCATAGAGAACGTTCCGGAACCGCAATTGAGCAAGAATGCGCCACAACACCAAATGAAATATTTGTTTGAAGTTTGTGAATCAATAGCCCACCGTTATAAGCAGTGTATTGACCAGAACGGTCATAATTTTTGAACTTCTGCGGTAGGAGGAAATGTTATGCAGTTTACGTAGATTTCTGTTTCAATTTGAACATCAATTATATGTGAATAAAAACTGGAGTTATAATCATTCAAATTATGTATACATTTTTCTGACGCACCCTGTATTATTAAGTAATTTAATTTTCTTTTTCATAGAATGAAATTATATGTCTAAATGAGCAATTTTAAAAAAATCCCTGACGGCTCGGCCTACAGGCACAGGTAGATTTCGAAGACGCAGACCATGGGGCACCTGTTTGTTGGGAATTGCGGAAGAAACGACCTTTTACCATGATGACGCACTTGGGACCGCCTACTTCGAAATCTACCTGTGTCTGTAGGTGGAGCCGGTAGGGAATTATTTATTTATTTTTTTATTATTATTATTTTTTTACTGTAAAGGTTAGTCCTATAAAAAACTTGTCAATATAAAAGTTACAGATAATATTAAGTGGATTTATAATAAATTTAAGCGGATTTGATATCTTGTGAATTGACAAAGTTATGAAATTTTTTTTCTGCTTAAACCCCTATTTTCCCCTCTTGAGGACATTTTTAATGATATCAAAAATCTGTCATACATGAATTTTCGGCCCTTTTCCTAGAAATAATAATAACTTTAAACGGATTTTATACGTATCATAGTTAAGAAGTTATGGGTTTTTTTCTGTTTTCACAAAAAGCCCCCCCCCTCCCCCTCCCTGTTCGATTTTGCTCATTAACGAACTTGACCGAGATTTTATGCTCCTTCATTTTATGTATCCGTTTGGAAGAGATTTGTGCTGAATTATTGAAGTTATCGTGTCCAAAAAACTTAGAGATATAGATAGTTAGATAGAAAGATAGATAGATATGATAAAGTTTTGAACTGGCGGTGGTTTGGGGTTCTGGGAGTCATGATCGGGGTAGATCTGCAAAAATTTTCCAGAAATTCCAACATACGGGACAATGTAATAGCTAGTATTTCTTACGAAATCTACCTAATAGTCGCCAGTGGCTGCCCTGAAAACGAAGGGATGAAATGTTTTTTTTTTTTTTTTTTTTTTTTTTAATAGTGGGTGATGAACTGCAAAAGCCAAGAATTCGGTCTAATTGCCGGTAATGGAGAAGTTTTGCTCGATGACGTGTGTATTTTAACGACATCTTAATGTAGTTTTCGATTCGAGTATCTCACCCGCTCGTAGAAAAAAAAATAATAATAATGTTCTCTGTTGTATTTATTTGGGTGTTGCATACCAGAAAAATTATACACTGCTTTCGAAAACGCCATTCATTCAGAAATTACATACAGGGATACTCTTAACCACTTAACTCTTTTGCTCGAACGCCGCTCAGGTATAATCAGAGTTTGCTCGCTTCGTTAATAAAAGCTTTTGGATAGCACTAATTTTTAGCTATAATCTTCCTTTTATTTAGTGCTCGCGAATATACGTTTATATACGTTTAAACGTATACGTAGTTAAGCCTTTTTCCCATATTAAACCTATCCAAAATCGTTACCGGTTACAATACGTTTTATACGTATTATACATATAATCGCCGCGAGCACTACTTTTATTAGCTGATGGCAGAAAATTTTCGGTTACATAAGACAAATATTTTAGTACAAAAAAATGGTGTTTTTTCCCTATATTTAGTTTGTTGTGTCAAAAAAAAAAAAAAAAAACAGTTAATTGGCTAAGTTATTCCGACAATTCGGGTGCACTTTTTAGCTCACAGGCTAACAAAGCCTGAGAGCTAATGTGCCCGCAGGTTTTGTATGTACGTGGGTAACGCGATAGCTTTTGATAGCAATATCCGATTTGCTTCAAATTGCTTCAAATTTTGTATGTAGGTTAGGGTTCGTACGCCTCCTGGATTTTTGCGAACAGGAAATTCTTCGGTACCAGTATTTTCTTACACAAAATCTCTCTTTAAAAGAAGGCGAGGTTTTGCAAGTTTAACCTATATTTTCTTTTCTATAAATAAAGTACTGGCGAAACTCCTGGAAAATTCCCTGATCCGTACGAACTTTGTAGGTTCATTCTGATAAGACGCTTCCCTGATTAGTTTTGGATGGTTCATTGGCTAAGTATAAAGTGGGAAACGGGGGGGGGGGCTAATCCCCAATAATTTATCCATGCATTAACCGATTTGCTTCAAATTTTGTATATAGGTTCATTGTGATAAGGCGCTTCCCTGATTAGTTTTGGGGGTTCATTGGTTAAGTATAAAGGGGGGGGCGGAGAGCTAATCCCTCTTAATTTATTGTCAATTTCTTTATTTTTCGAGGGGCATTATTCTTTTAAATAAGAGTATAATATACAATTAGTATGAAAAGACTGTGTGCTCAATGCCACTTAAATGGCCACTTTTCTTTTTCTTAAATTTAAAAACTAATTCTGTTACAGCGAAATCCGTCAAAACAGATATTTCTTTATAATGAGATAGGTAGCATTTCCTGGTAATGCTCTTTGTTAATTCCCTTATAAAGAAAATATAAATTGTCATTATAGGGAATATATATTTTTGCGATCCAGTTCAGAGTTCCAGTGGCCAGATAGACGTTTCGTTTATTTATTTCTTTATTTTAGATTTCTTGGTGGCTGCTACTTTTTTTAAATTAGTAATATTTGTCATATTTAATCTGTCATTAAATAAGACGAATATTACTATTTAAAAAAAATGGTAGCACTCAAACAATGTGAATAAGAATAATGAATAAATAAATATCCGTCCGGTAACATTGACCCTGTTTAAGACGTAAAAGAATGACATATTCATTTGTATTTTGTAAGATATTATTGCATTTTGCATATTAGGAAAGATCATAGACTAAGATTTCATATATGTAATTCAGAAGATATAAGAATGGATATTCTTATATGTTATACTAGCTGAAATACCCGGCGTTGTCTGGGATTTTAAGAATTTTTGGGTAGAAAAATCAATTTCAAAATTAAACATGTTGTATAGAAAAGTTCAAAATGTTAAAATATGTCAATATTTCCATAATCGGGTTTTTATCATAATCCAATGCGTCCCTCAAACCCATATGGTGTTATATTCACCTGCTGACGTCATATCTACTTGCTTTCTCTATTACTCATATCGATACTCTCTTTGTATGATTCTCAATTTTGAAAAAGTCAGTTAAACTTTCAATATGCCATCATATTAGTTTTCTTTTTAATTCTCTAATGACGTCATCTTAACCTGCTTTCTGTCCTTACGCAGACTCATACTCCTTGTATTATCGAGAAATGTTTGAAATTTTCCGTTATATTACCAATATGACGTCATATTAATCTTTTTTACAATTATTGAAGCTTTTTATTTCATTTTCATTTTTTACGTGGAAATCTTTCAATAGAAAATTAATTATTGTATTGGATTGTCCGGAAAACTCGTGCCGGTCGGGAAAATCAATTCGTACCGGAAAATTCTGTCCGTTTATTATTAGACATTAGATATAGGAATCAATGTCTAATAATTAAGTTATAGAACTTTCGGTGCGAATCGATTTTCCCAATCGGCACGAACTTTCCGATAGAAAGAATTTTACTGTGGATTTTTAATTGTTGGCAACTGCTATAACGAAAAATGTTTAAATTTGGCTGTTTTGGAAAAGTTTTACACATTTTTATAGAAATTGTTCGAAGTTGCGGCCACGAAGATTATTGCACAGCCGACACCGACGGACGAAGGATTGCCGAACGCGTTAAAACATATACCTATAAAAATGTCTCGTCGTCCCCTTTCTGACATTAAACTGTAATGCATTGTAATCATGTTTTACGCCAAATAAATGTTTTTCTATTTATTATTGGTCCTTTTTGTTCCACTCTACATCACACTCTTCATAAATATTTTTTACGATTTTCTCCCACTAAATGTGGTTTGCGACCCCATGTTCTATGGTAAGTTTTCATCCTCTTGATGGCTTCTATCACCCCTCTTAATTTGTCGGTCAAATTTTGGAACACCCTGTATATATAAATAATATGCATCTCATTTTCAATGGCGACAGGCTGACAGACAAAAAAAATCATAAGTTATTTTTAACCGTGTCATAAAGTACTAAACGCACGCATGTTTGCTTCAAATTGAGCGCATTGTGTATTTCAAAAAAATTCTCAGAAATGGCATGGTTTAATTCACGTAATCATTTGACCTATAAGATAAAGCATTTTTCTTTTCACATCAAAGGCAACGATACACTTCTTTGTTTGACAGATCTTATCAGCAGCGAGAAATCATTCAATAGATGAGCTTCATTCATTCCGAAGTTTCAAAGAGACCCTTTTTTTATTTTTTTTTTTATTTTCTGCATTTGTAATAGTAGATTAAAATTATCGAATATACAGAATGGTCATCATAAAGTCTTTTCCTGATTACAAAAAAATATTACGAAATAGCCATTGAATGTAATACTGTAAAATTTCATTTTTTCATTCAACAGATGAGCTTGTTTCATTCATCCGAAATTTTCAAAGAGACTTTTTTTTTTATATTATGCATTTGTAATAGTAGATTAAAATTATTGAATATACATACAGGATGGTCATCATAAAGTCTTTCCCTGATTACAAAAAAAAGTTACGAAATAGCCATTGAATGTAATGCTGTAAAATTTTTCTTATGGTAAAGGCATGTTTTTAGTCCAATCTCTACCGTCGTTTGTGAGTTCCTTGATGACAAATTTCTTGGAAGATGGATCGGACGGGATGGACCAACTCATCTAGATTTTTTCTTTTGGGGGTACATAAAGGACAGAGTGTTTGCAACACCAGTAACACCAGATATTGGAACACCCAAGGTCATGATCATAGATGCTGTGTCTAATGTGACAGCCCAAATGTTGAGCAATACGCGGCAAGAAATGGAATACTACTTTGATATTCTTCGAGCTACCAAGGGTGCTCAGATCGAAATTTACTGACGTAAGTACTTGTATTAAAAACTTCATAAATCTCCTTACAATGTATTGAAACAAGCATATGAATAATTATATTAGTTTTTCTGCAATAAATTACTGTAATCAGGGAAAGACTTTATGAACACCCTTTATAATTCCGAACCTGTTTTGATGCAACATATTACTTTAACCAATTAAACTTAACTTGATATTAAATTTATGTTCAACATAAAATAGAAATTCTCTTTGAAAATTCTCTATGCCATAGAAAAGTCTCTTTGAAAATTCGGGATGAATGAAACAAGCTCATCTATTGAATGAAAAAATGAAATTTTACAGTATTACATTCAATGGCTCTTTCGTAATATTTTTTTGTAATCAAGGAAAGACTTTATGATGACCATCCTGTATATTCGATAATTTTAATCTACTATTACAAATGCAGAATATAAAAAAAAGTCTCTTTGAAAATTCAGGATGAATGAAACAAGCTCATCTGCTGAATGAAAAAATGAAATTTTACAGTATTACATTTAAAGGCTATTTCGTAATATTTTTTTTTGTAATCAGGGAAAGACTTTATGATGACCATTCTGTATATTCGATAATTTTAATCTAGTATTACAAGTGCAGAAAAAAAAAAAAAAAAAAAAAAAAAAAAAAAAAGGTCTCTTTGAAACTTCGGAATGAATGAAACAAGCTCATCTATTGAATGATTTCTCGCTGCTGATAAGATCTGTCAAACAAAGAAGTGTATCGTTGCCTTTGATGTGAAAAGAAAAATGCTTTGTATTATAGGTCAAATGATTACGTGAATTAAACCATGCCATTTCTGAGAATTTTTTTAAATACACAATGCGCTCAATTTGAAGCAAACATGCGTGCGTTTAGTACTTTATGGCACGGTTAAAAATAACTTATGATTTTGTTTGTCTGTCAGCCTGTCGCCATTGAAAATCAGATGCATATTATTTATATATACATGGTGTTCCAAAATTCGACCGACAAATTAAGAGGGATGATAGGCATCAAGAGGATGAAAACTTACTATAGAACATGGGGTCGCAAACCACGTTTAGTGGCAGAAAATCGAAAAAATATTTATGAAGGGTGTGACGTCGAGTGGATCAAAAATGGTCAATAATAAATTCTCTTTCCGGGCTCAAAGATTTCAGTTTAGCACCAAAGTACGGTATCTTATAGGTAATATGTTCATATGGTGAATCTTCTGTAATCAGGTCCATAGCAAAATGAGCAAATGTGATTTGGCTCATAACTGTTTTTAAAAATCTTCAATAACATTCACATCTACTTTAATGGATTTGGGGCGATAACGGCAACGTTTAGAAGTGGACCCAATTACTGAATGAAAATTAAAATCGTGAATGTCAAAAGAAAAGAACTATGTATATTACTTTCAGTTCTCTCTGGTTTCCAATAGTGATAACTCTGCGACTTGAGTCACAAAATTGAGCTACAGCTGTTAAAGCAACTTTATTTGAAAGTAGTGCATGTTTTTTTTTTTGTTTTTTTTCTATTCGATGATGTAATAATTTAAATTATGCGATGTTTAGAAGTGATGTATCAGCGATGAAAACGAAAGCTAGCGCAAGTCTTTGTCACCATCGTTATGACATCGGCTAACCAACCGTACTACTTTTTAGGGTAAATTTTTATCATTAATATAACAACACATTTCTGACGATGGCTGAAAATTCCGTAGTGGATGAAGTAAGACTTTGTCGCTAAACATTTTAGCTTAAATTCGACCAAGATTCTGAAATGAATTTGAGACGAAACAATAATCTCCAGTGCATATAAAATGTATGATAAAACATGCCTGCGTGTGTTTTAGTGAAAGAGTGGACGTTATTTCTTCACACAAGGATCAAAGTGTTGTTAACAAAAATATAAAACATTCACTGTTTTATCATTAATTTTAAGCTTGTGACCGTTCATGGGGTACTTGAATTAAGATTTGTTATTTAATTGTCAGTGAAAAATATTTTAAAAAAATTGCCTCATCTGCAGATTTTGATTGAATGTAAAATTCTGAACTTTGAAGGCAAAAAAATGAAATTAGAAAAATCGTTATCAGTGCATTTTAATGAGATTACACTATTTCAAACATATTGAAATTGATATATATCACTGAGGTGAAGTGCAGAATGCCAGGGCCTGTTTACTGAATAGACCCGTGAAGCCTGAGCTTACCCACTGAAATGCAAAAGGGCCCCCAACTTTACTTTTCAAAACTAACTTTTAAGGAACAAATTTCAGTCAGGGTAAAAAATGTTTTTTTTTTTTTTTTTTTTTTTTTTTTTTTTATTATTATTATTATTATTATTTAAATTATTAACTGTAGCTATTAAATTTTCCTCCAGACTATTACCGATACATTTATACTGTTTTTTTTTTTTTTGTTTTTTTTTATATAATAAATGATATAAAAACAGTGATTAAATGCAACTTTTTCATTTCTCTTATGTTTTACATTTTAATTTCAAACGTGCTAAAAATAACAGAAAATCTAATCTGCATAACTATATTTTGTTTATATTCATAAAGAGTAGAGAAATTATATAAAGTATGTAGAATAGGTTATTTAACTAAAGAGGAAAGTAATTAGCATTCAGATATATCAAATTTCTGTTTATAAAATAGAAGCAAAATTGTGTTGCAGCTAAGCATAAATTTATTTCAAATATTTATTTTCCCTGCACTGTTCTTAGCCCTGGCAAATCCTACAATTTGTAAAGCATAAAATATATTTTGACGTTTAAATATTCGCATCTGTTCCATATTTGTAAATTCATTTACAAAATTAATTTGTTATGTATAATTATGTAAATAATAAAATATTTTTATAACTAGTTTAATATTGAAAGTGTTGTTTACTGAAAATTTTGATGGTAAAATTTCAAATTGTTGAAGCATAATTGGTAGAGTAAAAGGGGCCCCCTGTGTGACGTCGGGCTTCCCCTATTTCAAAATCTTTAAGCGAGTCCTGCAGAATGCTTATTATAAAATACAGTGTACATAGCATTCATCGTTCATTTACAGGGACACACAAAATAGTTCGGTTACTGTATATTGTCTATGGACAATAATTGCTGAAAGTGCGTTTTCAGTTGTGGTACGGGTTTTTAAATCTAACATATTTTTTTACATATTACTTGGTGTATATAAATTATATAGATCATATACAGAGCTACGAAAAATAATTCGAATATTTTTCTGACTTTTGATGTTAATTGTTGTAATTAGGTTTTCAAATATGTTATGCGTATTACAAATTGTTTACATAGACATCATCTTTCACCTTATTAAAAAGTGAAGTTTTATTATAGCATTCGGGAAGTGTTGGAAAGTGTTTCATAAGCTATGCTTGACGCATGATTTTTCTTTCTAGTTTTAATTTGAAAAGCATTTCGAGCTAATATTGAACGGGATTGGGAATCATTAAGGGGAAGTTCTGCTTCTTTGGTCAAAAATGCACGTAATTTTTATGATTCTTTTTTTCGGTTAAAAAGAAAAGTGATATCACTTTCGTAGTTTTTGCATTATATTTATTCACGTTTCACTTATATATTTAAAATTTTATGTAAAATAATAATAATAATAATAATAATACGCCTTGTGCTCAAAGGCTGTAACTAGACGTGAATAATAGAGGGGGGGGGGGGGTAAAGAAAATGTAGGGGAGGCTCATATTTTTTCTCTCTCTCTGACACATGCACACACAAACAAACACACACAGAGATATATATGATCAAAGTATTATATAGAAAAATAAATAAGTGCTTATTCATATTGTACGCACTACGTTTCTTCATTTTATAGTAAGAAAACAAAAGGCTGCATAATAAGAATTTCCAATGTATAACTAGAGTATAATTATACTGGTGAAGTTATAAGTGATGCCGTCAACAAGTAAATAAAAAGAAAAGTGCCCAGTTAAGCTGATAGCATTGAACTCACAGGCTATTCACAATAGTTGTATATTATACTCTTATTTCAAAGAATAATGCCCTCAAAAAATAAAGAAATCGATAATAAATTAATGGGGGGGGGGATTAACCTCCCCTGTTCCCACCTTTATACTTAACCAGTGAACCCCCAAAATTAACCAGGGAAGCGCCTTATCACAATGAACCTATATACAAAATTTGAAGCAAATCAGATAATTCTGCATGAAAAACCAATTTATCTAACTTAAGGGGAGGAATCAGCACCCCGTTCCCCCCTTTATAGTTAACAAATGAACCTCCAAACTAATCAGGGAAGCGCCTTATCACAATGAACTTATATACAAAATTTGAAGCAAATAGGATGATTCTGCATGAAAAATCCATTTATCTAAATTAAGGGAAGAGGAATTAGCCCCCCGTTCCCCCCTTTATACTTAACCAATGAAACCCCAAAACTAATCAGGGAGGCGCCTTATCACAATGAGCCTATAACCAAAATTTTAAACAAATCGGATATTTCTATCACGAGTTATCGCGTTACGTATACGTACATTCGTACATACATACATACATACAGAACGGGCGGGCACATTAGCTCTCAGGCTTTGATAGCCTGTGAGCTAATAAAAAGCTTACAGTTCACTTGTTTCGTATAGAGTTGCAACCTTTAATTTTTTTTTTCTGAATATTCCTTGCCCTTAAAGATTCTAAAGTTGCATTTTTATATGATAAAAAACATTAACAAAATCAAGAATATACTTTAGATTTAAGAATTATTATTGTTTTTAAAACACTTATTTAAACTAATTTAAAACACTTATTTGCCATTTTTATACAAATAGTAGAATTAGTATTTGTGCAAAAGTGTAAAATAGCCATTTTTGAAAAGAATTTCATTTGGTGACATTGGAATCTTCTACAATAGGGGGGGGGCTCAAATTTTTTAGGGGGTGAGCGGAGCCCCCCCCCCCCCCCAGAACTCCTCTAGCTACGGCCCTGCTTGTGCGACGGGGAGTATGTGTAGGTATGCGCGCCATGAACTTCCAATCGGGCGACCGTTTCTCTCCGGTCAGAAGCATCTGAAACAAATTGGGTCGCCAAATTATGAAAGGGCATTAAATTCTCTGAAGCTTATACCAACAGTTAGTTTTAAAAGTTGAATTTTGACAAAATGACGGTCATTTCAACAAGAAAGATCTCTCTTTTTTTTTAATCTTTTGCGAGCGTGAAAAAATAATCAATCAATGAAAATGACACTTTTTGGCGGTATAAACTCCAGCAATAACGATTACCTTTCTTGATATGAAGGAAATAGGTCGAATAGTTCTCGAGAAAAATTCTCGCACAGTTTGGAAAATATGTTTTCGAGGCGGTTTCGACATGGTTTCAAGGTGGATTGTTTTTATTTATTTTTTTTTTTTTTTTACATAGTTTTCGTTATGGTTTCCAAAAAAAAAAAAAAAAAAAAAATGGAGAAGATCGCTCGAATACACTGTAAAAAAATGACCAATGTTTCTTATTTTATGAAAATATAACCACGAACGAAAATATAATATAATCTTCTGAGTTATCCGAAATTCTGAAAATCGTGTTCCATTGTCTTTTGAATCCCCACAAACCAATGCACTTCCAAAATTTAAAGAATTATTTATAAAAACAAAGTATTTTTCGCTGCCCGTATTTTTCAGAAACGTTTCCGAAGGGCTTTTATAGTGTATTAATTAGTGTCCTCAGCCTGGAATACCTGTTTTTCAATTGCTATCAATTCTCAAGTAAACATTTTCATGTTCAAAAAAATATGTTTAACAGACAAACATGCAAAAAAGATTATTTCTTTACTCTTTCATGTACCAATTAACTTATGCGGCTGAAAACGTTTACTTAAAAATGGATGACATTCGAAAAACAAGGTATTCCACGCTGAGGACACTAATTAATACACTAGAAACACTCTTCGGAAACGTTTCTGAAAAATACAGGCAGCGAAAAATAATTTGTTTTTATAAATAATTCTTTAAATTTTGGAAATGCATTGGTTTGTGGGGATTCAAAATACAATGGAACACGCTTTTTGGAATTTCGGATAACTCGGAAGATTATATAATATTTTTGTTCGTGGTTATAGTATATTTTCATAAAAAAAGAAACATAGGTCATTTTTTACAGTGTATAGTTCTCGAGAAAAAAGGATCGCCCAGTTTGAAAAACATGATTTCGAGACTGGTTTTTTTCAACATGGTTTCGAGACGCATTTTCGACATCGCTCAGAAACGAAATAAACTTCGAGCGTAGAAAACCTGGATGCTTTGACGTTACATTCAACGAATAAAAGCGATTGTAAGGAAATGAAATATCACGAAACTGCTTTAAGGCAACAATCTACACACTTAAAGGACGCAAAAAATGAAAAAAAAGTCGCAAATGTTGATCCAAAAAAGTATGAAGTTAAATAAATAAATAATTAAAAATTGATAATAATGATAAATAAATAAATAATTAAAAATTGATAATAATGATAAATAAATAAATAATTAAAAATTGATAATAATGATAAATAAATAAATAATTAAATAATTAAAAATTGATAATAATGATAAATAAATAAATAAATAAATAAATAAATGTATTTTTTAGTTTTTTTTCAATTCCCAACTAATGGAATTTAAATAAACTTAACTAGCTTATATTCGTGTATCTTGTGAAACTTTAGAGTGTTTTGATTTAGAAACAAGCTTCCAAAGCTGTGCCGAAAATTTTCTGCCACGTGTCGTAAATCAGCAGTCCCTGCCCTAGAGCATACTTTAAGACAAGAAACCAAAAATGCAATATTTTCGAGATTTTCCTAACCCCGACCACCTTAAAATATATTATTTTTATCTTTTTCTCTCTTTCTAACATCTCTATTTATGCATTTCATAAAGCACGATCCAATAGTTAAAACATCATCCTCATCATCATCGTCAAAAGTATCAGGATCGTGACAAACTCTGTAAGATTTAGTGAGCGATATCAGCTTGTGAGTTTCCTGCTTCCCAAAATGTTCCAGACTCGACCGTGAAAACAGTTTTACAGATGGGAGAAACTGTCGGCTCATTCATTCAGTCAAAAATAACTGCATGAGTTTCTTTTAGCAAGATTCGCCATTTCGACCGGAATGATACAAAAGCGCCTATGCTATTTTCAGCCCTTATTTTTTCTTTTCTTTTCTTTTCTTTTTTTTTTAATATATATATAATCTGTGTTTATTTAATTTAATATTTAAAAATGCATAATGTTATTGATGGTACTGATAAAAATAATAGAAAATTAAAACGAAAATAAAAATAAAACTTTTGAAGTATCGGCAGAAATTTAGAGGTATTTTATTTTTATAATTATTTACAAGGATATCATTTATCAAAAATTTCCAAATTTTCATTTGTATTACAAGCCGCCACTGACTTCGACTACGAAAGATTGTCAAACACCGGAAATTTCTTAACCTTTTCACAGCCGTGAACTGGTATATCCGTTCATTATACTGTAGGTTTCACTGCAATAGAAGCATTATTTAAATTAATATAAATCTTCAAATATAATGCAATTTTAAAGCATTGAGTAACGATTAATACTTCCAAGGTTTTATCTTCACATATTTAATTAAGTTTTTTATATCATGTTTGAAGTAACATTCTTTTTTAGCATTTAAATAAAAAATTACAGAGAAAACAACATTACAATTTTGCCCTTTTGCTCAGCGGTCAGAGGGAGAAATATTCAGTAAGTAAAAGGTATCAAAGCGGGAGGCAAATCTATGCGGCCTCTTTAATAATAATAATAATAATAATAATAATAATAATAATAACAATAATAATAATAATAGTAACATCATTTACAAATTTAATACGAATTATTTAAAAAATAAGTTTTTATAAAATTCAAAAATTTTTAGCATTTTAAATAAAAACGGTATTTGAAAAGTTGCGAAAGAAAGAATGACTTACAAGAAGCACAACAAATCAATAAAATTTTTTAATTTATATTTAATTATATTTAATTAATTTTTTAATTTATATTTTTTAATTAATATATTAATTAATGATTAACTCTTCAATAAAATTCATTGATTTATGTAAACTGTCTGAAATTTTGTAGTTTCACTTCATTTTTTTATTTTGAATTAAAGTATTACTTATATTTTACATAGGTTGTCATTTTTTTGTATTGGCTTTACAATTTATTTCTGTTTTCTCATGCGCAGCACGCAATGCGTATGATACAGGGTTCGATAAATGCGGTCGCCAGGTCACAACTGGTGAACAAAATATTTTAACTGGCGAATATATTTTCGGTACCTCAACTTTTTTTACTTTAACATTTCGGCGGAAAAGCCGGCATAAAAAACTAGTTTTATGACAGTAAATTCTTATCTAAGGAATTACGTGCTCTAAATCTCCCAATTTAAGAATACTCTTCAGTGTTTTGACTAAGGTCTTTCAAAGTAATTTTCTTTTTAAAAAAGAATGTAATTAAGAATGATTTGCCTATTTTATTCATTCAAATTTGAAACATGTATTTCCAATATTGTATTTGAAATATGCATATTATTGTTTTATATTATTTATTATTATTATTATTTATAAAGCAATTTAACATTATGTCATTACTATGCTCGAGAGATTATTTTTTCTTAATCAGTTCATTAAAAAATTATGTACTTTCTTAAAATACATGATTAAATTTAAAAAGGGAGAAAAAACTGGCAACGAGGTGTCTCTGTGTGTATGGGGTGGGGGGGGGGGGGGAGAGATATATTTTTATACTGTATTTTTGCCATGTTTTAAGATATAGCCAAAACAAAAAATGTTCCAGAATCCTTGTATCATGTTCTAACACTTATATAATGGAAACAATTTTTTCAATTTATAATTTTTTTGTACATCTTTTTGAATTTTTAAACATTAAAAAAATTTCAACTGGCCGCTATTTTAAAACAAGATGTCGGATGAAGCTGGTCAACGAGCTACCTTGGTATGTCCTATACACATACTCAGTCATATGCAAATCGGTTTATAAATAAGACAGTTACACCATGACAAATGTCATATATATATCAACATTTGAACGGAGGGTGGTTTTGGGGTCTTGCGCTCATGATCGGTGACCAAATTTTTTTGAAATTGCTTTCCTCCGAACGGCTGCAATAGGTAGCTTTTTGCAATGAAAGCTACCTACAAATAACCACATAAGATTTTTTTTATTATTATTTATTTTATTTTATTTTATTTTATTTTATTTTATTTTATTTTATTTTATTTTATTTTATTTTATTTATTTATTTATTTTTTTTGGCAAGCATTGTTTAATTATTTCTGTCCACTTTAAACAATTATCCAGGAAGAATCTGTGACTTCGTTTAGCTATGGAACTTTTTTATTTCATAGATTATCATGTCTTGTCTGGCAATTAATTGAAATTTTAACTGATTTTTAATAAAGATTAGTTTAATCTGTTCGACCTGCCGGGGTCGCGTCTTTCTTTCTTTGGTATTTACGGTCTAACTAAGGCAAAGTAATTAACTATGTTGCATGTGTTCAACTAACGCATCTAAATGTATGTAAAATACCGTATTTCATTTATTTATTTATTTATTTTAATAAAGATTACCTTATTAAAAGGTAGGCTTAATGTAAGTTGAATACATTAATCCTTCTCTTTTTATTAAACAAAAGCAATGTTAGAAAAAAATTATTCCCAACATTTTTTTAATGATTATCCCAATTATCCGGATTACGTCCAGAACACATTAATTCGAAGAATTAGAGTTATGTAGGAGTTATATAGAGCTCGGACTATACATATACAGTAAAACTTCTAAATAACGGATATCTCAGCAACGCGAAATTTGTCTACTATTCGGAGGTGTTCACTATTCAGAGTTCCTCACTATTCAGAGGTGTCCGCTATTCAGAGGTAAAAATGTATTTAGGGGTTGGGGAACAAAAAATTATCCGATAAATAGAGGTGTTCTTTGCCATTCGTGAGTGTCCGTTATAGGGGTTTTACTGTATTTATGTTTGAAATAAAAAAAAATTGTATTGCAATTATTGTATAGGAATATATACAGTAAAACCTCTGAATAATAAACACCTTGGCAGCACTCACTACATTTGTTCGCTATTTGGAAATTCTGCTATTCGGAGGTAAAGATGTATAAATATTTAGGTGTTGGGGACCGAAAGAGTGTTTGTTATATAGGTTTTTCTGTATGTTTTTTTTTTTTTATTTCAGGTCCTTTTTTTTCTTCTTCTTTTCATCCTTTAATGAAGCATCTTTTATGCCCGAGACTGCATGGGTAGGCTCGACCCTACCGGGCTTTTCCATAAATGCCCTGATGACGCACGTGAGCCATAATTAAATTCATTAGTAATATCTTGCCAGAATCACAGCCTTGAAGAAATACTCAAAACGCACAAATTACTCGTAGTATAGTAGATTTAGATTATGAGTTATCCTACTCTAGATTTGATAAATAGAGGTGTCCATTATGGGGGATTTACTGTATATGTTTTTTATTTCAGGTACTTTTTATCTTGTTTTCATCCTTTAAGGCGGTTCTTAAATTGCTGCGGAGTCGGAAATTCGCTTCAAGACGCCGACTTTGACAGCATTGTCTGAAAGATCTTCTGCTTTTACCAAAAAATAAAAAACGTCTTAATATTACAAAGTTTCTGAATAAGAACACCTGCCAATTTTATGCTTTTCCGAACAAAAATGAATGAAAAAATATGTCATAAAGTAGGCAGTTCGGATTTGAGAACAGCCTTAATGAGACCTCTTTTATGCCCGAGACTGCAGGTTCGACCCTACCCTGCTTTCTCATAAATGCCCTGATGACGCACGTAGACCATACTTAAAATCACAGTAATATCTTCACAGAATCACAACCTTGAAGAAATACTGAAAACGCAGAAATTACTCGTTACTTATTAGATTTAGATTATTAGTTATCCTACTCTAGATTTGATAAATAGGAGTGTTTATTATGGGGATTTTACTGTATATCTTTTTATTTCAGGTACTTTTTTTCTTATTTTCATCCTTTAAGGCGGTGTTCAAATTCCCTGCTCGACAACACGAAACTTTCTGACACATTTTTAAACGCAAAGGCATGAAATTGGCTGGCTTGACTATTGAAGAGAGTTTTCCCTTTTTTGATAAATAAATTACTTATAGAGTCATAAGCAATTCGTGTTACGTGGCGACCGGTTTTTTTCTCGTTCTCGTGCTTCGGAGTCGGAATTCGGTTCAAAACGCCAACTGCCTTTACCAAAAAAAATAGAAAATGTCTTAATATTACAAAGTTTCTGAATAAGATCACCTGCCAATTTTATGCTTTTCCGAACAAAAATGAATGAAAAGATAGGTCATAAAGTAGGCAGTTTGGACAGGGCCTCTTTTATGCACGAGACTGCAGGCTCGACACTACCGGACTTTCCCGTAAATGCCTCGATGACGCACATAGACTATACTTAAATTCACTAGTATCTTGCCAGAATCACAGCCTTGAAGAAATACTCAAAACGCAGAAAATACTTATTAGAGTAGATTTAGATTATGAGTTATCATACGCCAGATTTTTGCCGGGCGCCTATCTTGACGCCCATTGCCCGTTCTTCCCGGCGCCGCCTGCGGTTCATTCACGGCCTTTGCCTGGCGGTCTGCCAGGTGCGCGATAGTACAAAGCTACGTTTTAACTTTCTGGGGCACAAGTGTTTTCGTTGGGGCAGAATTCCATTAGAATTAGGCACCTATACTTGAACCCCGTAACATACTCAGCGAGTCAAGGGTAAGGAACGTGAGAAATGTCGGAGCTGAAATTTTTTCGAAAAGTTTGTTTACACACGTCTGGCATCATTGTGCTGAAATGGTGTAAAACGGAAACTGAGTCAATGATTTCACTCAGAAAGTAACGTAAGAGCCAAAAATTTCTTGAAGAGCTGCTATTAGAAGCATCACTACCCAGCTATAAGAAATTCGGGTTCAGTAGTCATTGATGATTTTCATTTCATGTAGAGATACATGTAGAGAAATTGACTAGAGCTTCTTTCTTTAGTCAACTATCGGTATCTTTCTATTTATTAAAAAAAAGTAACTACAAATTTCTGAAAAAAATCAATTTCCATTATTATTTAAGATTGAATTCCATTAAATTAAATCAGAGACTCTATTTCTTCCTCTTATCAGTGGTTTATTTCACTTATTTCGTTAAGAAAAATATGTTTGGCAGTTGAAACGAACTATAGATTTAATTTTTATTATCATTGTTATTTTAAGCTTTCTTTTTTTTATGATATTAGGGCAGAAACACTATTGCTACTTCTAAACGACTATTTTCTTGACTTATTTCTATAAGGAAAAGTAATATGAGAAAGCTGAAACGAACTATAATATATTTATTTTCGATTACCATTATTTTATTTTAAATTTGATCAAATTAGGTCAGAAGCACTACTTCTACTTATCAGCTGTGCATTTCGCTTATTTCTCTCAGAAAAGTGTATCTGACAACTGAAACGAACTATAATAGTTTTTTTTATTGTTATTATTTTAAGCTTTCTGTTTTATGAAAATAGAACTGAGACACTTTTGCTTTCTCTGAGCGACTATTTTTTTATTTCTATAAGAAAAAGTAATACGAGAAAGCTTAAATGAACAATAATATATTTATTTTCGATCATCATTGTTATTGTAAGTTTGATCAAATTAGATCGGAAACACCACTTCTTCTTATCAGCTGTCTATTTTGCTTATTTCTCTAAGATAAATATATGTGACAGCTGAAACGAACTATAATAAATGTAATTTCGATTATTATTGTTTTTTTTTTTTTTTCAAGCTTTTTGTTTTATGAAATTAGGGCAGCGACACTATTGCTTCCTCTAATCAACTGTTTTCTTGGCTTATTTCTGAAAAATATAATATGAGAAAGCTAAAACGAATTATAATATATTTATTTTCGATTATCATTGTTATTTTAAGTTTCATTAGATTAGATCAGAAGCACACCTTTTTCCTCTTATCGGCTGCCTACTTTGCTTATTTTTCTAAGAAAATGAATGTGACAAATCAAACGAACTAGGATAGATTTAATTTCGATTACCATTATTATTTTAAGCTTTATGTTTTATGAAATTAGGGCAGAGATACTATGCTTCCTCTAATCAGCTATTTTCTTGGCTTATTTCTATTTAAAAAAGTAACATGAGAAAGCTGAAACGAACTACATTTATTCGTAAAAAAACCGTCGAAAACTGAAAGTCGAAAAATTTCATGAATCCAATACTTTTTTCTTGCAAAGATAGAAGAAAATAAAAATGCATGAGCTACAAACGAAAACAGATCTATGTTCTTTATTTTTTCCATTTTGAGTTTTTTAATCCCAGTAGAATAAGAAGGATGTTAAGAATTTCAGCTTTATTTAAATAACATTAAGCCAAATAACAACATGAACCTTTTTCTATAATATTACAAGCATGATTTCATTTTCTTTCGAATAATTTTAAGAGCAAATTCTAAACCTAATAAAATACAAAAATACATAAACATCTTTTTTCATTAAGTTATAAAAATGATGTCATCTTCTTATAAGAATAATAGTATTTATCATCGGAAACACATTTGTGTACATGATTTTCATGATTCTAGCACATCAGGAAGTGAGTGAAAAATCAATTACAAAATTCTATTTTTACTTTCAAAAACAAAGTTAAATAAAAAGAATGTATTATAGTTAGAATATCTTCATTACTGGTAAAATGTTAAAGTTGTGAACGGAAATCGAGTTTGGCTTAGAGACTTATACACCTTGTATTTTTAACTGAATAAGTGGGATGCGACTAATGTTGCTAGGTGGTCCCGATTTTCATGGGTACCAAGACCTGTCCCGCTTAACCTCTGCGCGGGATGCGAAGAGTACCGATTTTTCACGATGCACAAATTATTTCACATTTCTTTTAATACCTTGTTACTCGTTAGCCTGTATCGAGTGGAATTTAATACAGTAAAACCTGTCAAGACAGAATCTATCTATGGCGGAACATTTTTATAGTACCTTCCAAATCAATTTTCCTAGACGGAAACCTAACTAAAAAGGGGCTGTTTTTGCGGTTCCTACCGATTTTGTTTTTAAAAGTTTTACTGTACGGTAAACTCTGTGTAAACGGAACCTGTTTATAACGGAATTCTGTTTTGAAAGCAAATATTCTACTGTCCCTATGTAGGAATAATTTACAATTATACCTGCTAAATTGGAATTTTGTTTCATTCTCTAGCGATTCCCTTTCTCAGCTTTTACTGTATAAGATTGTTGCGTTTATTTAATATAATGGAAACTACTAAGACGGAAATCAGAAGGGATAGAAAAAAAATTTCAGTTTTAAATAGGATTTCGTTCTAGCAGGTATAATTGTATGGTATTCCTACCGTAGGGACAATGAAATTTTTACGTTTAAGACAGAATTCCGTTGTAGACAGGTTCCGTTTAGGTATGGTTTACTGTATTTTATGCCCCAATTTAGAAGCCGTTGTCCCGCTTTTTTGTCTCCCTGTCCCGCTTTCTGTGACACTGGACCTGGCAACATTGGTTGCGATCCTGGTTTCTTATTTTTTAAGTTGTTCATATTGGTTGGTACTATCACTCCTCTTATTAAATTCCTACTATTAGCTCACACTCTCTCTATATATATCTTGTTGGAATTTTCAATCGTTAATAAAATATTTTCTATTCATCCATTCAAGTTCAAATAAATTTTTTTTAACTTGTACTGGATGACAATTGATGTTAATGCAGTTTTTTCAAATATTAATTCAGTAATTAAATTTAATTAATTAATTTTAATTTTTATATGGGAGAAAAATATTCCTCCCATTGTTTTCATAAATGAAATGAAAGATTTATCTCAAATGAGTGATGCCACAGAAATAAAATACCGCAACGATGATTATAAAATAATGTTCAATAAAGATAACGTGGGACATTCATGCTGCACGGGTTTATTTTATATATTTATGATTAAAAAGTAGGAATTGACTTTAAAAATTTTTTTTATATTACTTGTTTTATAAAAGCAGTACACAAACATAAGACAAACTGAATTCGCAATCACTTATCAACTGTATTGGATCATAGGCGTAAAGTTGTATGGGCTCGTGGGTCTCGAGCCTCACAAATAATTTCTAAAATGGACTCATCTTTTTCTTCTAATTAAAAAGAAAAAAAAAAGTTGTAATTGTTTTTTTATTTTCTAGTATTGCATGGAATTTTTAATGTGCCTTTTTTCGGCAGATATATTTTTATTCATGATATTTGTCATTTTCTCCTCGTTTTTTTTTTTTTTTTTTTTTTTTTACAGAGATAAACAATATTAGGATTTTTTTTCACTTTATGTTCTATTTTTTAAATTAAAACAAAATGCGTTTGAACTTTCGTCGCTGAAAAGCCATACAAATAACAAACAAAGGGGAAAAAATCATTATTACTAAAAAAGACATTCAAAGTCCACTTTCGTTGTGATTTTATTATAAATGATTCGGGAATAACAACCAGTATATTATTTCATAAATGGGACTGTACATTCAAATTTTAACATTGTCTTAACATTTTATTTAATTTGTGATTTATTTAACCATATATGATTCGGTTTAATTTCATTTTTAAAAGAGAACTCAAAAAGGTACATTAAATTGGTAATCTATCTCTATTGAATACATATATTTGTGGGGAAAAGTTTTATGTTCGAGTACAGCCCCACCAATAATTTTCAAAACTCTACGCCTATGGTGTTGATGAACCTGTAATCACAGTAGGGAAAAAGCTCCGTCGCAAATAGTAAATAAGCGTTTCCAAAAATAATACTGAATCCCAAAAATAGCGTTACGCAGATATTTCAGGAATTTTTTTGACAAAATGTAGGCCGATCAGCTCATAAAAACACTTTTTTATCTCACTTTGATACTTAGTACATAAAAAGGTTTCCGTCTTTGAAGGTAAATTTGTATGATATTTTTTTCCGTCGAGATAAGAATTTTTTCCATGTAAAATCGGATTCCGTTATAAACGGGTGCTGTTTTCACGGATTTCTTTGTATGAATTAACTAACAGAAATTATGATTTATAAATAATCGTAAATAGTAACTCACTAATATCATTTTAACTTTAGTAAAATCTGCAGAAACGAAATAGCTAGCACTCAAAATAAAATTCCGGTTTAGGCAGGTTTTAGTAAGGTCTTAGTAAGTATAATTGTATAGCTTTCCTTTCGTTGGCACTATGATTTTTTCTCGTTATAGACAGGTTTTGTTTTCACAGATTTTTTTTTAAACAATACTATGTTGATAATATGTAACTATATATGGACCCTGTTCCCCTCCCACCCCCCACACCCATTCCAAAAAAAAAAACTCTCTGGATCCACCCCTGTAAATAAACATCCTTTATAAAACAAATTGAACTCGCAATCACTTATCAACTGTGTTGATGAACCTGTAATCACAGTAGAGAAAATAAAGCTCCGTCGCAAAAAGCGTTTCCAAAAATAATACTGAATCCCCAAAAATAGCGTTACGAAGTTATTTCAGGAATTTTTCCGGCAAAGTGTAGGCCGATCAGCTCATAAAAACATTTTTTTTTTTTATCTCACGTTGATACTTAATATCCATATTAAGTTATATTTCCATCCATCATTCAAACTATCTCATGTAGATACTTAATATCCTTTTTCAGTTATATCATCATCCATCATAAAATCTAAAGAGATCCTCAAACGTTTTGCTAATTACTACGTTGTTCTGGATCAGAAGCTAATATGGATATATCCTGGACGGAACACAAACAACCGGAGCAGGATCTGTGCACTTGACGACGGAGACTATATGACGGAGTCCGTATAGACCTGGCTGGAATAGCGATAATAGGATTTTTGCATATATGGTTAGATATGTGGTGATTCAAGGTTAGGTGTTTTATAATACGCTGTATGATAGATGGTTCTTAATCTAGCTCTTATCCGAATCTTAGCTCTTCCGAAAAGTATTTTTATTTCTTCAGAAAACCAATAGATTTCCAAAATTTGAATAAACATTACTGAAGCAAAAATTGCGTTTGTTACCTGTAATTTTCTGAAAAGTTTCTTATTAGTTTTTACAGTATATTAATCAATTTTCTCAAACCGAAATATCGGTTTTTCGGATGCTATCCGTTATGAAATTGTAATTTTTTTTAAAGAAAATTTCGTTTTGCATAATGTATAAGTTTTCTTATAAAAAGAGAAATTATCGAACATTATAAAATTTTCACATTCCGACTAAAAATTAAGATTTGCAAAGTACTCTGAAGATATAAAATAATATATTGAAATAGTTCTAAATCCATTAGTAAAAATCCATTTAATATATTATTGTTCTTTAAGAGGAAATTTGCTGTATTTGACCAAAAAAAAAAAAAAAAAAAAAGTGGGTAAGTGTGATCGAAGAACGCTCGAAGGGTTTCGTTTAATATTCCTTTCAAAACACTTTATCCTTTTTTTAATAAATCCAAATTAATTTAATTTAGAAACAAAAAAAAAAAGAAAAGTCATGTTTTTTATAAAGTAAAAATTTACCGGTCTATTTTTCTCGTTTTTTCGAATATCTAAACCAGCCAGATAGCGGGCGATAGCCCGCTATTATATTCTGTCATAATAATATCTGTCATGTGGACTAAATGCGGTATTAAAAAAAAATAATAATTTCAAAATTAAACATGTTGTACACCTTCAAAATGTTAAAATATGCGAATATTTCCATAATCGGGTTTTTATCATGATTCAATACGCTCCTCAAACTCATATATTTACTATTCTCTATTACTCATATTGATACTCGCTTTGTATTATTCTGAAACATTTTAAAAATCCTTTAAACTTCCGACATGACGTCAGATTTTCTTTTCAATTCTCTAATAACGTGATATTTATCTGTTTTGTGTACATACACATACTCATACTCCTTGTATTATTGAGAAATTTTTCCGTTTTATTACCACTATGACGTCAATCAATTTTATTTCATATTAATATTTTTTTCAATTGGTGAAACTTTTTATTTCATTTTCATTTTTCATGTGGAAATCGTCTGATAGAAAATTAAATTATTGTAGAAAGAATTTCATCGGGTTTTTTAATTTTTGGCATCTGCTATAACGAAAAATGTTTAAATTTAATAGGAAAAGGCTGTTAGAATTTTGGTTTTTTATCTCTATTTATTAAAATAATACGAATTTTTCAAATTTTAATATTTTGAGCTCTTCATAGGGCTCTAATATTTTGAGCTCTTCATTTTGAGCTATTCAGGTATATACACAAAGTTTCAACTCTGTAAGTTACATAGTTTTTAAGAATGGCTCTGTGATAAACAGGCAACGGAACGGGAGTAATACGGTTTCATGAGATGAACGAAACCCTAAAAAAAGAGACAGAGAGAGAGAGAGAGAAACATGTTTAAAAGATTGTTTTCTTGAACTAGGATAAATAATTCAACTCAGGAGATGGGGGTATTACACCATGTTTATTGAAGTTCGGACAAGCTCCGTGAATTTTTTTACAGTGAAATACTTCAAACTTTGCTTCGTGTGATGAATTGCATGCCCAAGTTTTCCCCAATCGGGTGGTCATTTCTATCATGAGTCAGCCATTTTCGTCACCAATTTTTTTATTATATTGTGAAATATCATGATATTTTCTGGATCTTATACAAAGATTTTGTTATAAAGTTCATAGTTTATAAAATGGTGGTCACTTGATTAAAACAGGTTATTTTTTAGTGTATATATTTAAGTTGAGTACAGTATAAAATATACTTCCTTATTAAAAATGATACCTATTATTAGTATAAGCTCCAGCAAAAAATACCCTTTTTCTTTTAAATAAATAAAAACCTGTCGTGTAGTTCTGTAAAAAAGTGTGACCACCCAAACTGAAAGCAAACATATTCTCCTCCATAAGAAGCACAATTTTAAATATTTCTAATTGAAAAATTCATGAAGCTTCAATAAAACATTAAAAAAAAAAACCTGTTGAGTTCCTATCGTTATCTTAGTGCAAGAAAACAACTCCCAAAAATCACTCTTTTTTTTTCTTTTATTTGGACAAAGATAGTAAACTTTTCCTCAAACATTTCACGCGCTCATAACTTTTTAGATAAATTATCTTACAAAATTCGATTTTCTATTTAAGAAGCAAAGTTTCAAATATTTCTGATTGAAAAATTCAAAAATTCATGGAGCTTGTCTAAACTTCAATAAACATAGTGCAAAAGCTCCTTAGTTGTTGTCTTTATCCTAGCTCAAGAAAGCAATTCCTAAAAATTATAGGTTTTTTTTTGTTTTGTTTTGTTTTTTGCCAAATGTAGTAAACTTTCCCTCAAACATTTCACGCGCTCATAATTTTTTCAATAAATTCTCTTACAAAATTCGATAAGAAGCAAATTTTTTTTTTTTTTTTTTAGTAAACCTTCCCTGAAACACTTCATGCGCTACGATTTTCTATTTAAAAAGCATAGTTTCAAAAATTTCCGATTGAAAAATTCATGGAGCTTGTTTAAAATTCAATATACATATAGTGCAAAAACTCCTGAGTTGCTTGCTATCTTTATCCTAGTTCAAGAAAACAATTCCCAAAAATTACGGGATTTTTATCTTTTTTTTTTTTTTTTGGTCAAAGATACTAAACTTTCCCTCAAACATTTCATGCGCTCGTAATTTTTTCAAGAAATTCTCATGCAAAATTCGATTTTCTATTTAAAAACAAAGATTCAAACTTTTCCGAATGAAAAATTCATGCAACTTATCTAAAATTCAATAAACATAGTGCAAAAACTCCTTAGTTGCTGTCTTTATCCTAGTTCAAGAAAAAAATTCCCAAATATCATGTTTGTGTTTTGCTTTTCGTCAAATATAGTAAAATTTCCATCAAACATTTCACGCGATCATAATTTTTTCGAAAAAAAAAAACCTCTTTCGAACATTCGATCATCTACATACAATGTAGACTTCAAAACAGTGTAACTTACGAAAAAAAAAAATCAGCTTTTTGTAGTTCATTTCAATGGCCATTGTACTCTTAATCATTGTTGTGCCACGCAAAACGGTTTTTTAGCCTGGGTTGTGTGGGAGTTACGTGGTATTTTGCATGCTACAGAAACTTCTGGTTCATGTTTAGTTCACATGCAACGAACAGGTGGTGAAAACATAAAAAAATATATTTCGGAAATTTTCCTCATAATTTTACATAAATTAGACAAAAAATGTCCAGCAAAAGTATCGATTCGTTTAATCACATAGAAGAGTCTATCCTGATCGTACCACAAGATGAAAGCTTTCGTAAGTACTTTTATTTTTATGGTAAAAGCTATTGGTTAGTTACTATAAGATAATTATGAGATAACTTTGCAAGTTATTGAGGGAGCGGAATTTTTATTACTTTCGTCTATCTATAATAGAAGAAAGTATTGTAATCGAAATGTTTTTCGACTTCCGGTTTTCGACGGATTTACACGTTTTAGGGGTCAGAGATTCCGAAAGACATTTTTTTACAAAATGTCTGTCTGTCCGTCCGTCTGTCTGTCTGTCCGCCTGTCCGTCCTCATTGTATCATCGAAAAGTGTATGAAGTTATGCTTCAAATTGAACCACATTTTTTTTTCTATGTTTTTGGCTATGGCAAGCAGGTTCTATTAGAATATCGGGATATTTCGACGAAAGGGGGTGCTGTGATCGATATTTTTGTTCCATTTTCACTATTGTATCATCGAAAAGTGTATGAAGTTAAGTTTCAAATTGAACCACACTTTTTTTCTATGGTTTTGGCTATGGCAAGCAGGTTCTATCAGAATTTGGGGATATTTCGACGAAAGGGGACCCTGTGATCGATATTTTTGTTCTATTTTCACTATTGTATCATCGAAAAGTGTATGAAGTTAGGCTTCAAATTGAATAACATTTTTTTCTATGTTTTTGGCTATGGCAAGCAGGTTCTATCAGAATTTGGGGATATTTCGACGAAAGGGGGCGCTGTGATCGATATTTTTGTTCTATTTTCATTATTGTATCATTGAAAAGTGTATGAAGTTAGGCTTCAAATTGAATTAAAAAAATTTATATGTTTTTGGCTATGGCAAGCAGGTTCTATTAGAATTTGGGGATATTTCGACGAAAGGGGGCACTGTGATAGCCCTTTAAAGATTTCAAATTCAAAAAGATGTACAAAAAATTAGAAATCCTAAAAGTTCTTTTCGTTAAATGTTCCGCCTTGATCCGGAGAATCCGGAACAATTTTTGTTTTGCCTCTATCTTAAAAAATGGCTGAGATATAGCGGTTTGAAATTTTAGGGTGGCTGACATTTTCAAACAAGACAGCAGAATTCATCCATAAACGGGTTTAATTTATGAGTTTTAGTTAACATGGTTTCGGCAAATTTTCTTTCATTGTTGTAACCATTGTTCCTATTATATGCTTATCACTATATATTTATATTCGTCAACGTCAAATTCTTGCCAAACTTGGCGCAGTTGGCGAAATATCACCAAATTTGGCGACCAAAATAGGTTGCCATAAATGAAGACAACTTGGCTGTAGAGGACTAATTTAGCGATATTCTCATTCAAATTCAATGTTGACGAGAACTGGGATTGAATCTTCTTTAATTAGGTTCCACGCATTTTACCTTCGTGTTTTCCCTGTAAAATTAGCTAAAATCGTAAAACCAAGGAATAGGGAGGCTATCTGTTCCTGTCGGTTCATGCCAGATGGACTTTTCGTAGTTTAGTATACATCAATTGATCGCATCCCGGTAACCCGACGATTCGCAAACAGTTGACGTACAACAGAATGATGAAAAATATTGATTTTATTGGCGATGTGATAGCGAATTTTGAAGTATTAACATGACTGAGATAGAAGAAAGTTTTGGGATTGGCACATCCGACTAGTTTTTAATCTGTTAGGTCCATTTTTTTATTTCCATATGAAAAATTCGATTGAGACAATTTTGAAACATTTGTGTTGAGAAATTTTTCCCAACACGAACTTTAGAATAAGCACTCAACATAGGGAAATTTCAATTTCTTAGTTTTACAATCGCTAAAAATAGCTACCGCGAGTTACTTATCTCAATATCTTAAATCATTACAAGCTAAAATTCTATCAAAAAAGAAACACTGGGGTGTTTTTTTTTCTGCCTTAATTCAATCATGTTCTTCTTCATTTTGAAAATGCTATAAAGTTATCACAAAATTATTTGAAAATCGATTTATTTGCTGTAATTAATTTGATTTATAAATCCAAACTCTGCGGAATTTCTATTGTAATGAATGGAATATCGGCAATACTTATGTGAATTCTAATTAAAACAGCAATAATATTAGATAGGTTATAATACTATCACAAGAAAAGATTCCGAGATCGTAAACAGACGGTGAAACGTTTGTGTATCGACAGAATATAGTCATGTCATTAGATAAACACGAGCAGAGAAGACCGAGCTATGGTCGGTCAAAATTAAATTTGAGTTCAAATATCATGACCCATGACCAAAATGACCCACTAATTGAATTTTTTCGAACATGTGACTTAGCCCAACAGTCTTCTCGTGCCCGAAAACATTGGATGCAGAATTTAGTGTAAATTGAGCCGCATTTTAGATCTTGACCCACAATGACCCAGAAATGACCCACTAATCGAATTTTCTCGGACATGTGACCTAGCCCAATGATTTTATCGTGCTCGAAACTCGTAGGACACAAAATTTAATCAAAATCGTTAGAGCCGTTTTTAGATAAAATTAATTTGACCCGCGTTGACCCCAAAATGACCACTAATCAAAGTTCTCGAACATGTGACCCAGCCCAATAGTCTTCTCGTGCCCGAGAATAGTCGGATACAAAATTTCGTCAAAATCGTTTGAACCGTTTTTTAGATACAATTAGTTTGACCATGACCCAAAATGACCCAAAATGACCCACTAATTGAATTTTCTCGAACATGTGACCTAGCCTAACAGTCTTCTCGTGCCCGAAAACCATTGGATGCAAAACTTAGTGTAAATTGAGCCGCTTTTTAGATCTTGACTCTCAATGACCCAGAAATGACCCACTAATCGAATTTTCTCGGACATGTGACCTAGCCCAATGATTTTATCATGCTCGAAACTCGTAGGACACAAAATTTAATCAAAATCGTCAGAGCCGTTTTTTAGATAAAATTAATTTGACCCGCGTTGACCCAAAAATGACCCACTAATCGAAAGTTCTCGAACATGTGACCCAGCCCAATAGTCTTCTCGTGCCCGAAAATGGTCGGAAACAAAATTTCGTCAAAATCGTTTGAACCGTTTTTTAGATACAATTAGCTAGACCATGACCCAAAATGACCCACTAATCGTATTTTCTCGAACATGTGACCTAGCCCACTGGTTTTCTGGGGCCCCAAAACGGTAGGATACGAAATTTCGTCAAAATCGTTAGAGCCATTTTTAAGATAAAATTTGCATATATATATATATAACCACAGACAAGATTTGCTGGTATTAGAATATATGATATAACCACACACAAGATTTGCTCGTATTAGAATATATGATATGTGCAATAGCCAGGGGATCGTGATAAAATTATGGATGCATAATTAGTTATACATCCATGGATAAAACATGCCTTAGGGTTTACATTACAGTTTATAATAGCATAAATTATTCTCTTATGCAAGCTGCTTAGCAACGTAGTCGGCAGCGTGCTGGCTTTCTCACTTTTTCATGTGGGTTCAGTTCCTGATTAAACTATTATTTTTCGCAGCAAAAATATTAATCGATTGTTTTCGAATCGCAATTTGAAAAATACGTAAAAGTATTCAACATTTACAAAAAATATAAATAGACTGTACCTTTTTGCTCAATATATACAAAAGTTTTAACTATGAAATTTTACATTTTTGCAAATTTAATGAAAAATGAAAGAAAAAAAAAATACGTAATTTGTATTTCTATTGACGACAAAAATTTGCTTTTTTGTTTTAATTATTTAAAGTTATTTACAAGAATAAACTCATAATTTTCTCAGCACTAATTTTAACAATTCAGAATCTTTTCAGAACTGTTTATTATTATTATTATTATTATTTTCTATTATACAAATAAAAAAATATATTGTTTTTAAAAATTTGCGTTTTCAATTTTTAATAAAATTTTTTAAAATCTCGAATTCTTCATTTTGCATTTAAAATAACTTTTTGCGCAATAACTATTTTTAGCAGTTTAAATTTTTTACAATATCTTTTTTTAAGTAAGCAAATAATTTTTCAAATGAGAAACTCAAAAATCTAAAATAAAATAAAAAAAAAAAAAAAAAAAAAAAAATTAAAAGCTGCTTGTTAGAAAATCATATTTAAACATTTTAAATTATTGGGATGATATCAAAATTGCAATGACAAAAATAACAGTGCATTTTAATTTTATGTAATGTATTTTGATTTATTTCACTGTGAAAAATAGGAGTTTATTCATATAAATAATTTTAAACAAATTAAATAACAGCAAATTTCTGTCGTCTGTATAAATATAAATTGCTTACATTTTTTTTGTTTCATTTTGCTTTTTGTTAACTCTATAAAAATGTAAATATTGACAGTTAAACAGTATATTATATGCGCAAAAATATATATTTTATTTATATTTTTCATAAATTCAAATAGCTATACTTATTTCGTCAAGTGTGGTTCAAAAACTATTGATGAATTCGCTGCAAATATAGTAGTTTGGTACGCAATCAATTCCAGCCGAAACAAGAAAGAAAAATCTTGCATCAAACACATAGATTATAAAACTCCAACACATTTAGAATACTGTAACAAAACTTCCCAATTTAATAAGATGAAAGATGATGCCTAAGTAAACAGTGTGGAAAACGCAATACCCATTTGAAAAACCAATTTCAGACATTTTCATCAATAAACGGAACTGTACTCGAGATACTTTGTGTAGCCCTGTATATGATCTATAGAATTGATACAGACTAAGTATTATGAAAAAAGAAAGTTAAATTTTAAAACGCATACCACAATTGAAAACTCACTTCCAGCAATTATTGTTCATAGACTGTACTGTAACCGAATTCTTTTGTGTGTCCCTGTAAATGAACAATAAAGGCTATGCACACCCTATTCTATAGTAAGCATCTTGCAATGCATCTCAGTGATATATATCAATTTCAATATGTTTTTATAAGTGTAACATCATTCAAATATACTGCAAACAATTTTCCCCATAGACCGTAATGTAGCCGAATCCTTTTGAATTTCTCTGTAAACGAACAGTAAATGCTACACACTTTATTTTCATTATCGAACATGTCATAGTTAACGTCAATAACATATATCAATTGCATGGCAATCCGAGCAGGTTTATGTGAATTTCAGCATGGACAGGTGGCAGAGAGACAGACAGACAGACAGACATAATTTTTCTTTCTAGTTTCGTCTAGAATCGATTCCGGATAAAACTACTGTTTTAAAAGCGATACTAGTCATCAATTATTTCCGAACCACAATTGAAGAAATACGTATAATTATTTAAATTGATATATAAATGCTACACACTTTATTTTCATTACTAGTATATAACCCCGTCAAAAATGACAGATGGTTGATCTGCGCTGCATTTTCATAAGACTACATGCAAACAAACTGCATGAAGATTTTATTATTGAAAGGTAAGTATTGTAGAAAAGTACATTTTAAAAATGACAAATGATTTCTATAAATACAAATGATGAGGATTTTTTTCTTTTACTCAATATTAAATTTTTGAAATAGTTCAACGATTGGACAAAACATTCAAATTAAATATTAAAAAATAATCCATGTGTGAAAGTTTTTGTAAAAAAGTGTTATCAATGAGTTTCTAAAGAGCTTGACTCACCACATAGCTTATTTTTTTATTATATAAGCAAAATTCAAGGGAAATTACTCGGTACTATTTATTCCTTATATTTTAATTATGTTTCCTAAGAAAAAATCATTTTATTTACGATGGAAACAAAATTTCAAAATTTGTTTGTATTATCTGCCGGTAAATATTTAAAAAAGAAGCGTAATATAATACTGGATCGATCACCGCAAAGCCTCCCTACGAAAGCTGTCACCGCTATTTCTGAAAAAGTGTTACAGAAAAAAAAACTGATTCCAGAAATGTTGATATAGATGTTTTATATGAAAATATGCTGAACAGACATGATTTGAGGCAGAAGGAATTATCGTTTAGTTGTCATATGTTAGCATATGTTTTCCATTAAGCCTAACTTGGCGTTTCGCTTCGCTCTGGTTCGCATGGAAGTAGGTTCTCATCTCTGAGTCGGTTCGCTCTGGAATGATTACCCACAATATACTTTCTTACACTTGGATTTGTCGATAGATGACTGCTAAAATAGTTTTTGGAGGTTTTAAACAAAATTAAAATATTTAAAAGCTTTAATATGTTTTTACAAATATTTTAAGAGCAGAATCGGATATGAAGCTTTCAAAGAGTCGTTCATTTGTGATTCATTTGAATTTGTGATGCTAAATGGCAACAGTGTTCGTTTGTTTATATCTGGGATTACGATGTTTAATCTGGATTTTTAATTAAGAACTTAAAACATCATAATATGATATGATATACATGTTTTATAGAAAAATATGCTGGACAGACATGATTTCAAGTAGAAAATATTATCATTTAGCTGTCATATGTTAGCATAGGTTTTTCATTAGGCCTAACATGGCGTTTAACTACAGTCAATTCGCAGACCAGAGTGGTCGCGCCCGGAATAGCTACCGACACTTTCTTGCCTTCGGATTCGGAGAAGATCGAACGTGTCATTAGTTAACGTCAATAATATATATCAATTGCATGGCAATCCGAGTATGTTTACGCGAATTAGAATACGGGAGGTAGACACTAAAACTGAATTTATGAACATTTTTTAACTATCTTGGAAAGTGTTAAAAATCACGAAGTCAACACGCTGCCAATCAGGCTGTTGAGCCACCTGCCGAACACTGTAATTTACCCGATTATAAACTGCAAAGTAAATTTTAATGAATATTTTTTTAAGACTCTCCTGTGTATTGCACTTTATGTTTCCATATGATTATATACCGACTCTTTATCAATGCACAAAAAAGTTTCATCTGATTCCCTGATTACGACCTCGGAACATCCACTTGCCGATTTTTCACTCACTTCCTGATGTGCTAGAATTCTAAAAATTAAGTACAGTAGTGTCTTCTCGATGACAATACGATCTATTCCTAATTTCAGATTTTAATTATCAATTCATATAGTTGAATTAAATTTTGATTATATGTTGAGAAAACAATGTAGTAATTCTAGATAGTTTAAATAATTTTCAGACATGACTTTTAAAAAAAATCTGTTATTACATGACTAAACCATAAATATTTGTTTGTTACAATAATATAGAATAATATTCGCAGCAATCTATTTTTTGTTGCCATTTCTTGGAAAGAAACTGTGCAAAAATCAATTTTTAATAACAATACATTAATTTTGAACCTCTAATGATTTTTACATAATACTACGACGTCATAGACAGAACGTGGATTTTTATTTATAAAACATTAATTTTAAATTTGGCGGTTTACGACTTTTAAATACGTTACAAGTAAAGTCGTAAAGTAGTGTGTGGATTTCCTCTTGGATTAAGCAAACTTTCTTCCCTCCCCCCCCCCCCCCACCAAAACAAAAATAATAATACAATGCAAAAAATCCCTGACGGCTCGGTCTACAGGCACAGGTAGATTTCGAAGACGCAGGCCGTGGGGCGCCTGTTTGTTGGGAATTGCGGAAGAAATTACCTTTTTGCCATGATGCGGTAGTGGGAACCTCCCACTTCGAAATCTGACTTGTTTGTAGGCGGAGCCGGCAGGGATTTTTTTTTTTGCTATAAGGGTTGGTCCTGAAAAAAACTTGTCAATACTAAAGTTTTAGATAATAGTAAGAAGATTTATAATAAATTTAAGCGGATTTGATATCTTGGGAATTGACGAAGTTATGAATTTTTCTCTTCTAAAACCCCCCTTGGGGCCATTTTTAATGATATCAAAAATCTGTCATACATAAATTTTCGGCCCTTTTCCGAGAAGTAATAATAACTTTAAACGGATTCGATACGTATCATAATTAAGAAATTATGGGTTTTTTTCTGTTTTAAAGCAAAAAGCTCCCCCTCCCCCCTGGTTCGATTTTGCCCATTAACGAACTTGACCGAGATTTTATGCCCCTTGATTTTATGTATAAGTTTGGAAGAGATTTGTCCAGAAATATTGCAGTTATCGTGTCGATAAAAAAGTGGCATAGATAGATATAAAGTTTTGAACTGGGGGTGGTTTTGGGTTCTGGGAGTCATAATCGGCGTAAATCTGCAAAATTTTTTCAAAAATTCCAACTTAGGTTAGAATGTAGTAGGTAGTATTTCTTACGAAATCTACCTAAAAACGTGTTTTTATTATTATTACTATTTCAATTTATAATATATTCCCTGTGATACAATTCCTTGAATTTGAGATGTTATTGTTATTTCCTTTACTGTCAGAGAGAGACTGCTCAGACTAGGAAACTAAGTCTGTAGAGCATAGATATCCCTCCCGGTTCCCATTGTTATTTCATTGTACTTAAGGTTTTATACACCAATCATAAGGCCGTAACCAGTTGGGAGCTGGGTGGGCTGAGTCCCTTTCCCCTAAAAACGTCTTGCACCCTCTCTAACCCTCATAATATTTTAATAATTTAATAAATAAACTTTAAAACTTTTGATTGCAAACACACTTTAGAGTTGTCAAAATACAGAAACACAGTAGAAATCTCCAAAACTAAAATATTTTGGGTACGGTGCTTTATTATCAAACATAACAAAAACATTCAGAATAAGCCCGGCCAAAAAATTTCTGCGTACCCTGTGGCTTTGCTGGCTTATTACGGATCAAACAGCACACTATTTTAACCGTAGTCAATATAGCACACAATTCTGTGATTCAAATAAATTATTTGATTTTGTTAATGTTCTACTCACTTTGTCACGTTTGGCGTTCAATTTCCAACTTATTTCAGTTTAAAATACTCTATTATTATGCTCGTTTTTTAAGGTTACATTAATTTTCACTGTACACTGTAAAAAAAAAAAATTGAAAAGAAAAGTGTTTCTTAATTCAGGAAAATATAATTTAGCTACGAGCGAAACTATAATATACTCACGAACGAAAATATAATACAACAAACTAAAAGAAGGAAGTAAAAGAAAGAAGGAACTAAAAGAAAAAGAAGGAACTAAAAGAAGGAAGAATATAACATCTTCGGAGTAACGCGCGATTTCTAAAAGCGTTCTTTATTTTTAGAAACCTCAGAAATCAATATAATTTTGAGATTTAAAGAAGCATTTGTAAAAACAGAGTTTCTTTTGCTGCCACTAATTTCTTAAATTGATTTTTGTACAAAAGAAAAAAGAAATAAAGTGTCAGATTAAATGACTTAGTCGCGTGAATGAAAAACTTGGTCGCCAGTGACGATCTGGCGACCGTATTTGTCAAGCCCTGTATATAGATATATATAACATAAATCATGAGAAATGTTAATTTTAGGAAGTTAATATGAAATATTTTACCATATATGGAAAATGTTTCGTAAATTGCGAGGCAAGTAAATTTTGGGAACATAAAATCGAGGTTCTATAGTATAGAGACGGGAATTTCTTCGTCTTATCAAACTCAGTCATGATGTATATTTTTACAATTTTTACTTGCTATGACTACAAGAAAAGACCAGTAGATAGGTGAAATGCATTGATATTCGAATGCTAATATATTTGTCTAAAAGCCACTGAAACACCCGAACCTAAAATTAATTGCCACCCTTTTTTTAATCTAATTTAACGATTTTTTAAAAACAAATTACAAACTTGTTTTGATTTAGTTCTAGTTTTAGTTTTTAAATACATGATTTTTTTTTTTTTTTTTTTTTTTTTTTTTTTTTTTTTTTTTGTCAGATTGCGTTAATTGCTATTGCACTTGTTATGGCTGTGCATGCTGATGGAGAAGAGAGTCCAGAAGGAAACAGTGAAAGTGGTGGAGAAGGCGGGGCAGGAGGACAGGGTAATGCAGGAGGTCAAGCTGAAGGTCAAGCTGAAGCTGGAGCTAATGCTGGCTTTGGGGTGAATGGTGGATTTGGAGCAGGAGGAAGTGGAGGTGGCGAAAGTGGTGCCGGAGGTAATGCCGGAGCTGGAGCTAACGCTGGTTTTGGATTTGGAGCAGGAGCTGGAGCTGGAGCTGGAGGACAAGGAAATGGTGGTGGCGGCTGGGGAAAATAAATGACCGGTTCATGTCTAAAAAATGTTCAATTTTGTTCAATGAGATAGCAAAACTTCTTGTATGGAATTATTGTTGTTTGTAAGAAAGCCAAAAAATATTTTTAAAATCATATGAAAAATTGTATGTACATTTTTAAAAAATACATGTCAAGTACACATATACGTTTACACACGTGCATGAATCAATATAATGTAGCGATATTCATACTCCCATATTTATGGGTTATTTACCTAGAAACGTACATTTTCATAATAACTTCTATGGACATCAATACTGCATGAATTAAACTTAATAAAAGGATAAAGCAAAGATTGGAAAACTATGAATATCTTATGGAATCTTCAGAGGAGCTTCATAAGAATATTCATAGTAAATATATGTTATTTCCTCAAATATTGTCAGCATTATGCCTAAAATTGACAATATTAAGCCCCTTATAACATATATACGAAACGAAATAATAAAAAAAACTACACGAGTTCAAATAACAAATTAAATAAACTGTTAAACTATAAATAAACTATTCAACATAAATTAATCATAGATCATAAAACAATGTGCAAAACTCACTGTTGTGGTGTTTTGGGGTTCTTTCTAAAACACAACTTACTTAAACTTAAAAAGCTCATTTATTACTCAATCTTCACTTGACAATTAAATATTTAAAAAAAAATAAGTATACCCTGATTAGCTCCACTGAAATCTGTTGCCATGGAAAAGGTAGCAAATTATATTAAACTAATCAAAATATCAAAACTTAAGAATCCGAATATGTTAATACAACAATGATAATTTTGAACTCATCATTTTAAGACAATATTAAATGTAGTAAGGGGCAACAGATTTCTAAATCAAGTAGCATACTGGATTGCATAAAGAACACCCAACTCCACTCCAACCCGATCAAGCTCAAATCTCCATACACATTAAATTAACAAAAGTGTAATCATCATATAATTTGGAAAAATGCAGACAACCTGAAATTCCTCCAATATGAGGACCAAAAGGGGAAAGAGTTAAATCCGTTAATAGAATAGGGATATGATGATGTACTAAAATTTTAGAACAACCATAGAGATTCTGAACAAGATCCGATCGGTTAACCAAGAATCGTATAGTGGTGTATAATGACTGGATATTTTTTTTTTTTTTTTTTTTTTTTTTTTTTTTACTTTTTAAAATAAAACAATTTTGGTGTATATTTTAGAAAAACAATGTTTCTGAAAGAGGAGAGTTAAAGCTTAATTTAACATTTTATGAAATTAAATTTAATATTACTGTTTCACTTATTAATCTATCCATCCTTAAATCAAGATCAAAAATACGATTGTATAACATTGAGTGAACTTCAATTTATGTTCATTAAAACAGTCAGTTATGAATTTAAACTTAAGAAATTTTAAAGTCCTAATTTAATAAAGTTGAATTTTCTCTCCCTTTTTTTTTTTTTTTTTTTAATTAATCACAGAAAGGTTAGGCCATTCTTATAGGTCTACTGTGAATATAAAAAATTAATTATTTAGAGATTTATACAAAGAAAAACATACCAACTTTGATAATAAACAAAAAAAAAAAACACAATTTATTTGAACATTTAAAATAATGAAGCAACTAAGTTATCAAAAATAATCTTAATAAAACAATATAACAGCTGATCTTTTAAGTTGAAACCACTCACTGGTTACTTTTAAATTACACATCATATTTTTAAAATTACCATCATATTACCATTTAATGGTCGTTCAAACATACAAACATTATATATTAACCTACAGACTATTTCTGTTCATAATGTTTATTCTTATTGAAATTATCCAAAGATATTCATTTCACTTTTAAACTCTGGTATAGCAAACATATATTTTTTTTTTTTTTTTTTAAAAAAGAGGTACAAATAAATAAAAAGAAAAACCATGCAAATAGTACTTACAACAGGTAGAGAGTTCTACAATTTTTGTCAATGGGCACTTAGGAGCATTTCGTCCTTTTTCAAAATCTGATGAAGCACTTAAGCTGGAGTATTCAGGCTGGGGAAAAATTCAGACGTGGTTTCAAGCTAACATTCATCAATCCTCTCATCTCACTGCATCACTTGCCATCAACTACTAGGTCCATCATCTAGTCCGGAGGGGAAAATCGTTCTACGGTCCAGAACTTCACCGTCGGAGTCAGTAATTTCACCTTCCTGAAACATGTGTTTTATTCGAAGATAGCCATCACCGTAACTCAGAACACTACGACTTCTAACGACCGGTTTAGTTCAATATCTATGATCACTTCTGATGGTTAAGAAGTCATAATCTTGGAGCGCCACTACGCCAAAAAAAAAATAGGCTACACATATCTTCTTCTTAATTTCTCGTTAACAGTTATAGATCCGCAATTCGAAAATGCCCTTATAGCCTCTTTTCATCATAACATCATGATTTAGGATGGTTAATGTAGGGCCATCAATGCCCCACTCTCAAAAAAAAAATCTTCCAGAAACCTGTCCGCCTTCAACAACTTCGCGATCCAGCCCACAGGCCAATCTTCGAGCCCCGTAATAAGTCGAATTTTTTTTTACGAGTCAAACGACAGGTCTCTTGGCCAAGCAACAAGTGTCGTAAACATTCATTCTCCCGCGCTGCTTGAAAAACGGGACCGATCCACTCTGCCAGGGGTACGGGAATGGAAACAAAAGGAAAAATGGACTCATCGTGAAGACTACAGCTTGCCGCTCCACTCTGCCGGCCGCTTCATGGGGGAAGGAAACCATGCATCACCCCCATGGCGTGTGCTGAAGGGGGGTCCTGTTAGCCTCTGTTTACATGGGCGCCAGCTATCCGCCTGATAGCAGAGCCAATTGAAGCCTGACGTAAACTTACAAAGCCTAATTGCGTGTATAGTACACTCATAAGATAACGTAATTCTTATACAGGGCGGTCGGTCATTCTTATATCAAAGTCAGACTAAATGACTCCAAATTTTCCACCTGTGCAGTCTACTGACAAAACATCCCTCCCTTGCTGTCTGCTTTTCGTATTTGAAAAACAGGAAGCTACGTTAGACTATAAACGTTGAAATTACTTTGCAAAAAGAAAAAGAAAGAAGAAAAAATAAAAACTGATTTTATTATAATTATTACAATTACTTTTATTTATTTAAATTTTTATTAGAAACAGAAAAAAAGAGTGCTTTTAAATAAATGTTGAGAAAGTGATTTAAATAATTAATGTAGATAAAAAAAAATTTGTTGAAACCAACCGTAACAAGATTGCTCCCCCCGGCTAATTAAAAAAAATTTTTTTTTGAGAAAACAAATTATTTTTTTGAAAGGTAACTTGGTACCACATGGCATGCTGGGACCTCAACACTGAAAAAACTGACCCACAAACACAGATCATACATCGATCCGGGACGGGATCCAGAGAGTTCACCGCTGAAATACCACCCTGACAATATATTCCGGATATATACAACCAGAGCTCGCACATCCGTAGAAACCATTACCTAAAATATTACCTGAAACATGACCATAAAAGAGTACTACCAGAGGAGGGACCACAAGGCTGATTTTACCACTAAAATGACCAAGATATTTTCTGCACCTGTAAAAGAACACATGTTCCACCTGATTGTGAAACCTCACTTCCCTACTACTGTCATTCCTACGCATAACTGCATCCTTCCTGAGACTTCTGGCAACAGAACTGTAAATAATACATAAATTGAATTTTGAAAAAAAAAATTAGCCGAAAAAGAAGAGAAGTGCCCACTGATTAATTGTCACTATACTGCTTATATACATAACTTCAATAATTGGCATCACAGTATATTACAACACTATCTATTAATGTAAATAAGTACTAGTAATATCATAGTTACAACACTGTAAATGTCAATGAAATTTGTAAAACACATATTAATTCTATTATACAAAAATACACAAGATACAACTGGTGACACACAAAAAAAAATATATACATATACATCTGTAAGACACAAATTATGGTATCACGGACCATGTTAGAGAATTACGCACACAATTGTAACAATTTTATATGAGAACACATGTTTGTTTTCGAACACAGTCTAATGATTCGGGATATTATGTAGATTTTACAAATGCACGTACAAGTAATGTGCATGGGAAAGAGTATCTCTGCCTCTGTGCTACTTATAGCAAAAGCAGTTTCGGGCTTTTGGGTACTACAGGGAAAACATTCCACAAAAACTTAAAAAAAAAAAAAAGGGTGGTGAAGTACATCACCAGGAGGGAAAACACACATTCCACAAAAATAGGAAGTAGAATAAAGAAAATAGTTAATTTTAGCACTTTTAGCCACACACAACAACATACAGGCATGTACATGGGACAGTATGTACAAGAAAAAGAAAAAAAAATAAAGGTCCACAATCCTTAAAGTTAAAGTTCAAATAAACCCACAAATTGCATAGTAAATAATAAATCTATCTAGTTAAAATGCAGAAATTAAAGTAAACACATACATAAAAAGTTATATACAAAACACTGATGCATTAAAAAAAACTGAACTAAACAGATCTACCTCGGCAAAAGGGCATACAAAACACAACATCCTAAAAAAATTTTAAAGTAACAAAAATTACATTCGTTTCTTTTTTTTTTTTTGCAAAAATATACCCAAAATCTACGAAAACGGGGTGCGGACGGGTATATACCACATAATCTACCATAAAACAGACAAAAACCTTAAGTATAGGCATAAAAAGGGTTAAAAATGCCTACATGAGAGTATCAACACACAACCAAAACAAACCTTTAATACGCTAGATAAACTAAGTTCCGTTTTAAAAATGTCAAAAAAAAATAATTAAATATACATACACATTAACTAAACTATAAATAAATACAAATAAACAAGGTAAAATTGAATAAAAATGCTTGAATAACGAAAAAAGGTAGTTAGTATTTATAACTCGGACGGTCTCTTCTATCCCGTAGCGAATAGTCGGTTCTAGAAATCGATATTGAACGACTACTTCTATTCGATTTAGCAGCTGGACGAATCGATGAACGAGACCTGCGCGAATCGCTGTGCTCAGCAGTTGAACTGCTTTCTGCCGTGGCTGAATTTTTACCTACGCGCATTTCACTGCCTTCTGCCGTTGCTAAATTTTTATTTACGCACATCTCGTTATTCTCTGCCGCTGCAATCTCCGGAGAAATGGGAGGTGGGGGAGAGGGATTTATGATTTCAGTCGCGTCGCTGTCTGTTTCCTCCACTTCCGGCGCTACCGGAGTTTCGTTATTGTTGACGTTCACTACTGCTGGTGCGCGGTTACTATCATATGGTGCCCAGGGAATGAATCGGTTACGCTTACACCTGCGTACAGGAGGAGAATCGCGCGGTTGGTGTGGTGAATCGATGGTCACGTTTTCAGTCGATCCCAGGCCAATTGTTTGTTTTGGTTTACTGGACCAGATGGGGAGTCTGTCTTTGAAAGAAGACAACCTGTCAACATGGACAACCTGACAATTTTTGGGATTAGCAACTAGCGCTATTTTAAAATTAACCTCATTTAGCTTCTCAATTATAGTAAAAGGACCATTATTTTGCTTGCTTAATTTTTTGTATTACCAGGGGCGACTGTGGGTGTAAATAACCACACAAGATCTCCTGTTTTAAAATTTTTATCAACAGCTGTCTTTTCACGGTATTTTTCCTGCTGCTCAGAAACTTTAATTAAATTACTATGTACTTCAGTGTATACTTTTTGAAGAGCTGGGATTAAGAGTTCGCAAAAAGAGGGTGCATCATTATAATTAAAAGAAGGTGGTTGAGAAAAGAGATTATATGGTAGATTCATATTTCTGCCATACATAACTGCAGCTGGGCTAAGTTTAGTTGAAGAGTGGACAGCTGAACGCATAGCTAGTAGTGCAAATTTGAGTTTAGTGTCCCAGTCAGATTGATTTTGGTTGACTATGTGACAAAGTGCATTTTTAAGAGTACGATTCTGTCTCTCCACTTGCGAGTTGCCAGCCGGGTGATAAGATGAGGTCTTAATATGATTAATACCAAACATTTTATATACGTGCTCTATCGCATCTGAAATTAGATTCTTCGCGTTGTCCGTCGTAATAAAACAGGGCGCACCGTAGCGTGATATGAAATCAGCTAAAGTGTCCGCAATGACATCTGAAGTGGTTGAACTAACCGCATATGCTTCTGGCCACTTAGTAAATGAATCTATATATGCGACAATATACTTATTTCCCGAAAAAGTTTGCGGTAAGGGTCCAATGAGATCCAAATGAACCTTGTTCATGGGAAACTGGGGGGTCGGCATACGTTGCAGAGGGGCGAGCTGGTTCGCTCTATAAGCTCTCTTCTGCTGGCAACTAATACATGACTCCACTAGATGCTTGACATCTGACGACATTCCTGGCCAATAGAAGTGCTCACGAATGCGATCAATGGTCTTTTGAAAGGCTTGATGACAAGCCGCTAGGGACTCATGTGTTAGAGCAAAAACTTGAGTAACCAATTCTTTTGGCACGACTAACTTTACAGATTTATTCAAAATAGCTGACTCCCTTGTATCCTCACAAACTAAAATGTCATCTCTAAAAAAAAATTTCATGTATTTAGGAGCAATTTCTACACCTTGGTCTAGTTTTCTTGCAATCTCGCAGCATTTCTTGTCTGATTTTTGTAATTCACCAATTTTTTCAAGTAGATTAGAATGAGGCATAAAAGTAACTTCCTTTTCGACTTGTATACAAAAATTACAATTAACAGTATCATTGGAGTTATCATTGTTGACATACCTCGAAAGGAAATCTGCGACACTGTTACACTTACCTTTAACAAACTTGATTGTAAAATTAAAGTCTGAGAGAGTGCAGATCCATTTAGCCATGCGAGATGTAGGGTCGTGAATTTTTAACATAAATGTTAGAGGCGCATGGTCTGTATAGATGAAAAAATGGGTATTAGCAATGTAACATTTGAAGTGGGCAGTAGCCCAAACTAAAGCTAGTAATTCCCTTTCAGTGGTGGAGTAGCGGGTCTCAGCATCTTTCAATTTTCTGCTGGCAAAGGCAACAGGATGGAGCATGTTATTTTCATCTAATTGTGATAACACTGCCCCTAATGCTTCGCCACTGGCATCAGTATATAAATGGAATTCTTTCTCAAAATCAGGGAGTGCAAGACATGGTTTTGAAATAAGAGCCATTTTAAGGTCTTCAAATTCTTTCTGTGCATCTTCATTCCACGAAAATTTTCCTGTCTCTTTCGTTAAGTTGATTAGATTTTTAGCTCTCTTAGTAAAATCTGGTATAAATCTCCTATAGAAAGATAGAGTTCCAATAAATGACCTAACAGCCTTTCGGGTAGTTGGAGGTTTAAAATTTTCTATTACGGCAATATTTTTATTGATAGGTGATACTTGGCCACTACAAATCTCAAAACCTAGATATTGTATTTTATTCGAAAGGAAAGTGCATTTACTGGGCTTAAGTTTAAGTTTATGCAGTCTTAACCTTTCAAAGACCATGCTAAGCTTCTCAAAATGAGAATTAACATCACTGGAGGCAATTACAATGTCGTCGATATAAACAAGAATTCCAAGATTGCCTAAATCACCGAAAATAGCATTCATAAGTCTTTGGAAACTGTTACCTGAATTTGAGAGCCCAAAACAGTTACGGGTCCACTCAAAAAGTCCTTTGTGGGTGATTATAGCAGTTTTATGCCTATCCTCTGGGCGAATAACCTGTTGAAAAAACCCACTAGTTAAATCTAGCGTTGAAAAAAATTTAGCCCCACTTAAAGCATCAACAGAGTCGGTAATGTTAGGTATTGGGTAAGCATCTTTAACAAGATTTTTATTTAATCTTCTGTAGTCAACAGCAAGTGGATAGGAACCGTCTGATTTCCGAACCAGAATAACCGGAGAAGCAAATTCAGACATGGAAGGGGAAATTATGTCCGCCTGTAACAAAGTATTAAGTTGGTCTTCCATTTCTTGACGTAATTTGTAGGGGACTCTATAAGCTTTGCCTTTAACTGGTTTATTTGAAGTTAAGTTAATTTCATGCGGGATTGTATCACAGCCGGGTAAATCTAAGACCGATGCTGCAAATACATCTTTGTTTTTGTCTAGAAAATTTTGCATTTTAAGTTTTAATGGGGGTTCTAAATGATCTAAATTAATTTCAGAGCTCCAAGTGAGATCAGCGTGATCAAAGTCACCAATTGGAGGGGCCAAATTTATATTATAGGTTAATTTATTATCAGTTACGGGTATATTTGACTGGTCTACACATTTTTGAATTTTGGCAACAAAGGTTCCTTTATTTAAATGAATACTATTGTCTGAAAAATTTGCAAATGAGATATATAGGCCATGTTCTTTAGTGCAAATGGCTCTGGAGGTAAGGAGACCTTGATTTAAATTTTTCGCCAAAGGTTCTAACATAACAATATCATTTTCCTTAATAAAATTTTCCTTATAACTTTTAACCTGGGCTAACATTTTTGACTGCGGGGGAATTGAAATTTTGCTACATAACACAGCGAAACTTATATTTTTATTTTTATTGGTTTTATCACTACTGCTATCTTCATTGCTCTCCTCCTCGACTTCAGGTACCTTATCCTCTATACTTACCAAATCTTCACTTTCATCAATATTACAAATTTCAGTAGTCTCTTCAGCTAAATTACCCTGAGTTACCTGACTCGCTGCTGAAAGAATGTTGTCGACACTTTGAATACTTGAAAAATTTTCAGTGTTATTACCCTCAGAGCTACCGCCTGATGTTGTTTGCATGCAAAAGTTCTGCGCAACACTTTCAACTTCCTTATCTGACTCAGTTTGAATGACTATCTCAACATCTTTTCTCATATTACTCAACTGCGGGTCCTGAACTACCATATTTTCACTACTATGATTCCCATTTTCAATATTAACTGAGTCATGAACTTTCTCACATGCACAATTTTCAGGAGGGCTATTGGCATTACTACTTTTTGAATTCTCCCCTACTTTGTTGACACATTTTATATTTACAGAATTATTTTTAACACAATCATTATTTATACAATTATTATTAGAATTTACACTATATACAGAGTTAGAAATATTTACAGAATTAGTAGCAAGACAAGTATTACACCCTGAAGTATTACTTGGGGTTTCTACGCTTTGTTTACATTGGCCTGAAACTGGCACTTTAAGAGCGACAGCATTTGTATCACAATTTATACTTGCCCGGTACTCTTTCAAAAATGGCATTCCCAAAATCATATTAAATTCCTCTGCTAATTTACCTTCCACTACATAGAATTCAGCTTGACATTGAACATTATCAAGAACAAATTTTAAAAATACTTTCTTATTTAGGTGAACTTTCTCACCGGTGACAGTCATAATGGGGATATTGCAATTCTCCATTTCAAAATTCTCTAAACAGTTACAATCAGTACCACTCAGGAGATTAATTGCAGAACCCGTGTCACATAATGCATTTAGGCAAACTTTATTTATGTAAATTCTTGCAGTTGGTAATGTATATGATTGGGGCTGAAACATACTATACACAGTTGGGGGGTCCAGGGGCCTGTTGAGGATCGACTTGACCACATCTGATCCGGCCACTAATAGTTTAAAGCCTCACTTTCATTGTTAGCTACTGGGGTGTTATTTACCGCCTGCTCTTCATTTCTGTTCGCAGCTGTGCTCCTATTGTTTTGGTAATAACCACCTCTTCTTCCCCTATATCCGCCTCGCTGATTGTGGTTCCCTCTAGGATTTTCACCTCTGTTTCTATAATTTTGCCCACGGCTCCTGAAATTTTGACCACCTCCCCTTCTAAAATTATAGTCGACAAAATTTAGTGGACAATCTCTGGCATAGTGGCCTTGTACGGAGCACCTATAGCAGGTTACGGGTCTTACCTCTTGCTTTTTCTCCTGTACATCCCTAGCCCTAAGATCAACTAAACTGTCTATCTTAGCTGCTAAAACATCAATTTGAGATTTTAGTTGGTCTATCTCCTTCTTTTGTGAGCTATCTTGCTGAAAAACTGCAGCACAGGGTAGGTTTTGGGTCAAATTAGGGTTGAGAATTTCCTCGCGGTGGTTGTAGAAAGGGTTAATGCTCCTATAAGCCTTTTCCTCAAGAAGCGCAATTTTGAGGACCTCTTCTGGGGATTGTGGATTTCTCGCAATTACCCCCTTTCGCACTTCTGGTGTAAGATTGCTCAACAGCATGGAGTGTAGTAGAGCCGTTCGGCTTTTATCGACTACTTCACCCTGGATACCTTCAATTACAAGGGCTCTTAATGACATATCATATGCCTTGTCATAAAACTCCTGAACACTCATATTGGGTGGCTGTTTAAAATTTAAAAAATGACTGAGGGCAACATCTGGTGTGGCCTGTGAAGTATAACTCTCTTTTAAGATTTTTAATAGCTCATCAGATGTTTTTGCTTTGTGAATTTTTATTCGCCTAGAAGCAGCTCCTGATAATCTAGCTAACAAAACGAATTTTTTCTCCTCCTCATTCCAGTCGAATAATTTGGCAAAACTCTCAAATTTCTCAGAAAAATCTGAGAAGCAGACTGAGCTGGCCTCTCCATTGAATGGGGGAATGTTTGACAAATTATCCACTAAAGCATTTTTTCGCTGAATAGTGGCAATTGCTTCCGAGTGCTTATCAGCCATAGTTAGAGTTAGAAAATGACAAACAAACCAAAAAGAAAATGAAAAAAGGGGGGGGGGGACAACTTAAAAATGAGAAAAAGAGAGGGGAAAGGAAAACCTTATAAATACATAAAACTTAAGTACAGGACTATGCTTTTTGTAAATAAGAAAAGGTTATGCTCACAAGGCATAATTTTGACTGGGAATTGTAGCTTACTAGCACAGAGAGAGAGCCTAGACCTCTTTTTACACTTGAACATATAAATAAAATTTTAATTGCAAAAACACCCAGTTGCTCTTTGATACATAAATACATACAAGTAAAAAAAAATCAATAACCCAGAGACCGAATTGTTACGGCTCCATTTGTTGTGGTGTTTTGGGGTTCTTTCTAAAACACAACTTACTTAAACTTAAAAAGCTCATTTATTACTCAATCTTCACTTGACAATTAAATATTTAAAAAAAAATAAGTATACCCTGATTAGCTCCACTGAAATCTGTTGCCATGGAAAAGGTAGCAAATTATATTAAACTAATCAAAATATCAAAACTTAAGAATCCGAATAGGTTAATACAACAATGATAATTTTGAACTCATCATTTTAAGACAATATTAAATGTAGTAAGGGGCAACAGATTTCTAAATCAAGTAGCATACTGGATTGCATAAAGAACACCCAACTCCACTCCAACCCGATCAAGCTCAAATCTCCATACACATTAAATTAACAAAAGTGTAATCATCATATAATTTGGAAAAATGCAGACAACCTGAAATTCCTCCAATATGAGGACCAAAAGGGGAAAGAGTTAAATCCGTTAATAGAATAGGGATATGATGATGTACTAAAATTTTAGAACAACCATAGAGATTCTGAACAAGATCCGATCGGTTAACCAAGAATCGTATAGTGGTGTATAATGACTGGATTTTTTTTTTTTTTTTTTTTTTTTTACTTTTTAAAATAAAACAATTTTGGTGTATATTTTAGAAAAACAATGTTTCTGAAAGAGGAGAGTTAAAGCTTAATTTAACATTTTATGAAATTAAATTTAATATTACTGTTTCACTTATTAATCTATCCATCCTTAAATCAAGATCAAAAATACGATTGTATAACATTGAGTGAACTTCAATTTATGTTCATTAAAACAGTCAGTTATGAATTTAAACTTAAGAAATTTTAAAGTCCTAATTTAATAAAGTTGAATTTTCTCTCCCTTTTTTTTTTTTTTTTTTAATTAATCACAGAAAGGTTAGGCCATTCTTATAGGTCTACTGTGAATATAAAAAATTAATTATTTAGAGATTTATACAAAGAAAAACATACCAACTTTGATAATAAACAAAAAAAAAAACACAATTTATTTGAACATTTAAAATAATGAAGCAACTAAGTTATCAAAAATAATCTTAATAAAACAATATAACAGCTGATCTTTTAAGTTGAAACCACTCACTGGTTACTTTTAAATTACACATCATATTTTTAAAATTACCATCATATTACCATTTAATGGTCGTTCAAACATACAAACATTATATATTAACCTACAGACTATTTCTGTTCATAATGTTTATTCTTATTGAAATTATCCAAAGATATTCATTTCACTTTTAAACTCTGGTATAGCAAACATATATTTTTTTTTTTTTTTTTTTTTAAAAAGAGGTACAAATAAATAAAAAGAAAAACCATGCAAATAGTACTTACAACAGGTAGAGAGTTCTACAATTTTTGTCAATGGGCACTTAGGAGCATTTCGTCCTTTTTCAAAATCTGATGAAGCACTTAAGCTGGAGTATTCAGGCTGGGGAAAAATTCAGACGTGGTTTCAAGCTAACATTCATCAATCCTCTCATCTCACTGCATCACTTGCCATCAACTACTAGGTCCATCATCTAGTCCGGAGGGGAAAATCGTTCTACGGTCCAGAACTTCACCGTCGGAGTCAGTAATTTCACCTTCCTGAAACATGTGTTTTATTCGAAGATAGCCATCACCGTAACTCAGAACACTACGACTTCTAACGACCGGTTTAGTTCAATATCTATGATCACTTCTGATGGTTAAGAAGTCATAATCTTGGAGCGCCACTACGCCAAAAAAAAAATAGGCTACACATATCTTCTTCTTAATTTCTCGTTAACAGTTATAGATCCGCAATTCGAAAATGCCCTTATAGCCTCTTTTCATCATAACATCATGATTTAGGATGGTTAATGTAGGGCCATCAATGCCCCACTCTCAAAAAAAAAATCTTCCAGAAACCTGTCCGCCTTCAACAACTTCGCGATCCAGCCCACAGGCCAATCTTCGAGCCCCGTAATAAGTCGAATTTTTTTTTACGAGTCAAACGACAGGTCTCTTGGCCAAGCAACAAGTGTCGTAAACATTCATTCTCCCGCGCTGCTTGAAAAACGGGACCGATCCACTCTGCCAGGGGTACGGGAATGGAAACAAAAGGAAAAATGGACTCATCGTGAAGACTACAGCTTGCCGCTCCACTCTGCCGGCCGCTTCATGGGGGAAGGAAACCATGCATCACCCCCATGGCGTGTGCTGAAGGGGGGTCCTGTTAGCCTCTGTTTACATGGGCGCCAGCTATCCGCCTGATAGCAGAGCCAATTGAAGCCTGACGTAAACTTACAAAGCCTAATTGCGTGTATAGTACACTCATAAGATAACGTAATTCTTATACAGGGCGGTCGGTCATTCTTATATCAAAGTCAGACTAGATGACTCCAAATTTTCCACCTGTGCAGTCTACTGACAAAACATCCCTCCCTTGCTGTCTGCTTTTCGTATTTGAAAAACAGGAAGCTACGTTAGACTATAAACGTTGAAATTACTTTGCAAAAAGAAAAAGAAAGAAGAAAAAATAAAAACTGATTTTATTATAATTATTACAATTACTTTTATTTATTTAAATTTTTATTAGAAACAGAAAAAAAGAGTGCTTTTAAATAAATGTTGAGAAAGTGATTTAAATAATTAATGTAGATAAAAAAAAAATTTGTTGAAACCAACCGTAACAACCAAAAAAGCTAATATTAATGAAGATTGATCAAAATGCTAGGCGCTTTAGAAAGATCATGCCACCATTAAACTCAAAATGGTTGCTGAAAAACACAGTCATTGCATTGAAAGAAATGATGAGAGGAAATTAAAAATTGTTTAGTGCTGCCATCTATCTCATAAAAAAAGGAAAAGCTGACATTATAGACTAGTTAAATGATAAATCTAGTGCTGCCCTCTGTTATGAATTGGAAAGAGACGATGGAATTAAAAGAAATAAATTTTAAACAAAGTAGTAATTAATGTAAATAAAATTTAGAATGTGATGAAAAAAACTAAAGGAAGTAAATGAAATTTAAATATTAATAAAGATAAAAGATGAAATATAAAGATAGTAGTACAATAATTATCACGTATGAGGAGACAGTGTGTGAATAAAGTAAAGAGTACATTATTTATGTTGTGTAAATGATTTTGTTATGTAAATTAAATGATTAAATCCATAAGACCCGATTTAAAAAAATAAATTTTGTATCTTATTTTAGCAGTCCCGCCGCATCTCTCCTTAATGGCCTTTTGATTTTATATTTTTTTTTTTGGGGGGGGGGGGATTTTGTTATTTTGTGATTTTTTTTTTGTTTACATTTTTTTAAAACATAAGTTTTTTTTTTCAGCAATCTACGTCCTTCCTCCTTAATATGGTTTTCAATTTTATAACTTTTATACATATTTAATGCCCGTCCTGGTATAATTAGATTAATGTTTTAATGTTTAATCCATGAAGAAAGAAAAGCAAGGGGGTAATTATAAGACAAAGCTGTATGTTTTAATTGTAATAAATTAGGCCTAATGAAATGAAAGGAGCATAAACGTTTAATACGATTGCAGTGGTTAAGAAGAATATTTCTATAAGCTGAAATATGTTGACATGAATGAAAGATAGTAAAATTAATAACATTGAAAGAAAAATCATTAAGTTTATCATAAATATTGAACGTTAAAGTATGATTAGAAAGAATAGAGATATTAAATTAAATTATCCATAAAATTAATAATAGATTTATTTAAATAAGTAGTTCAAGATTGGAAGGATATGCTGCAGGTAGAGAAATAGAATGATTATCATTAAGGGAAAAGAAATTTATATCATCTATATATCTATAGAGCAAAATATTATTGTTAATATACTTCCTTTCATAGAAATAGAGATATAAATCTGAAAGCATACTGGAACTAGTTGAGCCTTGTGGAATTCCTTTTGTCTGAATAAAAGTAGCAATATTTTGTAAGATACAGTTATGAAATAGTAAAAAATTAGTTCAAGTTTTGAAGTAGTCAATATCGAGGTTTTCAGGTAAATGTAATGATGAGAAATATCCTATAAGAAGTAATTTAACAGTAGAGTGTAAAAGAATGTTGTTGAAAAGGTCCTTAAAATCATATGTGATAATACTGTTGACGTTGGTAACTGCCTTGATTTTATTAACTAGCACATAACTGTTTTTAATACAATGAATGTTATCTTTCTTGATAGATAATTCGTAGATTAGGTGCGAGAATATTTAAGAAAAGTGAGTTAGCGCATTTGTTATAAGTTTTACATCCTACAGTGGCAGTGCGAAATTTTGAAATATATTATTTATTTATTTACAAAAATTTTCTTGAACTTATGTAATGTCATACCAGTATTCGCCAAAATCGTAAAAAAGTACGTTTGCAGAGAAAAAAATTGCAAAGTTTTTATCTGTCCACGGATATTACTAGCATGTTGATGGAAATGTACAATTCTGTGAGATTGGTTGTTATCCGTATTCACATAGTAACATGTAGTAATTTTATCTCCAATAGCTGCCAAGTATACATGATCAAGATGATTTTGGTGTATGTATTTAACATTTACTCACGCATACATCCCAGGATTACATTGCACGCTTACAAAAGTATAATAAGCAGATAGCAATGCTTATACTATATTTATCCATGTTCACGTTCATGTAAAAACAACAAAGATCAAAACTTAAATAAAAATCTTTCGTTGATGACAGTTTTAAAAATTAAGGATGAACAAAATGCGTAGAACGTACCATTTTCATAATAACCTTTGGATTATGGTCCAGGAATATTTATATTCAATCGTACAACAATTTACAAAAAAAAAAATTCTTTGTCATATATTTCTCTTAAAAATATCCTAGTATAAGTATATGGGAGATTTTTTTTCAAAAACTGGTACGAATAGAATAAAAAATAGTCGCTTGGACGACATATGTCCCGGCCCCGTAATCAAAAGGTTAAGAAACTAATAAAAAAATAAAATAAAAATAAAAATTATGTATACGGTGTTCCCAAATGAAAAGGGGACATTAACTTTAGAGACTGTATAACTGTAGTCTTCTTTCCATTTGGGCACACCATATGATGTAATACTAGCTAGCGTAGCAACTCGATGTTTGAAGAAAAAAATAAATCTAATTTAATTCTAAATTTCGAAAAGATTTATAATATTAATTTTATTAATAAACTAAAAAAAAATGAAGTATACGGTGTGCCCAAATGAAAAGAAGACTTTTACTGTAGAGACTGTATAACCGTAGTATCCTTTCCATTTGGGCACACCTTATAATGTAGTACTAGCTAGCGCAGCAACCTGATGTTTGAAGAAAAAAAGAAATCTAATTTAATTCTACAATTCAAAAAGATTTATAATATTAATTTTATTAATAAACTAATAAAAAAATAAAATAAAATAAAAATTATGTATATGGTGGGTCCAAATGAAAAAGAGACTTTTACTGTAGAGACTGTATAACCGTAGTCTCTTTACCATTTGGACGCACTATAATAATGTAATACTAGCTAACCGTAGCAACCCGATGTTTGAAGAAAAAAGAAATCTAATTTTACATTTCGAAAATATTTATAATATTAATTTTATTAATAAACTATTAAAAAAAATTATGTATACGGTGTGCCCAAATGAAAAGGAGACTTTTATTGTAGAGACTGCAACCGTAGTCTCCTTTCCATTTGTAGCGTAGCAACCCGATATTTGAAGAAAAAAATAATCTAAATTAACTCTACATTTCGAAAAGATTTATAACATTAATTTTATTAAAGTTCTTATTATAAGAAAGAAATCATGTTTACAATGTAAATGAACTGAAAATTACATTTTGCAAGTTACGTGATTTTGATGCAAGCAGAATGCCTTTATATATATATATATATATATATATATATATATATATATATATATATATATATATATATATATATATATATATATACAGGGTGATTATAAAAAAAACTATCCCGATATATGGGTCCTTAACTATCACACCGTTGACAGAAACTGACTGAAATTTTGGTTTTAAGTATTTTGAGGTATGCGCTCAAGAATCGCATGAAAAACAACAGTTAAACTCTAACAGTTACGGTTACAGTGACAAAATTTTGAAAATTTCAAATGGCAACACCTATTTTTTTATTGTAATGTGATCTTCATAGTGAAAAACCATAAAAAGCGTTGAAACGGTACCTGTAACACGAAAATTGCCGGCGCTAGAGAGACTAAGAAGAAAAGTGAAAACAACCAATAAAGGACAGAGAAGCAACAGAAAGTAAAACATTTTATTATTCAGTGCTATCCACCATCTGCCGCATGCAACGTGTCTTCGTGTGTGACGTGGAAAATTTGTGAAACACAATAAAATGTTTTGTTTTCTGTTGATTCTCTGTCCTTATTCATTGTTTTCACTTTTCTTCTTAGTCTGTCTTAGCGCCGGCAATTTTCGTGCTACAGGTACCGTTCCAATGCTTTTTATGGTTTTTCACTATGAAGATCACATTCCAATAAAAAAAATAGGTGTTGCCAGTTGAAATTTTCAAAATTTTGTCACTGTAACCGTAACTGTTAGAGTTTAACTGTTGTTTTTCATACGATTCTTTTGAGAGCATACCTCAAAATTCTTAAAACCAAAATTTCAGTCAGTTTCTGTGAACGATGTGATAGTTAAGGACTCATATATCGGGATAGTTTTTTTTTATAATCACCCTGTATATATATATATATATATATATATATAATAAATAATTAAAAAAAATGGCGACACAATGGCAATAACATTCCATTGGTCGAGAGGATTTTGTATTAAAAATGGAAGTGCTTATCATTATTGCCAATCCATGGTTTGTTTACTTGTCTAATTCATCTGAGCAAATTTGCCCAGGCGAGCAACTCAAAGTTTGAGAAAAAAAAATAAAGAAGTCTAATTTAATTCTACATTTTGAAAAGATTTATAATAATAATTTTATTAAATTTCTTATTATAAGAAAGAAATCCCCCACAGTATCGTCAAGTTCTGTATTATGGGTCACTATGGTTTTCTGTATTATGAGTCACTATAACTATGGTTTTTACAAAAAAAAAAATAATAATAATAATAATAATCTGAGCATATGCCATGTATGTATGTTCAGACTCCATGTTCTAATCACAATCCATTCATTTATATTTTAAACAAATTCGGAAAATATTATTTCATACGGATAAATACTAAAATATTTCAGACTTTTTATAATAATTTTAGTAAATATGGAAGTAAGCCATGTAAATATTCTTTACATTACATTTTTTTAATGTAAACTAAAAATCATTGAATCGATTTATTAAAGCAAAACAAAAATAAAGATAGTTGTTCATCATTTCGGAGAGCAGACGATATTCAATTATTTACATTTTTCTTTCTTTTTTTTTTCAAAAAATGGAGTAATTTAGTTGCCATCTTCAAAGAAGCTTCGTTAAAAGTTACCAAAAACTTAATATCTCGAAAACTAATTTAAATTTAAAAATTCTGAGAGTTTATATGACATACTCAGATTCATGCGGTTAACTAATGTTAATTTCATTCCGCAGCCTTTCATATTCTAGGAGTAGTAATTCTGAACTACACAGACAATCAGATTTTAATAAAATAATATTATAAATTTTATACATCATAGCAGCTGACAAATGCAGTAATACCACAGGTTTTTCTGTAAGCGCTTCTGCACACTAAATATTTCAAAAATATAAAAAAATAAATTATAAATTACTAGGGGGCTCGGCCCCCTGCTCGCTACGCTCACCAACCCCTGTTCTGATTTCACAGCCTCTTAAAACCTGGTCATGTATCCTGTTTTAAAAAGATGATGATGATATCACGAACGGCGACTATCTTCTGTAATCAGGTTATAATGCTTTTTCATTTAATTCATCTTTTTTATTTTTAATATTCATGTGTAAACACAATTTTTATGACATAATTTTCTTTATTTCCTGCTTTCAACACGTGATCATTTAATTATTATTTTAAACTTACATTATTGTTTTTAATAGTCTCGCGCAGATACATTTTTTATTTGAGATAAAACATAATCCTTTGCGCTTATTTAGAAATTGGCAACAATATAAAAAATGACTTTTTCAATAAAAGATTTTTTACTCGATTTTTAAGGATTTTTTGAGTTTTTATTGTCCGACCGTGATAATTTTTTGAATTTCTGAAAGCTTGTTATATTTCGCGTCAGGTGGTATGATCAGCTTCATCTATCGCTTTTATTTCATTCATCAAATTTTCTAATTTCGCAAAACTGTCTAGCACACCACCCTTATCTATCGGGTCTTCGGTAATTTTTTCTTTTAATATATTTAAGGTCCTGGTAAATGATGAACGTAGCGGTGTACGCTTTTTCTTTAACTGATTCATCTTATAGAAGGTTGTATTAGAAATGAGCTCAATGAAAACGATATACATTATGAAAATAATTTAATAACTCATCATCATTATTCAATAGCCCCACGTTGGGCGCCAGATGTTTGCATCTTATCAAACGCTATGATGGGTTCGATATATTACTTACCCATCATACGTAGTATAGGGTAAGTCTTGTAATCGTTTTGAAAATCGAAAAAATTTTTTTGACGGATTTACACGTTTCAGACACTGGAGATTCCGAAAAACATATTTTTAGAAAAAAATTTTTGCCGTCCGTCTGTGTGTCTGTGTGTCTGTGTGTGTGTGTGTCTGTAAACGCTCTATCTCCCGAAAAAATTGAGATAGAGACTTGTAATTTGGTATGTACTTAGTATGTAATAATGTAAAGAAGCCTATTTCATTTCAATAACCTTGATTAACCGGAACAATTTTTTTCGGACTCTCGAAATATTCGTTCTGATGAAAGGTATATAAAAATTTTCGAAATTGTATATTTTAAGAAATGAATATAAAAGACAATAAAAAAACATAAATTTTGAATAAAGCATGAAGTCGATCGGATAATTAGTTGCCGAGATATTTGGAATCCTGTTTTCCACACTCTTCGATTTTTCATGACCCTGTATTTCATCCAAATTTCACTTCAAAGATATATTTTAATTAGAAATTTGACGCCTAATCAGATGCAATAAACCGCTAGTTAATAGGATTATTATTTTTGGAGTTATAAGGAAAAACCTCTTTCAAGCAATTCAGTAATCGAGCCTTTAAAGTTTGTGACGTCATCAAGCCACGATTTTATTTGAATTGCAATGCATTTTATAAGTAGTTTACACATTTTTATTTTAATATTTTACATTATGCATATCCATGATGGGTAAGTATTACGGTGGCCCCCAACGACTAGTTTTAATATTCAATCCTTTTAATTATCACAAAATTTATTTACACACTTATAAAATATAGATAGGGACATTCGACGAGATGATGATATAGACAATTATTTACATATGTACAAATTCTAAATTAACTTTACCTTGGTTCTGATCATCGTACTATATCCAATAAAAGATGATCCTGAATTATTTTCTTCTAGTTACACTTTATTCCAAGTCCGTCATTCTTTTTCTGGAAATTAGACGGTATTCTTTTTAATTCACATTCCTAGCTACTTCTCACAAAACATTCTTTTTCACTACACAACAAAAAAACTGATGCCAATTTCTTTTTCCTAAATTTTTAACCTCCTCTCGAGATAATAAAATGTAAAGAGAAGGTAAAAGAAAAAACAACTACGTTGCTATAGCAACGAGCCGAATTTAACAAATAAAATAAAATATAAAAGAAACAATTTTATCGGCGTTTGCTAAAGTCGCCTGCATAAATAAAAATATTAATTTACCGATTCCCAACATACTCCCACCTTTAATTTAGGTGGAAGCCAAATTAAACCTACGATCACTTATGATCAAAGAACATACTAACTCAAAATAAAAAACAAACATAAATATAAATAAAATAATAACTAAACACAAACAAATAATAAAACATTTAGAGTTCTAGAAAAATGTCAGTTCAGAGTTCTAAAAAAAAGTCAATTCAGAGTTCTAGAAAAAAGTCAATTCAGAGTTCTAGAAAAAAGTCAATTCAGAGTTCTAGAAAAAAATCAGTTCAGAGTTCTAGAAAAATGTCAGCTCAGCGTATTCATACAAAATTATTTCACAGGTCTTTTTACTTCTCTACCACTTCTAGTTGTACTATTTTTCACAACCTGGATTATAGGATCCTCGGGACTTGATATCTCTAAAGGGTAGAGTTTGCGAAGTGGACGCACTAATGTTCCTGAACTTGTTTTAACTTCACCCACTTTAGCCGCTCCATCTCGAAAATTTTAATTATTTTTCCTATAGGCCAATGAAGTCTCTTCTGGTTTAATTCGATTAAGACGACTTCACCTTGTCTGACAACTTGTCCTTTCTCTTTTGATTTCTGGACCAATTCTGCCAAATATTCGTTTCTGAATCTATTTCTGAGTTGTTGCCGAATATTTTGACAATGTTTGTATCTGGATTGAAGTTTACTTGAATCTATTCTATCTAAATCAGGAACACCTATTTCCTCAATATCTTGTAAAAATGACGATGGAGTCAAAGGTACAAATTTATCTGTTTCTTCGAAAATATAGGTTAGAGGCCTTTTATTTACTATTGCTTCGACATCACATATAACAGTCATAAGTTCTTCAAAAGTTAAAGTTTCAGTACCGAGTGTTCTGATCAAGGGTATTTTAACACATCTGACCAGGCGCTCCCACCATCCACCGCACCAAGCTGCTGTTGGAGGGATGAACTTCCATTTAATAGGAGACAGTTCTAAACTATTTCCTTCCAATCCAGTGATTTTAAGAGGTTATTTGTGCCTCTAAAATTGGTGCCATTATCACAGTATATAGTGGTCGACCTCCCTCTTCTGCTTATAAATCTTCGGAATGACTGAATGAAACCTTCTGTTGAAAGACTGGATACAAGTTCCAAATGTATTGCTCTGTATACTGCACATGTAAAAAGTACAACCCAAACTTTAGACCTTGGCTTTACGAAAAGAGGACCGAATATATCAGTTCCAACAACTTCAAATACTTTAGAATCTCTGAATCGAGCTAGAGGTAGATGAATTGGGGGTGTAGTGTATGGTTTTGCGGAGTATCTTTTACATTTGTAACACTTAGACATCTAATGTTGTGTCTAGAAGAGATTATCCAATATTTTTCTCTTAAAATGGATCCAACTGTTTGAAGTCCAGCATGACAGTTCTTTAAATGGCATTCTTGAATCAGACAATTGACTACATGATGTTTTGATGGCAACAAAATTGGATATCTGAATGAAAACTCGTCATCTCTCTCTAATATCTTTGTTTTCACTCTTAACAATCCGTCTTGGTCTTTCATAACCTTCAATCCTTTTATTGCATCAGTGGTATCTCCAAAACTTTCAGATTGTATTCTAGACCAGAGTAACTTTTCCGCATCTTCTTTCTCTTCGGGGGACAATTCTGATGGAAAAGATCTATTTCTATTTCTGCACTTCAATATTAATCTCTTAACCCAACATATGATATTTATAAATGTACCTAATTTTGAAATTCTACTATATATCATAAATTCATGTGAATTAGAACATAAAAGAGTAGATATTGAAGTTTTCTTCTTTTCCGTCATCACTAATTCTTCGTTGGTGTTTATTTCTGTTTGTGGCCAATTTTCTTCCGAAAACTTCAACCATTCTGGTCCCTCCCACCATCTCATCTTCAGCAGCTGTTTAGGATTACATCCTCTAGAAGGTAGATCAGCAGGGTTCAGATGACCAGGTACAAAATTCCATAGTTGAGAATCAGAAAGTTTACAAATTTCTCGAACTCTGTTGCCCACAAACGTTCCCCATTGATCATTTCTTCGAATCCAAGTGAGAACAGTCGAAGAGTCGGTCCAGTACTTTACTGGTATGGAAATACCATTAAGGGCTTTCAAAACAAAGTTAGTCAATCTCACTCCTAAAACACAAGCAAGAAGCTCTAAACGCGGGATGGTTATACTTTTCTTTGGTGCAAGACGAGACTTAGCTCCTAAAAGTTGTACAAAAATTGTGTCTTTATCTTCACAACGCAAGAAAACTGCTGTTGCATAAGCTCGGTTACTCGCATCACAAAATGTATGAATAAACCAGTTTTCTTTACAACCATAGCCTACACGTCTATCTACCTTCACGTTACTTAAATATTTGAGCTCACTATACCATTTTTGAAAATTATTTCGGATTTCATCTGGAAGTGGAGCGTCCCAATCTAATTTCGTTGACCAGGCCTCTTGAATTATCAGTTTGGCTGGCAACAATGCTGGGGCTAAAAAACCAATTGGATCGAAGATCCCCTGAGTTATAGCTAATATCTTCCTTTTAGACAGATTTTCTATTTCATCACTAAATTTATGAGCAATCTTCAAACTATCCTCCATTATATCCCACGTCAGCCCTAAAACCGGAACCGTTGTAGTTACATTTTTGTTGAGCAATTCTTTCTTGCTAAAGAAACTGCTATCTTCTATTTTAACTGGCCCGAATTCCCACATTCTTAGTTCCATTTTCGCGTCAGCCATGATTTCTATAGATTTTGAAATAAAATTTTCTAGTTCAGGCACACTGTTGACTGAAGTAACACAATTATCTACATAATGTGATTTCATAAGTTTCTCTGCTATCTGTTTATTTTCTTCATCAACATTACTCAAATGATATCTTATAACTGCACCAAGTAAAAATGGACTACAAGTGGCTCCAAAAACTACTGTATTGTGTTGATAAACCTGAAACTCTTCAGGATTCTTCCACCACAAAAATTGTAAGAAATGACGATCTGATTCTTTGACTTCAATTTGAAGAAAATCTCTTCTTATATCGGCTATTACCCCAATAGCTTTCTCACGAAATCTTATTAACACTGCAGGAATTTGCTCAATGAGGTTTGGTCCTTTAAAGAGACAATCATTTAAAGAAGGTGACCTCCCTACTTTACACGATGCATCAAAAACTGGTCTAACACTGGTAGTAAGACTATCTGGTTTGATGACGGGATGATGCGGTAAGAAATGTCCTGGAATCTTTAGTGTTTGATTTGAAACTTTACTGATGACACCTTCTTCATCCCATTCACAGAAAACCTTAGCATATTCTTCAAATTTTTTCATAGATTTTAATTTCTTCGTTGAACTTATCAATCTTCGTTCAGCTATATGTCTATTTGAAGGAATCTCTCGTTTGCCGTTTATCCAAGGAAGACCTACAATATAGCGACCTTCTCTATTTCTGTCAACTTCTTTTATGAAATTATCATGAGCTAATTCTTCTTCTTCTGCTTTAGACAAAGTATGACTGGGATCTGTTATGCCGATTGTCTCTAATTTCCATAAATCGGGAATCTTCATTTCTTTCAACGATAGGTTCGTAATCAGCATATTTCCATAATTTAAACAAGACTGTGATGTACTTTCTAAACGACCACAAAGTGTCCATCCAAACTTCGTCTGTATTGCTGTAAGACCGCTCTTTAGCTGTTTCACTCGACCTGTGAGAAGTTGTCCATAGTAATCGCTTCTTATCAAAATTTCAATTTTGGGACTCCCTGTTCCTATATCTGTAATCCATAGCTTATTTTCTTTAAGCTCCTTAAGTATGGACTCTTTCGGTATGCGAGGAATATTACTGCAAATTATATCTTGATCCAAAAATTCTAAGACTTCTTCAGTTTGGTTCCGATTACCGTAAGCACTTAACTTGGAATTTATTGTGAGATTTGGTTTCTGTTTGTGTACCACCAAATAATGTGTGTACAATCTCTTCAGAAGAAATGGGATGTAAACCTAGTTCTTTGGCTGTACTTTTTAAAATATAGCTCTTTTGTGACCCACAATCTAATAGTGCTCTTACTTTCTTTGCTATTCGACCTTTAATGACTATTTCTAAAGTCATAAGAGCTACTTCACCAGAACACTTATTATTAGCTATGGCGCTTTGGATTACTTCTGTGTCCTTAGCTATATTTTCTGGTTCTTTACGCATTAAAATTTCAGGGCATAATAACTCGGTGTGGGGTTTAGAACATACATGGCAACGAATAAAAACTTTGCAAACTTTAGCTTTGTGAACAAAATGAAGACACTTTAGACAGCATTTTTTATCCCTAATTTTAGCTTTCCGTTCTTCAAACGAAAGAGATCTAGCCCTAATACAGTCCTTACTTTCATGTGATTTATCGAAAAATAAACATAGGCGTTCCTTTGCGCTAAATAACCCTGCCGCCGTAGGTAATTTATTTTCACCTTTTCAGAACTTTTCTCTAGGTTTGTCTTTAGAGACTAACTCTGCAAAACCCGATTTAGCTAATTTTAATCTTTCTTCTCCTGCGACTTCTTGTTTCAGGAATTCCATCAGTGTTACTATATTTGATTTTGTTGACAATGGATTACTAGCACTATCAACGCTTGATCTATTCGAAATATTATACCGTTGCCATGCTTTCATTACATCTTCTGACAAGCTAGATTCTATCATAGGATAGAGCCAAACGAAATTACTTTCTAAACTTAAACCCATGGATTCTAAAGATTGTAAATATGCCTCGACTTTTGTGAATAGATCCGATAACGGAAGTTTATCTTTTCCGTGTGCCTGTACATTAGCGACAACCAATTTTAAAAATTCTCTGACATATACTTCTATCAATAAATCTTTATTCCCAAAACGTTCTTGAAATGCCTCTACAGCTTTTGGGTAATTTACCGAAGTCATTAGATAACTTTCTAAAAGACGCCTGGCACTCGTTCCAGGTTCTACCAACTATATAAGATACTGAAACTTATCACTATTATCCAAATTTATGTCTTCATGAATTTTTTCAAACTGGGACCAAAACGAAAGATAATTTATTAACTGCGAATCGAATGGCTTGATATCAAGCTTAGGCAATTTATAAGTCTGAGGTTTAGAATAACCGTAATCATTTTTCCTAGCATTACCATCTTCTTGATTATGTTTATTTATGCTCAATACCTCACTAACTTTACGCTTAATGGTAATAAATTCATCTGAGTAACCTTCATTTTCTACTACTTCCTTTTCAATTTCTTGTTCATCGCATTTATCATCATTCACCAGGGCCTCTATCACAGCTTCATCTATCGCTTTTATTTCATTCATTTCTAATTTCGCAAAACTGTCTAGCACACCACCCTTATCTATCGGGTCTTCGGTAATTTTTTCTTTTAATATATTTAAGGTCCTGGTAAATGATGAACGTAGCGGTGTACGCTTTTTCTTTAACTGATTCATCTTATAGAAGGTTGTATTAGAAATGAGCTCAATGAAAACGATATACATTATGAAAATAATTTAATAACTCATCATCATTATTCAATAGCCCCACCTTGGGCGCCAGATGTTTGCATCTTATCAAACACTATGATGGGTTCGATATATTTTAATATTCAATCCTTTTAATTATCACAAAATTTATTTACACACTTATAAAATACAGATAGGGACATTCGACGAGATGATGATATAGACAATTATTTACATATGTACAAATTCTAAATTAATTTTACCTTGGTTCTGATCATCGTACTATATCCAATAAAAGATGATCCTGAATTATTTTCTTCTAGTTACACTTTATTCCAAGTCCGTCATTCTTTTTCTGGAAATTAGACGGTATTCTTTTTAATTCACATTCCTAGCTACTTCTCACAAAACATTCTTTTTCACTACACAACAAAAAAACTGATGCCAATTTCTTTTTCCTAAATTTTTAACCTCCTCTCGAGATAATAAAATGTAAAGAGAAGGTAAAAGAAAAAACAACTTCGTTGCTATAGCAACGAGCCGAATTTAACAAATAAAATATAAAAGAAACAATTTTATCGGCGTTTGCTAAAGTCGTCTGCATAAATAAAAATATTAATTTACCGATTCCCAACAGTGAGTAACAACGTGTGAGATTGCAGAGCACCATGTATGGATGCAATTTTCCGTCAAATAGTTTCTTTAAATTCCACCAGTGTAAAAGGACTTGATGAGTACATTCCTGATTTCTAACAACTCTGCAACCAGAAATCAAATGGTGTCAAATCCAATTGAGGGGTCGGGGCAAGAAAGTGCCAAGCCACATTTTTAGTGAAATAAATCTAACACTGTAATCTGTTGCTTAATATTCTAAATTATAATATCCAACATATAATTTGTTTCCAATGTCACTTGGTGGCAGCATATGTGACAGGTTTCGTTTTTGCCCCACATGTTTATGCCCCCGATGGATATAGCTAGTTTACAAAAAACGTAATAGTAATATCATTAAAGTAATGCCATATTGTTACTCAGAATATTTCAAATGTTACTAAGACATTGACGAAAAAACGTTAGGTTGTATATCTTGATTTGAGTATTTGATCAAATTTTCAAATTGAAATATCTCAGAAGTTCAAAAATGTGGCTTGGCACTGTTTTGTCCCGACCCCCTCAATTATCAAAATTTCATCATCGTCTTCTTCTTTAAATATTTCTTGTGGTCGGAATTTCCACAAAACATTTGTTACACTTCATAAAATTCATATGCAACATTCGCTCAGTAAGTAACAAATACACTTGGTCTGTTTTTTCCACATTGGTCAACATACCGAGCAGCGTTATTATGCACTCCTAACATAAAAACAAGATCATTAGGAGAATCTTCTATAGAAGCAATAGAGCTATCTACCAGTTGCTCTTACTCCATCTCAATCCTATTCCTTCAGCTGACTTGGAAATTAAATTACATCTTTTTAAAGTGTCATAAATGCATTCAATATTATCATGAGATATGGTACGAAGAAAACAACTTGACAGTTGAGGCTTGGGAGTACATGCATTAAATAAAGTGGGGGGAGGTGCATGAGTAAACCATTTATCGGACATCAGATGGTTCTTTTCAATTGTGGTGTCAATATCTCTTTCATGCATGTCCACAGACATTCTCTTCAACGTCTGTTGAGAACGTTCAACCCCTTTCCCATTTATCTTCAATATATATGAGCGTTCCAATGTCTTAAAACCAAAATAATTGTATATTAAATCTCTGTCGTAAACTATTGCAAAATTCAGTTTCTCTGCCTCAGGCCTGTCCAACTTTCCAGTTAGCAAGGGCGCACTTCAGCTCTTGACAAACAGTGAAGGGATCCATTATTAACAGGGATCAAAACATGCATCAAAATGATCTCACAGTATTAGTAGCGATACACAAGCATCTAATACGATGCAAATGCATCTCACAGTGAAAGACATTAAGCCCCTACAGTTTAGCAGGTCCATGTAATAAAAAAAAATTCAGAAAAAGTATAAATCGTAGTAAATTTCGAATCATACATTTTTCTTCGAGGGGCCCCAGTTCAAAAATTTTTTGTACGGATAGGAGCCAGAAACTTGATTGCACCTATAATTTAAAAAATGGAAATCAGAGATATTATTGACATCTTCAGGACTTCTTCTCCATGACTTTTCTTGGAGGCGTGAATTTAGCGTTATAAAAGACAGACATGATAGTGACCAATCCATGAGTGGTTTCAGAAAGGTACCCTGAAAGAGCTTTCATTGACGGAAATAACTTTGCACGATTTTATAGATTTTCTTTTAAACAAAATGAGAAAAATTACCTAAATTTTCAAAGGTCGATTAAGAAAATTACACCTGTTTACCCCTCTTATAAAACAGTAAATAGACCAGTGTAGCAAAAAAAAAAAGGAGGGGGCTACATTTTCATGCACGAAGTGGGGAGGGAACCGCTTATTTTTCTAAATTTCACTTCTTAACATATTAAAAAAGTTATTTCCAGGTATTACCAATTTCCATCGTCGTAATTTCTATAAAAAAATGTTTATAAAGAATAACTTTAAATTAGCGAAGAAACGCAATAATACATGATTAAATTTTTAAAGTAAATTTTCGGCTTCTGACGTGCGATACGCACTTTCAGAAGTTTTAAAAACATCTCTCATGCAAATACAAAGGATTTGAAATAAATTATCTTCTAAAATGGAATTTTATTTTTAAAAAAGCCGATAAAGATACCAATAAAAGGGCGCAACGGCGCCGGCGTGCACAGCGTTGGACAGACAGAAGTACTCTGCCTTTACCATTAAAATTTTATAAGTACAGTATATACTCGTGTATAAGTCGAAGAATTTTAAACAAAATTTGGGAGTTGAAAATGGGGGGTCGACTTATATACGAATTAGTAAAAAAATAAAATAAATAAATTACACAAGTAAATGCTTACGGGGAATGGGCAAGTCTTTTAAGTAACCACATATGGGTCTAGGTTGGACATAGAGATAAAAGCGGACAATGGTCATTTCCCTGTGATTGATAAAAAAGCTCAACAATAATGTCCCTGTAATTGTTCTCCACCCATTTTCTCTTGGGATAGAATTCCCTTCAATACAGGGGCTTTCCTTTCAACATTTGAATCCCCTTTTTAAAAAGAGTTCAACTTGAGAATGCTTCTACATTTCTCTTCTAAAAGTCCTACAATACAAAGAAATACTCTATTTTAGCAGTCTAAGAAGTTGTTTACCCTTGTAAATAAGACTTGAATAGATTTTTCAAAGAATTTTTTTCTTTTTAAGTATCATTAAATTGATGTGAATAGGTTTTAAAATAGTTTAAGCTTCTTCAGTTTTACATAATTATACAGTTTTAAAACGTTGAATTTAAAAAAAAAAGTCTGATTAAAAACGTAAAAAAAAAGTTTACTAATTTGATGAAAATTAATTATTTTTTTTATCCTCGATTACAAATCATTTTTCAACATACTACCAAAAATGTGGTTCGACTTATGCACGGAAATTCATTTTTTTTTTAAATTTTGTGTAAGAATTGGGGAGGTCGACTTATACACGAGTATATACGGTATATTCTGAAATCTTTAGAGTTTGCTTGAACTAGATAATCTTGCTGCTGAAATTTCTGAAAACATGTCTACTAAACATCCAGATTATGCTATATTAGTTGGATACATTGATCAGTCTAACTTGCATAAACAGCAAAGAAAGTATTGTCATGTACGAGGGTCGATCCAGAAATAAGGTTTCCTAAACAGTTTCAGCCGCACGGAAAGGTGCGAGGCGAAATAAGGCAATGGCGCTGTGCGCGGCTGTTACCGCCCTCGCGATTCCCCCGGCCGCGCTTCGCTGCGCCGCTCATTCTTGGCTCAGCAGCTGTCCGAGATGGAGGTTCCCATTGTTGATACCGCCAAGTGCGAGAATCGTTCCGTAATTCGCTTTTTCCACACCAAAGAGACTCCACATGCGGATATTCATCGTCAGTTGACAGAAGTGTATGGCGAGAAGTGTATGTCAGTTCAACACGTACGAAAGTGGTGCAGGGAGTTTTGACACAATTTGGGTGGACTGTCATGCCCCACCCACCTTACAGTCCGGACCTCGCACTTAGTGCTTATCACTTGTTCCCCAAGTTAAAGGAATACTTGGGTGGCAACAGATTGCGGAACGACGGTGACGTCAAAGAATAGGTGAAACGCTTCCTCAACGGGTTGGCGGCGGAGTTCAACGACATTAGGATACAGAAATTGGAGCACCGTCTACAAAAATGCGTAGAAAAAGATGGCGATTATGTAGAAAAATGGAGCAAACTTTCTTCTTTCCAACGATGTAAATTTCTATGAGACTAAACAATGTTGTCTATTTGTAAATTTGATGGGAACCTTACTTCTGGATCGACCCTCGTAATTGAAGACCTAATACAGTATGATTAATGAACGATCTGAAAAGCGATCCAGCAATTTGTCATTACAATTTCATAAGTATATTCTGAAATCATTGGAGATTGCTTTCCAGATCGTTCATTAATCATATTGTAATACTTTCTTTGTCTCTTTATGCAAGTTTGACAGAACAATACGAGCAATTAATAAGGCATAATCTGAATATTTGGTAGTCATGGTTGCAGCAATTTCTGCCGCGATATTGTTTAGCTCAAGCGATTTCCAATTACAGAAGGTCATTCGCACTTTATGGAAAAGATTTTCAAAGTTAATTTCTACTCATAAATGACATATTCTTTGCAACAATTTGACTTTGTTGGACAGCCTTTACTTTTGGCTCGAAATTTCTATGATAATAGAATCTTCTGGTTACAGTCATGTCAGTTTTTCCGATACCTCTTGTAACACTTTCCAAAGTCTTTTCAATGTGCGTGAATTCATTTAAGCAAGCCAAATGCAAAAAAAGTCCATTGAGGAGTAGGATGGGGGTTCGTCAGGTGATTTTACATGTATTCTTTCAATTGGGGCACAATTTATTTCCGTTTGGGATTCTTTCTTTGCTAAATATGCATCAGTTTTGTAAAAAAGTAGAAATTAAAATGTTTATATCTCTCAAACTGATGTCTAAAATTTCCCAATAATTTATACATTTAATTTAGAAACTCTAATAAATATATTGGCAGATTTTCAAAGCTATCGGATTAATTTAAGATGTCGGTAATTTAGCAACCATTAATTTAACGTTTAAAACAATTTGTCTCAATGAGCAATTTTCCTTTCGATGAATGGTATTAAAATTTGAAAATCCTCTGAATTACCATTGAAAAGCATTATAACTTAAAAGAAAATGTTTTATATTTTTCGAACGAATGAAAAAAAAATTAACCAAAAACTATACTGCTAATTCCGGTTACCTTATCAGCATACCTACCTAATTACAGACTAAAAAGATGCTTTTTGCGGCAGTTATCACAAGACATACAAACAAACAGAGAACAAACACTTTTCAGGTCTCCACAGTAAGCCCCAACTGACGTTTCGGCAATAATAGGGAGTAATAATTTAGAAGAGCACTGTTTGATTCATGCTAGAAATTCTTTTGGAGCACTGTTAGGTTCATATAAATAGTAAATAGCAAAATGACAGAAAGAGCACCATTTGATTCATTTAAGAAAAATTTTGTCAGATGGAGGTTAAAAAAATGAAAATCAATCCAATAATTTTCGTAAGACAAGAAGGAAACAATTTATAAATACAATGCAATAATTTTCAATCAATACTGTTAAAATAATAACTATAATAAAATTAAGGGCGAACTGCAGCAGAAGAAGGAATAAGCTTAGCAGTTTCAACTAAGACAGCAATTAATTTCAAAATAAATTCTGTAGTAAACAAATAATAATCATTAAAAAACAATGACAAAAACTAGCTCGACCCCAACACAACTAGGGCATATGTACATTCATAAAATATAAGAAGTTCTGAGAAAAAAAAATATATGTTATAAGCCGTATAGTTTGAAAGTTACTTAAGTATTAAATTAAATCGTACATATCTACAAAAAGCACGTGGAAATTTAAGTTAAAATGTAAATATTTACATAATACACTTGGGAGCCTGGAAGCCAAACAGTAAATAACATCTCTGCACTCAACTTTTTGTGCGGCTTCAAGGCCAAAGATAATTCTGACGGCAAATTTTAAGAAAAAATTAATAACTCATTAAATAATGAAACTAAGAAACTTAAAATTTGAATGGAATATAAATTTAGAGGGGGAATTATATCGTAAAAATTTCAAGACCGTAGGATGAGGTTGAACCCGGATACAGGGCCTAGAATAGTTGCAAACAAAAGAATTATTTTTGAAGAACAAAGAAATTATTTATAATAATAAAGTATATCAGAAGAAATTAAATAACTCATCTAATTTTGGAGATAATGATCTGAAATTTTTAATACAAGGGTAAAATAATATTTTTGAGGTCTTGTATAAATTTCAGTCACCAGTCACCAGAACTTCCAAGTAACATTAATTTCAAATGGTGCAATCAGAAAATTTGAAGAGTAAAGTTAATTTTAAAGTTGGCCATGCGTGATTAAACAGCATTGTACAACTAATTAAATCGCATACTTTAGCCCAAAATCACCAAGTATTTAACAACATTAAATGTTAAAAGAAAAAAATAAGAAATTTCAATAATTAACTAAGCTTAGTAAAAATAATGAAGCCACATGAAAATAATTTTATGACAGTAGTAGAAAAACATATCATTACAACTGTACAAAATTTTAAAATGATTGATTAAAAGCTTTTCTTAATAATTACTTGGTATCTAATTACACTTCAGAGTCTTGTACTTACATTGAACCTAAAAATTTGTTTATTTATAGCAATTTTAAGAATAAAAAACTTTACTATCTTGCTCATATAAAATGTTCAAAATTTTAGCAATGTAACACCAGGAAAAAAAAATTCAATAAAAAAAGTTGAAAGTTTAAGTTTATTTAATCAAGCCTACCATATACTGTGTGTCCTGAAAATTTCATGAAAAAATATTGAAAAGTTTTTAAATACCTTGCTCGCAATGCCCCAAAACCACATATTGAGAAAAAATGACTTTAAGGTTTTCTCTTTAAAAATATACCATATTTAACTACTATTAACAGTGTTATTCATTTAATTTGAAAGTGTTCAAAAATGATTACTCTTTAATATATACACTTTTTCGAAAATCAACTTTTTGAAGTTTTAAGAATCCTAAGTCCTCTTAAATTCATTTCATATATTATGTTTGTTCATTATTATTATGAAAACGTTATGTTCTTCTGTATTCTTACATAAATATAGGTAAATATGAAAGTATGAATGTCATGGCAGTTATATTTATGCATGCTTATGTGCGAACATCTATGTGCGCTTGATATGCACTTAAAAACACTACACAATTTTTCACATGAATTTTTTAATAATTTTTTTTTTTTTTTTACAAACAGTATTATTACCATTTAAGAAATTATGTTGTTTCATTAAACATAATTAAACTATTTTTAGCCACAAATGTATCGTTTATTTTCCCCAACCACCACCATTTCCTTGTCCTCCAGCTCCACCTCCAGCTCCAAATCCACCTCCCAAATTAAAGCCTGTTCCAGCTCCAGCACCTGCACTTCCATTTCCTCCTGCTCCACCGCCAAATCCAGCGCCTGCATTAATACCAAATCCAAACCCAGCTCCAGCTCCAGCTCCGGCTCCGGCTCCGGCTCCGGCTCCAGCTTGAGCTTGACTTCCTGCACCACTCTCACCTCCGGTTCCCGTTCCTGCCCCACTCTTATCTCCTGCTCCACTTTCTGTCCCACTTTCACTGTCTGCACCACTCTCCTCTTCTTCAGAACGCTCAATCATAACAACTGCAAAAGCAATTAACACAATCTGAAAAAAAATATCTATATAAGTGTTACGTTTTAGCTGTATGAATTAAAAAATCACGAGAAACTGACAACTTGTTAAAGATGGTGAATAATTGCAATCGATATATCGATAAACATGGCGAGAAGTGTAGGCAATGATTGTACCCATTGGGTAATTTCTCAATAAAGACTAAGCCAGTTATCCAAATAAAGAGTTTATTCAGGTACAGGAGACATGAAGAAACAATTCCCACAGGACTAAGATGCTTTGTAAAGCCCTCGGGCTTGATGATAAATCATTACATCATTTAGTTGATCTTAAGTAGCTGGTTTATAAATTCCGAATCGTAAAAACGCCACATATCCTTTTGATCAGCACTTGAAAATAAGACAAAATTATGAGCTCCGAAGTCTTGCATTTGCTTTTTGTTAGAGGCGCGGATCACAATTGACGTAATACGTACACGAACCAATCAGTGAGAGGCGAAATTTAAGAATTGGGCGGCTAAGCGAATGACGCGAGAAGAAGAGGTTTTAATAAGAAAGAATCCAGATCTAGTAGCGCATTGCTTTTGAAGTAAAAAAAATCTAGTGCGCGAAGCCAGCCCGTGAAATAAAATTACAAAATGGCTTTTAAAAACATTCGGAATGAAAAACTAGCATCTTTCAGAATATTATAGATTAAATAGTTGATAAAAGTTACGAATTAACTTAAAGTTTTAGATAAAGATTTTGAATAAGATAATTATTAATATACGCATTTTTAGTTTTAAAAGGAAATTAAATAGGAATAAATATTTTAAGAAATAGGAAAATAATGAATATGCCGGAATTTAGAATAATTTAAAGGAATATTGCGAAATAAAATTTTATATAACATATATATATATGTGTGTGTGTGTGTATTCATTTAGAATTCAAAACTTAAAAGTAATCAAAACAACAGCGACAATAATCAATTTTTAAATATTCATAATAACTTTGCAATTAAAAACAGGGCCACATTTCAATTTCAGGAGCAAGTCTGCTTTCATCTGTCTTATTGGCAAATCTTTTAGCAATTGGACGAACATCCATACATTTAGTTGTCTCTTGTCGCAGTAATAATCTATTAAAGATGTATAAATTATGCACAACGTGACAGAAGTCGAAAAGAGAACGATTTTGCTTTATTCCCAGACGTTGAACCTCTTTGACATTTCTAATACATTACTGCACAATACCTGGATTTTATGTTCCCAAGATGTATATTTTATCCTAATTTATGACAAAATTTACTATTTAATTTAAATTACTTTTCCCGTTCTTTATTTTTTATTTGCTGGGTCCTTCCGAAATTTAAAAACAAAGTTCTGTTGCACAATTTAATATAACGAAAAAGCATTATTATTGCTCACATATTTATTACTCACATAGTTACATACTACTAAGCTACCAAAGCAAGAATTCCAAGTGGTTGTTACCAGTTTTATAAATATAAAAATGCAACCAGATGCTTGTTACGTGCATTAAATGTATAATAATAAAGACAGATATTTGTGTATAAATTTGCCGTTTCCTGAAGAGACCTCTGCACACAGAGCTACAAGATTTGGCAGGTAGGTACCTGTATACGTCTAATATTATGCACCTCGAAGGTGGTTTGTGGATTTTTTGATTAGATTATAAACATTTATGAGATGAGCTAGAAACTTACAAAATCAAATTATCTGTTTCAATGTTAGAACAGCCTGTTTCTTTTTGTTTTTGCTGAAATGGCGTGACATTTCAAATGTAACATCCTAATTACAGAGGTTATTTACACATATTGGGAACGATTTTCATGTTAAGTTAAAAAACAACCAGAAACAACATGGGAAAAATCTGTAAACATGTAATAACGTGATAACTGCAATATTGGCTGATATGAAAAAATATCGTCTGCTACTGAAATGGCAAGCGAAAGAAGCGAGTGGCTTGAAGGTTATATATTTACTTTTCCGAAGAGAATCCATATTCCGTTATATGAAAATCATTTAGCAGGTGATAAGTGGAAAAAATTGTCACAATTGATGAAGCGTGGATTTATCTAAATGACTGTAATAAAGATCGATTTATTACCGGAAAAGAGGCCAAAAAAGACTTACAAGTTTGGTTCAAACACTGCAAAGAAAGTTTCTCTAAAGGAATTATGGTGATTGCTGGAATCTCTTACGACGTAAAATTAAAGATCAGAAAAGATAAGAAAAATGACAAAATCAATTCTACTTATTATCAAAACAATGTTCTAATTCCTATTTTTAAAGAAGAAATTCCAAAACTTTATCCTACGGACGTTAAAAGTGATGAGTTCCAACAGGATAAAGCGAGCAGCCATGCATCCAAAAGTACAGTCGCATTTCTCTAAAAATTGACAAGAGAAACTGGAATCAAGTCTATACCATTTAATCATATTCTAACTAAGTGCTCAGATTTTTCACCAATGGATTACTGTGCCTTTGGACTATTAAAACAAGCTCTTGCGAAACTCCGACCAACAACGGTGAATGGACTCTGGAAATGTGTGGTGGAGGAATGGAACAAAATTCCACTTCCAGTTTTACAAAAAGTCTTAGTATCTTGGAAATCCCGCTGCAGTATGGTAGTTCACAACAAGGGCTACCAGATAGAACATATTAAAAATAATTGTTTAAATTTATGTATTTTATTTTTGTTGTCAAAATCGTTCCCAATATGTGTAAACACCCTCTGTACTAGTATGAAAACTTTCTTCGACCGTCTCACAAAGATTATATGATAAATTTAAAAATTTAAAAGATAAAACTACAATAAAGAACATAGTATTTGTTACTTGTGATCAATCTCATCTCTTATGCAGGAATGTAGTGTATGATACATGGTGATATATATTGCATACCCGATGTAGTTTTTAAGAAGCTCAGTATACCCTCTGTGTCGCGAGTAAAGCTACCGCGTATACTCTCTAGCGTATAGCCTTTGCCTATGGAGTATACCCTCTGCTTTCTACGACTATTACAACGCAGCTATTATGATTTAGCTTTCTCTCTTTATTGCCGATATTACATTCAACAGAGATTTATCAGCTAACATAATTAGGATATTCAAATAATTTTGTCACTTACAGAATTTTCAAAATTAACAAGCTGAACATTCCTTTTTTTTCAATATTTCTTCTGTATTCGTTTGCTTAAAGAATTTAAGGGTAAGGTGGTTTCAGTGTTGAATTCAGGGGGTAGCCCGAGGGGATTGGAACATTGAAATACGCCCCTCGGAAGATTTGAGATATTATGCTTTTTAATGGGTCAAAAGTCCCCCCGGAGCCAGAGAAATCTCCTCTGGAGAGAAAAGTCTGACTTCAACACTTGGTGGTTTTAATTATCGAGTGCCGATGAATTACATAACCCCATTCTGGATAACTAAGTTTAACTATTTTAAACTAAAAAGAATTTTTTCTCAAAAAAGAAATAAAAATAGACAAGAAAGAGTTGAAAACAAAGATTTCTCTCATTCATTTTACAATTTACGAAGTCATCTTCTAACTTGAATAATTAACCCCATATCTTTCACGATGAAAACGACGATATACTTACGAAATATTTCATCTTCAGGTGATCAAGGTAGATCTTTGAAATAGAGCCGATAAGTTTTGCCTATGAAACAGATAGTCGTGCCAGCGCTTTCAGGCTAATTTATATAAAATTACGAGGAAAATTTCTCAAATAGTTTTTTTACAATATTTTCATCGCGTGCTTTATAAATGTCAAACCAACAACAATCACCAGTTTCCATAACATGCGAAAAAGTACTTAAGTGATAAACAGCGACTGAAAAACCGTTTAATATTACACAACAATGATTAAAATGATAATGGACACTGAAATATACAAAATAAGAGAAAAAAAACGATTTTGTTATTTTTTTATATAATAATATAGTAGAACCGAGGTAAATGAGATCGTATACATCATCGGATGATAAAAAATTTGGTTAATATAGTCTAAATTATAAATCATATAACTTTTTTTTTGCGATTAAAGAAAAAGAAATCAATAATAATAATAATAATAATAATAATAATAATAATCATGATGAGTTCTGTCTTTCCTTCGCGCCAGTTTTCAGTAACGAAACAAAACAGAGTATTGAAAAAGCATATTTGTGGTGTTTATTTTTAGATAAATAAAATTACAAATATATTTGGAAATAGCATTTTGATTTGATGGTTTTGTTCGTTCACAAAATTAGAAATATTGTTACAGTCATAAGACGTTCATTTTTACAAAATTTTACGTTACAATAAAATTCTTTAAAAAGAAAGTTACGAAAAAAATACACACACACACACACACACACACACATATATATATATATATATATATACATATATGTTATATAAAAAATTTATTTCCTTCGCATATCCTTCGCATTTATTTCGCATTAGTCCTTTAAATTAAGCTAACTCCTGACATAGTCAGTATTTCCTTAATTCTTAATAATATTTATTCCTATTTAATGTCCTTTTAAAAGTAATAACCCGTATATTAATAATTATCTTATTCCAAATCTTAATCTAAAATTTTAAGTTCATTCGTAACTTTTATCAGCTCCCCAATCTATAAAATTCCGAGACGCTTTTCTCATTTCGAATGTTTTTAAAAGCCATTTTTTTTTTTATTCCATGCTCTGCTTTCGCGCGCTGGGTATTTTTCACTTCAAAATTAATGCGTGGCTACGAGAGGAATTCTTTCGTATTAAATCTTCGCCCTCGCGCCTCATTCGCTTGGCTTGAGCTCGCCTCTCACTCATTGGTTTGTGTGCTCGGGATGTCGTATTCTGTATTACTAGGCTCCGTGAACAAAATTGGCTTGCACGCTTTTTGAGAGCAGATTTTTGACGTGTTTGGAAGTGTAATAAAATGGTTATCTGGTGTTGTAGTCATGTAGAAATTTCATTCAGTTCTTTAAGATCTTTTAAACGATGTAGTGAGCCATCGTGAAGCCTGATGCTGAATACCGAATACTGTGGGATGTGGGAACTGTTACTTGCATCGCTCTTGTTCATAAATAAACGATTTGTCTGGAAATTGGCTGGTATTTATTGACGAAACTCTTGTGGTATCTCATCATTGCCCAAACTCCTCGCCATGATTATTGATTACGACTGCAATCATTCACCTTCTTGAACAAACTGCCATTTTTTCATGGAGTAAAAAACCATCCTCGTAAAAACACCACATATATATATTTATTTATATATAAGTTTAATAAACAATTTTATGATAAGGCTAACAGTAATAAGTAGAATAAAAGTAAATAACGAGCTACGTTTATTTATTTTGCAAAGAATACATATCATATAAAAAGACTTTTTCATGTATTTATTTCTAAAATATGCATATTTTTTTATTTAATTTAAGTAATTGATTACAGATTCAATTACATTCTATTGGATAAAATTGTATATCTGGTAGCCTTTATCCTTTATACGAGACGTAAGAAGGTTTTATGATTTTAATTTTTCATGTGTAGATTATTATAATATATATTTTTTAATTCCTTGTATAATAATTTTAGAAGATATTTGAAAAAATTCTAGTGAAATGCGAAAATTTTGAAGAAATCCTCTGAAAAATGTTTCTTTCAAACAAAAATAATTATTTTCAACTAACAAGTATATATTAGTTCAAATTATTTATTACGGTATGTTATTGGTCAACAGATTTACAAACGGATGAAGATGCGCGATACTTAACAGAAAATTCCTTCTTGTAATGATTGTATGGTTTAAACAAATAAGAACTGTGGGGTAAAATTTAAATGTAAGAAAAACTGCTTTTCTTTTTAAGTATTCTTTAAAAAAAAAAAAGAAAGAAAGAAAAGGATGGATTTGAATAATATATACAAAATATTTAGTGTAAGAACATTTGTTTGTTTCTATTCGCATTCGATAGTTGGCGCTACTGAATACCAAAAATACACACTAGATATCTTACGCTTTGAAAGCTCCGTCACAAATTAATATAATCTTGACTTCACAAAGTTAAAATATCCAAAAAAGGCTAAGAATTAAAAGTATCAAATTCTTTCATATTAATTTCTTTTAAAATTAACATTTCACTTGTTTATTGCATCACCAATAGCGTTGGCTACAAAATGAACTTCAAAGCACAATTCAAAACGACCGCCATCTTTGCTTCAACTGTACATGCGCGGTCGAATAACCCCAGTTCAATAGCAAGGTTGAGTTTGTCAACTTGAGTTTCGATTTCCCTGCCATTATGGCAGGTTGAGTTGCGGTGAATTGGATTTCAGAAGTGTCCTCTCCCCTCACGCGAAAAGACTCGCTGGCTAATGTCAATCCTATGGGGCATTATTTTTCTAATATCTCGTTAACATTTCAATATTTTTGGTGGAAAGTGTTCACCACCTTTTTGTATTATACACTTGGATAAATTTATATGTATATATTGAGTGTTTTTTTTTAATTTTTATAATTAGTATAAGTAAATGTTTCTTTTTGCATTTATATATATAAGTATAATTAGTAATTACTGTGTTTTTTATACATTTTTTATGCTACACTGTAATTATCTAGGTATCACGGTGGTACAATGTTTGGTATAAATTTAACTAGCAAAATGACTGGCATTTTTATGAGCGCTGTCTGGCGCAAAAGGTGGGCTGGAGCCATTTTTTAAAACTTTACGACCGTAAATTTATGGGGGCTATCAGTCACGCTTCGTGTGTGGTACCTTGAGTTTCGACAACTACGGGGCTCATGGTAGACGTCGAGGTGTCTGGTTAAATTAAGGGGCCAAAAAGTTTTTGGCCACTGACTGGACGGTTCGCCTGGCATAGGAGGAACATCGAAGGTGGGTGTGGCGATTGCCGCACTGGGCCATCCAGCTTAAGGTTGTAAAAAAATCCAGGAGAATGGGAGGAGCACCCGCCGATTGGAAAAAAGAAAGCTAGAACTTGGAGAGAGGATCAGTGGATGAGAAAGTGTGGTAAAGTGCGGTTGATGAAAAAAATGCGAAAGAGTGCAGCGTGTGGTTCCAGTGAAAAGTGCTGAAGTTTTTCCCGATGAAGTTAAGCCCAAAAAAGGGGCCTTTTTAATAGCAATCACCAGCGTCCTGTTTAGGACCGGCCAACCGACTAATTCCAGGACTTAAGTTCATCCTTAATGATTCAGGTATGACTTATTGCCATGATTTTACCAACTTCATATTTGTACTTGTACCGCCAGATAATCATTGTTTTTTTGTTTTTGTTTTTTTTACTGCAGGAGAACTTGTTATTTAGTAACTGAGAATGTTTAAAAATTAAATTAAATTGTAAAAAAAGGTTGATTTATATATATCTTCTATGTTTTTTTTAAATGTTTATTTTTAATGTAAATAAAGTAATTGTTTTTTGTTTAAAAATATGTTGTCTTAATTTCAGTGTTTGCTTAATTGATTTTACTTTTTAAAACCTAAATATTTTCTCTAATTTTCTTAAAATTAAATCTTAGAATGTTTTTATTTAAAATTATCTTTAGGGTTGTTTTGGGAAATTTAGGAAATCCATACACTCCTGTCCAAAACAAAAAGGCTATAAATTAGATACTCTCCTAACACAACGCAACAATTAATTTTCTTTAAATAAATAATTTATTTCAGTATCTAATTAGGCAACGATCACGGAGTCTTCTGCAATCAGAAGCCCCTATAGGTAATTTCTGGGTGATGGTAAAGGTGCACACCACACCTTATTTTCTTTATGTATGGTGATAAACTCTTTATTGACAGGTGTAACCGGCCTTTAGTAGGATCTGTCTGTAAATCACCAGCAATTTTTAAACGACTTTTTTGCATTGGATAGCTGCGATCAATCTCTATTTCCGCCGTTCATTTCTTTTTCGATTTTCTTTGCGGATTTTTTTTACGAAGATACTTTCACTTTCGAAAGTGAATTAAGGATTTCAAGGAATATTATGTGTGGCGTAATTGGTTAAATAACAGTGTTTGTGTTATATCAGTTTGCAGACACTAGTAAAAATAAATAAATAAATAAATAATTTTAAAAATTGAGATAGTGTTTTATAAAAATTTCGAAAAAAATTTTATGTTTATATTATAAGTTTAAAATCCCGCAATTTTTAGAGTGGCATCTCAAAGGAGTCAGGAGTTAGGAAATAAAAGCTAAAGATTACCATACAAGTAAATAAATAAATAACAGATTAAACGAGGGTTAGATTATTATTGTATGGTAATTTTCAGCTTTTATTTCACAACTCGTAACCCTATTTTAAAAATTTCAGAACACAAAAACATACAAGTTTTTCAAATTTTTTAAAAACACAATCTTATTATTATAATTTTTTTTTTTCAGAAAAAGGAAAATATCTGTTCTGAAAACGGAGATTTCCATTACGGAGAATTTGTTAAGAGACGTGGAAAAATTCGTTTTAAACACGAATATTTCCATGACGGAAATTATTCTTAAATCACAGAAGTATTCCAGCAACTGTGCTGCCAGCAATTTTCCGTTTTTAAACGATTTTTCTTTCTTTTTTTTTTCTTTATTAATAAATTTATTGACTTTGTGAGAGTGTACCTAGGATAACTGTAATAATTATAGTAACAATTATATTACAGAAAGTAAAAAAAAAATAGTAAATGCGATTTCTGCTATTGCATATTGGATGAAATATAAGATAGCTGCCAACTTGTATGGCTTTTTGTTACCTTTAAAATTTAATAGAAATTTTTGCCTTATTTAATCGTTAAAAGTTGTTTGATTTCAGCGATTGAATTAGAATAATGAAAATACACTATCAAATTTTAGTGGTAAGAAAAAATCGTATAAGCTGACAGCTATATAATTAATATTGTGTTCATACCTTTTTAGCGGAATGGAAGCTAAATTGGTGTCATCTTAATTCTATTTGAGTTTTTCACATCATTCATTTCCGAAAATAATGACACAAAGAAAAATTGTAAAAATGAAAAATTTTACACAAAATTTCTATAATTACATCATTGACATTTTTTTCTTACAATGCCTGATAGTCCATCTTTTCGATATTTTCCAACTTTTCCCTTAATTTGATAAATTAATGAACTCATATTAAAATAGATTGGAATTGAATAACTTGCATTTCATTTTCAATAATAATAATAATAATAATAAAAGCTTAGTTTGTTTAAATTCGTGTATTTTGTTTAATTTCATTCTATTTTGTTTTTAGAACCTCGATCAATGCCCTGCCGAAAATATCCTGTCGCGTGCCACTTATGGCACGCGTGTCATAGGTTCGCCGTCCCTGTCCGATGTCGAATCTTTTCATATCCTCGTGCCAATTTTTTTTTTTCAAAAAGTATTTTTAAAATCAACATTTCGCAATCACATGGGCGTGCCAGTCGTTGGTACGACAATGGCGTGCCAACAAATAAAACATTTAGTGGATCAAATAAATAAAGAATCAAAATTACTTGAAATTGCGTTTTCAGAATTAAAATAATCGATCAAGTGTACTCGCGTACAAAGGGTTCCGTACAATAAATTTATTAATTACTAACTACTGATACTACTAATTACTAACTTATAAGCGACTGTTGTCTCAAAACTACTGACTTCTAATGTCTTGGAATTATTCTATGAATTTGAAAAACATTGACTATTTATCACTGTGATTCGCCTTATCTAAAACAAAGACCTTGTAGAAAGTTTAAATTTGACAGTGTGCTAAGCGTGCTTTGATAGGAGGTCACAAAGTTGCAACGCCGCGCCGCTCTGATCCATGCCGCGTTTTTCTAGATAGGTTTTTAATTAATATCTCGGCTAAATACTGACATTTTTTAAAAATCAATATCGCTAATCCTTGTATGATTCCTCGTCGATAGGTATCTCAAGCGCCCCTCAGCTACTCCGATGAGAGCCCGCAAAGTAAAGTTTGTGTGGAACGGAAAAATGCGATTTTCTCAAAACCTATATCACCTACGATAATAGCTATAGTTTTGTTGCAAGGTTTAAATAAACTTCCACTACCCCTATTATTTTCATAATTGTAGTTTCTGTAGATTCGGAAATAAAGCGGGGGGGGGGGGGGGATATATTTTTGCAGTGCATATTCGACGATATCTCTGAAAATAAAATAACTAAAATTAAAATAAATATATTTTTGTGTTCGGCGTTACGGGATCTTTAGAAAACCCACACAATACACACACACACACACACACACACACACAAAATAATAATAATAATAATAATAATAACCAGTGGGCCGTGCGAGGATTTCGCTCTACAATCTAATATTTTTTATCAATATGTAATATTTATTAGATGCAGGTTTAAACTTCTAAAGAAAATGTGAGATAAAAATATCTGCAAACAACATTTAATTTTTAGTCAAGCCAGAATATCATCTAATTTATTCCGTCAAAGTTAGAATAAAAACGGATCCAAGATTGCAAAAGGCACGCGCAAGAAAAAAAATTAACAATCGCATTTTAACTACATTAGCGAGGCTTAGAGGATGACGTCATCCGCTTCGGGAAAAACATGGGACATAGAAATGTAAATCTAAACGTTTCCATTTCAACTACGCTTTTTAGTCATAAATATAAAATAAACTCATGCGGTGTTTTGTTTTAATCATTACTGAGCATCATATAATGTGGTATTTTATTTTTGTGGCAACAGTATTTTGAGGAAAACCTTTCATTTCTTTCATGCAATCAATGCCGATTTAATTTTTAATTATCAGCAAATTTTAATCAAAAACCGTGTTTTAGGAAAATGTATTTGTACTATGTCAGAAGTCTGTTCAAAATCCTTTCATGTGCTATTTTATTCGTCGTTCTGTGTTTCGTATTTTCTTAGAAAAAGGGATGTTGACAGGAAAAATAATATTGTTGTGAGCTCGGGGTTCAAAAGGACTGATGCCAATATATAAGAACAATAAAAAGGCTTTATTCACTATAAACAGTGCAATACGATCACAAATATCTTCTGAAAATTACAAGATATTCAGTAATCTTCAAATCCAATAAAAGCGCAACAAAATTTCACACAGAAACAATGCGTTCAATACGACGTATCAACGGCAAAATCGATCCGGGTAACACAGTTCTCAATGCAAAGCCTCTCGTATGAATTCAATCGCAGTTGACAGACAACTAACTGAACTGAACTGGTGGAGGTCCCTTATATAGGCTTTAAAGATAACTGTAGAATTTTCCAGAGCCTTCAGATGCTAGAAATTACCAGAAAGTGTTTTAACTTTCGATAGAGAACCTAAGCGAGAAAGGATCCCAATGTACAGGTATAAGGGAGGGTGGTTGCACAAAAAGTCGCCAAATCCGTCGCCAACTTAGCGACATTTGGCGACAAAAATAAGTCGCCAAAACCATCGCCAACTTGGCGATAAACCCATTCCTTGGCGATTTGCCATAGACTTCCATTATAAAGATGAGGGTGTAAGGTTGTTTTACTTGCAAACCATCTGAGGCCTTTAGCATTGAGTTACATGATGCTCAATAGGAAATACATTAATAACACTGCAATTTTCACAATAATAAAATAAAATAAATTTAAACAAATGGAATATTTACAGATATATACAAAATTCATAACATTGCCCCCCTCTCAAGGACTGCACATCCCGGGCAGTACAACTTTTGATCGGAAGCAAACCTGTTACCAACAAATGCTATACCATTCAAAACACTTAAAGTTACAATTAAACACATGCATAATGCTGAATTATACAAAAATACACTTATTAAAAAAATAAAATTAAAGCATAGACATTATTACATACAAGTATTTAAATAATAATAATAATGATAATGCTAAGCAAAATAAATAATTACATTAACTTATATACAAGACCATGGTCATACTAATTTACATTATTTACATTACACTATTTACAATCAATGAACTAAGTACTATGGCCATAGTATGGAGCCAGCCTGTCGTAATGAACGACTCTAGGCTTCGAACTTGGTGACTTTCGGATCCGAATTACGACATCGTTCAGTCTGTTTAGGACTGTATAAGGACCGTCCCAGTGCGATTGCAGTTTGGGAGAAAGTCCTTTACGTCGAGTCGGATTATAAAACCAAACCTTGTCACCTTCTTTGAATTGATATCCCGTGGCTTTCGTGTCGTACCTGGTCTTCATCTTCTCCGTCTGTATATTGATCCGCTCTCGAGCCAAGTTGTGGACGTCTTCAAATCGTGCCTGGAGATTCTGCACGTATCCCTCTGGCGATGAAGGCGCATCTGGAGGGCGACCAAAAATCAGATCACAAGGTAGACGAAGATCACGACCGAAAAGCATCTGAGACGGGGAATAGCCGGTTGTTTCATGGACGGCGCTGCGATAGGCGAGAAGAAACAAGGGAAGTTTTTGGTCCCAGTCTTGTTGGTTTCTTGAGACTAGCAGTGAGAGGTTGTTGAGGATGGTACGATTAAACCTCTCCACCATGCCATCCGACTGTGGATGTAAAGGCGTCGTCCTAGTTTTGTCCATTCCGAGAAGTTGACAGAGACCCTCAATCACAGCAGAGATGAAATTTCTCCCCTGGTCCGAATGCATTTGAAGAGGGACTCCATACCTTGATATCCACTGGTATACCAAGACATCCGCAACCGTAGAAGCTTCTTGATCAGGGATGGCATAAACTTCAGGCCATTTCGTGAAATAGTCCATGACAACAAGGAGGTATTTGTTGCCATCAGCACTTCTTGGCAGAGGACCTAGGATGTCAAGGGCGATGCGTTCAAAAGGTGCTCCTACATTGTAGATATGTAGTCTTCCTCGGCTACGTTTCTTTGGTCCTTTCCGAGCTGCACATGCATCGCAAGATTTGCATCATTGCTCGACGTCAGCTCTTGCTTTTCCCCAGAAGAAGCGCTCTCGGACTCTGTGCAATGTTTTCATGACTCCAATATGGCCACCAGTGGAACTGCCATGTAATTCCTTGAGGACCTCTGGTATTCGGGATCGAGGAAGTACCAACTCCCACCGAGATGTCTTCCCATCTTCCGATTCGAATTTTCGGAACAGGACACCATTCCTGACGTGGAGAGAGTTCCAAAGAGCCCAATATTGCTTCGTCGTAGGACTGTAAATCGAGATGTCTTTCCAACTGGGCTTCGTGCTAGAAGATTCTAATAACTCCAAGATTGGTTTGATCTCAGAGTCTGCCATTTGATCTTCTCGAATCTTCTCATCACTCCAGGGATCTGGTGGCGTCAATAGTGAAGTCTTCGTCTGGCGTATGACATATTCGGGATTATACTTGCTCTTCGCTCTGGAACAATAGCGACAGCTCTCGGAACACGGTCTTCTTGATAGGGCATCGGCGTTTCCATGCGATGAGCCTTTGCGATGCCTGATGTCAAAGTCGTATTCCTGGAGCCGTTGTATCCATCTGGCTACTTGGCCCTCTGGGTTCTTAAAATTCATCAGCCATGTTAGGGATGCGTGATCAGTACGAAGGAGAAATTTCCTGCCATAGAGATAGTGATGTAAGTGTTCTATGGCTTTCACTATAGCTAATAACTCCTTACGAGTGACGCAATAATTCCGCTCTGGTTTCGAGAAACATTTGCTCCAGTATGCTACGACTCGTTCTTGGCCATCTATTTCTTGGGAAAGTACAGCGCCGACACTTTCATGACTGGCATCCGTGTCCACAATGAACTGTTTCTCGGGGTGCGGATAGGTAAGGACTGGAGAGGATGTGAGAGCTTCTTTCAGCCGCTGGAAGGAATTCTCGCATTCTTGTGTCCATAGAAACCTCTGCTTGCTTTCAGTGAGCCTATGCAATGGTCTTGCGATGTTGGAGAACCCCTGGACAAACTTTCTGTAATAAGTGCATAGTCCCAGAAAGCTTCGCAACTGATGGACATTTTCCGGACGCTTCCAGTTCTTTACATCGGACACTTTTTCAGGATCTGTTCGAACACCTTCAGCTGAAATGATGTGTCCTAGATAATTTACTTCCCGTTGGAAGAACTTGCATTTCAAAGGGTTCAGCTTTAAATTCGCCGCTCTTAGCTTCGTTAACACTTTTCGAATATTTTCTAGATGTTCTTCAAGGATCGGCCACCAATGATGACGTCGTCTAGGTAGATGAGACAAGCTTCAAAAGTCAGGCCTTTTAACACTGTCTCCATGAGGCGCTCGAACGTTGCTGGAACATTGCAGAGCCCGAACGGCATAACTTTGAATTGCCAAAGTCCTTGTCCAGTAGTAAATGCGGTCTTCTCTTTGTCATCAGGATGGATCTCTACTTGCCAATATCCACTCTTCAAATCCAGTGTGGAAAACCATTTATGCCCTGAAAGAGTATCTAGCGTGTCGTCTATTCTTGGTAGAGGATAGCTGTCCTTCTTCGTGATATCGTTAAGTTTACGATAATCCACACAAAATCTTGTGGAGCCATCTTTCTTTCGGACCAACACGATGGGAGAGGCCCACGGACTTGATGACGGTTCGATGATGTCACTATCCTGCATCTCTCGTAAGAGCTTAGAAACCTCTTCTTGTTTTGCAAACAGCAAGCGTCTTGGATGCTGTTTAATCGGTGGATGGTCGGCAGTATCAATTCTATGACGTGTCAGAGAAGTGCGACCTATATCACTCTCGTTTTGTGAAAATACATCCTTAAATTCCTGGAACAGTCTTTCTGCGGCATGTCTCTGTTCAGGAGATAAATTCTCATTTCGTCCAATTTCAGGTGTTAAACTTGTAGGCGGCTCCGACAACGTCAAGCTCGGGTCTTTGCAAACGCAGGTGACTGGAGCACATGTTGCAAGCACTTCACCCTTCGGGATAATTCTAGACTTTTCACTTACGTTCGCAATCCTCACAGGGATCACATCTCTCGACAGATCTACCAGCGCTGATGCTATTAGCACTCCCTTTGGGCTCTTCTCAGGATATCCAGTCAAGCCATACTGGAAAAATTTTTCGTTTCCAGTTAATCCAGGTATCATCATTTCGGTCCGAGGAGGGATGATAACATCTGCCTTGGCTGTGATCCGTTGAATAGACCCGGACTCATTTCCAAGTTTGAAAATAGTGACATCTTCTTGAGCAGAGCGTAACTCGTTATTCTTAAAGTCCAGTGTAAATCCATGCTCTTTTAAAAAGTCCAGTCCGAGTATGAAAGGGTCTGAAATATCGGCCACGTAGACTGTATGGCGATAAGCGGCGTTCCCAGACTTTATTTTCAGTATCATTCTTCCATGTATATCGATCTTATCTCCGGTCACAGTTTGAAGAATAACACGCGGCGGGGTCCAGAAGAGTTTTTCTTTCAGCCGCTGAGCTAGATCTTTCCGAATGATGGTCACATTGGCTCCTGTATCGATGATCATATTACAGGGCAAATCATTCACACTTCCGACTAGAAAAACTCCGTTCTCGCCGCAACTTCTTGCAGAAATTTCACATACTTGAAAATGGGCTTCTCAAAATCTGGCAACCTCCGCCCCGCAAGATGGCCATTAATCAGTTTTCCTGCTCCTCCTTTAGCGGGAGAGATATTACCTTCGATGCTGGGTCGTCTTGGGCAGTCGATTTGGATATGGCCTTCTCCACCGCATTTCCAGCACTTGATCTTCCTGTAAGGTTTGTTGGCCATTAAGGAGTTCATCTTTCTCATTATGTCATTCATCTGCTGCTGTAAGCGCTCCACAGCTCTATCCGACGTCTCAGGCAGGTTGGCTGCTCGCACAAAGTGTCGATCTTTCCTAGTAGCTTGCTGGGCTGCCTCGAATTTCAGAGCGTAAACCAAAGCCCCTTTTAAATCATTGAGATCTGCAATCCGGAGTGCTGTCTGGATCTCAGAGTCACGCACACCATCGATAAAATGTTGCAGAGCTAAACTTTCTCTAATTTCAGTCGGACAGCCAGGATAAGCAAGATGGGAAAGTCTCTCGACATCCGTAGCAAGCTCTTGCAGGGATTCAGTGGATTTCTGCTGTCGGGATTTGAGCTGGAGTCTGCTATATTCCTTCATGCATTTCTCGCCAAAGCGCAATTCTAAGGCACTGACGAGCGTTTCAAAATCCAGCGGTTCATTTGCAGACAAAGTCTGTAAGACGTCGGCAGCATCAGCTCGTAGAGAAGCAGCTAACTGGCAAGCCTTTGTCTGGGAATCCCATCCATTGGCGTCCGCTACGATCCCAAATTGTGTCTTAAAAACTGGCCATGAGGATTTTCCGTCATAGGTCGAGAGTTTAATAGAGGCCCGAGGAAGCATAGCTTGATACTTGACATCTTCGGGATAGTTTTCGGCAGTTATCTTTTGTTTCATCACATTTTCCAACTCCTTTTCTACACTCTCAATCCTTTCTTCGACGGTCTTGGCGATCTTTTGAACTTTTTCTTCTACTCTTTCTTCAACGGTCTCGGCGATCTTTTGAACTTTTTCTTCTACTCTTTCTTCTACGGTATTGGCTGTCCTTTGAATTTCTTCTACTTTTCCTTCTATTTGTTGAAATCTTCCTTCAACTTTGTTTTCCACGCCGTCAATTCTGTCATTTAAAGATGTTATTTTATCCTCTATTAAGTCTTTCAACTCTCCAAGGTTGGTTGACATATCCTTCTTCATTTCATCTTTTAAGTCGCCAAGGTTGGCAGTCATTTTCTCATCCATCTCGCCAAGATTTGCAGTCATTTTCTCATCCATCGCTGACATTTCCTTCTTCATTTCTTCTTTCAACTCGCCAAGGTTGGCAGTCATTTTCTCATCCATCGCTGACATATCCTTCTTCATTTCTTCTTTCATCTCGCCAAGGTTGGTTGACATCTCAGCCTGATTCGCAGCTAATTTCTCCAATAATTGTTTCAGTTGCTCCTCCATTGCTCTGGTGATCGGCATTCAACCCCACTTCTGACACCAAATGTTGTGAGCTCGGGGTTCAAAAGGACTGATGCCAGTATATAAGAACAATAAAAAAGCTTTATTCACTATAAACAGGGCAATACGATCACAAATATCTTCTGAAAATTACAAGATATTCAGTAATCTTCAAATCCAATAAAAGCGCAGCAAAATTTCACACAGAAACAATGCGTTCAATACGACGTATCAACTGCAAAATCGATCCGGGTAACACAGTTCTCAATGCAAAGCCTCTCGTATGAATTCAATCGCAGTTGACAGACAACTAACTGAACTGAACTGGTGGAGGTCCCTTATATAGGCTTTTAAGATAACTGTAGAATTTTCCAGAGCCTTCAGATGCTAGAAATTACCAGAAAGTGCTTTAACTTTCGATAGAGAACCTAAGCGAGAAAGGATCCCAATGTACAGGTATAAGGGGGGGTGGTTGCACAAAAAGTCGCCAAATCCGTCGCCAACTTGGCGACATTTGGCGATATATCGCCAAATTTGGCGATAAAAATAAGTCGCCAAAACCATCGCCAACTTGGCGATAAACCCATTCCTTGGCGATTTTTCCATAGACTTCCATTATAAAGATGAGGATGTAAGGTTGTTTTCCTTGCAAACCATCTGAGGCCTTTAGCATTGAGTTACATGATGCTCAATAGGAAATACATTAATAATACTGCAACTTTCACAATAATAAAATAAAATAAATTTAAACAAATGGAATATTTACAGATATATACAAAATTCATAACAATATATATGATAATAATAATAAAATTAAGTAACTTAATTACCCTCTTAATTTTTTTCTAAAACTATTTTTGAATGGCTAATAATCTATAAATATGTGGGTCAATAGCCTTTATAACATAACTCTGCCAAGTTTGAACTTTCCACGTTTCATAGTTTCCGAGAAAAACAGCTGTGACAGACGGACAGACAGATACATGAGTGACGTTATAATGGTTCCGTTTTTAACACTTCCCAACCTAGTTGAAAAGTGTTTATGACTTCGGTTTGTCTGGCCGTGCTCTAACTCCCGTAAATATGCTCGGATTGCCCTGAAATTTTTGTATGTTATTTTCGTTATCTATAGCATGTTCCCTATTTCAAGTGAAGTGTGTAGCACTTATAGTTTTTTTGCAGGGACACTCAAAAGAATTCCGTTACATTATGGTCTATAGGGAAAAATCATTTGCGGTATATTTTAATGATGCTACACAATTTCAAACACATTGTAATTGATATATATCACTAAGGTGCATTACAAGAAGCTTAATATGGAATAGGGTGTGCATCGCGATCGCACTCATAGTTACTATACAGGGACAGTCAAAAGAATTCCGTTACATTACGTCTATGGAAAAAAATCGTTTGCGGTTTATTTAAATAATGTTTCACTATGTTAAACGCATTGAAATTTATATATATCACTAAGATGCATTACAAGAGGCTTACTACAGAATAGTATGTGTATAGCAGTCATCGTTCATTTACAGGGACACACAAAAGAGTTCTCTACGTCTGTTAACAATAATTCCTGGAAGTGCGTTTCAAGTTGCTGAACGCGATTTTAAATTTAACTCACTTTTTGTCTATTACTTGGTGAGTATAAATTCTGTAGATTTTATACAGGACAGCGCAAAAGTTCGCGAACATATTTCCGTTTATTGACAGAAACTCCAGAAGGAGAATTTTAAATTATGCTGCGCGTTTCCAAACTGAGCTAAAATTTAGCACTCTTATGTAGTATATATACAAATCTATAAATCATATACAGGGCTGAATAAAAATATTCGGATCTTTTTCCGAATATTCTATATGTTGGAAATATATGTTGGAAATTCCTGAAATTACGTTTTTAAACATGTTACGCGTTTTCCAAATTGTTTACTTAGCTGTTATCTTTCAGCTTATTAAACGGTAATGATTTGTAAAATTATTTTGGAAGCGTTGGAAAGTGTTACATAATCTATGTTTGACGCATGATTTTTCGTTCTTGTTACTTTTTAAGTACGAAACCCTAAAAATATGGGTAACATACAGCATTATATTCTAGATAGTATTTTTTAATGTGATTTTTGTTGTTGCGAGGCCAAATAAATGACATCAGATTCATAATTAGTCATTTTAAAAGAATACCAGCTGAAGTGCAATAGTCTAACACAGGGGTGCAAAAATCTAGGCGCCAATGGGCCGATTCTCACCACTAAATTTTTAGTATTCTTCGCCTAATAAGAATACTGATAAAATTTAGGCGAAGTATACTAATGAAATTTGACGAAGAATAGTAATAAAATTTAGTGGTGGGAATCAGCCCACCTGGCGCCTAGATTTTTGCACGCTTGGTCTAACAAGAGGTTTCTACTTGAGTTTTCCTTATTATCCAATTACCAAAATATTAAACTAGAAACATATTTAAAATAGCAAGCACCAGCTACTTTAAACAGCTCTTCGTATCTGCAATCGAATTCTGAGTTGTCATAATTTTATCATCGGTACTTTTGCTTAAAATGTCTGATGATCTTTCTTTTATTTTTTCTGTTAATATTTTCTCTTAACTTGTAAAGAACTTTCAGCAGATATTGAACTAGAGTGGTATTTATTAAATTGCATTTCAGTTTCTTCAATTTCTAACACATTTTTTTTAATATCTAGGAAGAACTGCTCAGAGTGGGAACCAGATCTGTAGAGCATAAATGTCCCTCCCTGTCCCTTTATTAAAGTCTTTAAAAAAAAAAAAACATATACGTATTTCAGCAGAAGCTAAACTCTCCGAAAAACGTGACAGGGGGCGGGTTGGAAAGAGACATACCATGGTCAAAAATGTCTAATAAATTAAATTATGACAAACTAGGCTAATCTGAATTTATATAATTTGTACAGTGTCACTATAGTTTAATTAATAACTTCAATCAGTGTTGTGCCGAAAATATTCTTCCGCGAGCCATCTTTGGCACGCATGCATAGGTCTCTACGGTTTTTTTTTTTTTTTTTTTTTTTTTTTTTTTTTTTTTTTTTTGAAAGAGGAGTTTTGCTTTGAAACCAATACTTTAAAAATCTTATTGTTTTGGACAGCGTACTCTCTTAACTCTGCAGTATCAGGGCCAGATTAAGCCTTTTAAGTCCGGGTTATTAAATTTTGAAAATATGCTAAAAAATGCCATAAATGTGGTTAAGAAACAGTCTTAACTTGAAATATATAGTTTAAAAAAAAAATGAAATCCCCCCCTCCTTTAGGCTGGAGGTGGTGCGAAGATTTTTTTTTTTCCTTCAGAGTTCTAGACGCAGGGACCTATCCAGAGACCTATGGGTAAAAAAAGACAGGGACTCTGAAGGAAAAAAAAAAAATCTTCGCACCACCCCCAGCCTAAAGGAGGGGGGGGGGGATTTCATTTTTTTTAAAACTATATATTTCAAGTTAAGACTGTTCCTTAACCACATTTATGGCATTTTTTAGCATATTTTCAAAATTTAATAACCCGGACTTCAAAGGCTTAATCTGGCCCTGATACTGCAGAGCTAAGAGAGTACGCTGTCCAAAACAATAAGATTTTTAAAGTATTGGTTTCAAAGCGAAACTTCTCTTTCAAAAAAAAAAAAAAAAAACGTAGCAAGAAAACGAAAACATAACGGATCTCATCTAAAACAACTGGTGCCATCTCCACATCTTCTTAATCACTGCCATCTTAATGCCTCTATTACCGGCATCTTCTACGATGATGATTGTTTTTTCTCGCCGGCCGACGACTGTGTTTCAGCCGGAAAATTACAAGCCGCGTCGGGGGCACAGACTTCATCTGCATAATGCCTGGATCCTATCGTGGACCCCCAATAACCAAAGATTCGAGTACCTTGACAAGGCATCAATTACACGAAGCGTTTGGCGCCAGACCACGTCAGGTAAAGGGAGGGAGAAAATGAAAATTTCGTTAGCGAAGAGGTTCCTTTTCGAAAATGAAGCATGGATGCGAAATAAATGAAATTCAGTGATCGATAAGAGATTATTTTAATGCCACACCCCCTTATTGTTCATTTCGTTTGACCCTCGCCCTTATCTTAGCGGCTCCGTCCTGTCTTGAATCCGGTTGCCGATAGGTATTTCATGTCTGCCGAGTTCTGGGGTTCTTAAAGTTATGAATGAATTAAGCGAAAATGTCCGCTTTAAAGGAGCCGAACACTTTCTTGAACCGTTATAAATAATATAAAATAAAATAAAATATTAGGGAAACACCCCCACTTAAGAGCTTGATTTTCCAGTAAGTAGTGTAGGCTAGGGCAAGGGCCCCTCAAATATTTAATCGCATTTTCAATTTACTCTCATGTGTAGTGAGTTGATAATCAATTTAATGCTTTAATAGAGAAATTATACTACATATTTTTTTTTTTTCAATTTTCAGGGCTGTTATTTTTCATTAAGTAATAATTTGTTTTCTCACTCAGATAATAATTGATAAAATGGATTGTTATAATAGGCAGATATTAATTGAGTCAAATTAAATAATTTAACTCTAATAAATTACGTTTGAGTTAAGTATAATTTTACTCAGGAATTGTTCATTTCGTTTGAACCTCGCCCTTATGTTAACGGCTCCGTCTTGAACCCTGTTGCCGATATATATTTCCCATCTACCGCGTTCTGGATTCTGCCACGTTGTGGATGAAACTTTCTTGTACCGCTAAAATGAAAATAAATAATTAAAATGAAATATGAGGACTCCATCCCCCCCCCCCCCTCCACTTAGAGCTTGATTTTCTTGATTTTTTTTCATTGCCGAAACGTCAGTGAAGGCTTACTGTTGAGACCCGAAAAGTTTTTGGTTTCTGTCTGTCTGTTTGTCTGTTTGTCTGTTTGTCTGTCTGTTCCGTGATAACTGCCGTAAAAATGATCCGATTAGGTTGATTTTTGGTGGGTATGTTGGTGAGATACCCAGAATTAGCTGTATAGTTTTTGGTTAAATTTGGTTCATTCGTTCGAAAAATAGAGAACATTTCTTTTTAAATCATAATGCTTTCCTATGGGACTGCAGACGATTTTCAAATTTCATTTTTAACTGAAATGGAAATCGCATATTTGAATAATGGATTTCAACGTAAAATTATGGATGTTGATTTTCAATATGGAGGTTTTAAATATATCCAATAATTTTGAAAAATTGACGATACATTTATTAGAATTGAGATATTAATTGTTTAAATGATTGGAAATTTTTTGCATCTGTTCCGGAAATATAAAACTTTTATTTTCATGTTTTTTACAAATTTTAAAAGGCATTTTTTTTTTTACTTTTCTCTTTAATTTATCAGTTGCCTAGCAACGATATTTCAAAGAAGATAAAAATAATACAAGAGGGGAAAATTCTGCTATAAGGCAGAATATAGATTGCCACACACGGCTTTTATTTAAAAAATAAATAAACTCAGAATAAAAACGAAATGACAACAAACAATTTTAAAATATCTAAATAACAAATAAAAATTCCCCTGTTAAAGTGTTTGGTTGTTCAATAACCATTCGATTTAGAAAAATATTTTTCTATCACTGAGCAATTTTTTTAATGAAATTTAATTCATATTGCTATGGCAGCAGACGATAAAACGATATCTTTGGAATAAGGGAATAAATAGAAGAAAAAAATTTGTTGATGTTTGTGATAAAATGTTTTTCGTTATTTTTTAAAAATGTATATACATAATTCACTTTTATATTTTAACAGAATCATAAGTTTACTATAATTCGTTACTCATGCTATGGCCAGTATACACGATACACGTCGAGCCACAATGTCTTTATCATTATCTTTTGACGCGTAAAAGTTTCGCTACGGTACTCCATTGTGAAGTTTTGTAATTTTTGAAATCTAATATTTGAAAAACGACATAATCATTAGATTTGAAATTTATATCAAGAAAAATACAATTTTTTACCATTCTAACGCAGTTTGTAAAACAATTTTGTGACAAATACTTTTCGAGTTATTAATTTTTTAAGTAACTTCAAATGTTTCATTTTCCGAGATTAATCTGTGGCAACGATGGATTGCTGTGACTTTTCATAAACATGAAAAATGATAGAGATTGAAAGAATAAGCCACCCTGTGTGTGGCTAAAAAGCAACACGCACTATTTTGTTCCAATAATTTATTAGCAAAATAAATTATTTTTGTATTCTATTGACATAAATGAAGAATTTATTTTAATACAAGTTTTTTTTTTTTTTAATCTAAAAAGTTACAAGAATAAGAAGTTGATAAGAATTTCAGAATATCATTGCATAAACCGTGTTTAATTTAACGTTTCTAATTTCTGAAACCTCCGAAGAATTGTATATGCCTGTAAATATGTATGCAATAGAAAAAAATTAAATTGCGGATTGTAAGATGCTAAATAATATGAAAAGTGAGATTAAAAAACAGTGACTTGAGCTGACGTTGAGGCTCCTGATCTGCAGATTTACTAAGTTATAGAGGCTGTGATAATTGCCGAAACGTCAGTGAAGCCTCACTGTGGAGACGTAAAAAGTTTTTCATTTCCGTCTGTCTGTTTGTCTGTCTGTTCCGCAATAACTGCAGTAAAAATCGTCCGATTAAGTTGATTTTTGGTGGGTATGTTGGTGAGGTACCCGAAATTAGCTGTATAGTTTTTAGTTACATTTGGTTCATTCGTTCGGAAAATATAGAGAATTTCTTTTTAGGTCATAATGCTTTCCTATGGGATTGCAGACGATTTCCAAATTTCATTTTTAACTGAAATGAAAATCGCATATTAAAAAACAATGACTTTCAGAGCTGACGTTGAGGCTCCTGATCCGCAGATTTACTAGTTAAATATTGAATGCCACTTTCAATTGCGTCTCATATGTATAGTGATAGTGAGTTAGAAGTCAATTTAATTTTTAATAGACTTAAAAAAATTATATTATATATATTATTTAAATTATGCTTTATTTTTCCTCCTATAATAACTGGTGTTTAAATCAAAATGATTTTCTGGTTATATATTATTTATAGCTGATAATTTGCTTCTGATGTGCAATTACATTGTGAAATTTTAACATTTTATATCATACGATTTCAAACATAATACGAGGTCCAGTACTTATGTTTTTAGAATCTGGCAATGAAAAAAAGAACAGCTGCTTTCAGCGCAGACGTTTTTTATCAAAATTCGAACAGTTACGTGAATGTCTGCGTTTACAGAACATCAAAAGCTGTGAAATTCTATTTACTGTAATTTTGCGAAAATCAGAAGTGCTAAATAATTATAGAGTTATGTCAAAGGGACTTCAGAGCCATGATTTTTTATGACTTTCGACAAGGTTTAACACAGAAACAGTAGCCATAGAGTGAAATCGACACAACTGGTTAAAAAAATTCTTCCGCGGTCATAAGAATCTGAGTGACGGCAAAAACACCCTCTCGATAATGTTAATTCTATGGGGGGAAGTTCGTTCGCATTTCAATATTTTATTTTATTTTATTTTTATTTTTATTTTTATTTTTATTTTTTTTTTTTTTTTTTTTTTTTGTGTGTGTGTGTGTGCATTGAATAGCCGAGATCGATCTCTATGCAGGCTCTTTTTTTACTTTTTCGATTTTCATTACAGTTTTTTTTTTTTTTTTAAATTATTATTAAGGATACTTTCACTTTCGAAACCGGTTCCGAAAGTGAAAGTATCTTAATTAAAAAAAAAAAAAAAAAAAAAAAAAAAAAAAAAAAAAACTTGTAATCGAAATCGAAAAAGTACAAAAGGGCCTGCATAGAGATTGACCTCGGCTATCAAATGCAAAAAAAAAAAAAAAAAAAAAATCATTTAAAAATATTGAAATGTGAACGAGATATCGTAAAATATCCCCCAGCAGGTGTTTTCGCCTTAGAGAAGTAGCCTTTTAACCGAATTATTTTGTGCATCTCTGTAAATGACAATAAATGCTACATATCTCCTTAATCTATAGAAAACATGTTCTAGTGTACCTCGGTGATCTTCTTTAATTTCACTATGTATGTCACTATATGTTGTTCACTATGTACCATAACTTTATACTCTTCAATATTATCCAAGCTTTTTTGAAAAATTAAAATACAGCTTTAAACGTTTCAATATCTGCTTAATAGCCAATCCCCCTCAGAAATTAAAGAATATCATTTGCAGTAAAATTGATCCAATTAATTTTGAGAACTATTCAGGAGTATTTGAAATACCTTTTATTAAAGAAGTTGGATCTAAGAATTACTATATTGGCATGACGAGCAGGAAATTTAGTTACAGAATAAAGGAGCATATAGCTGTTATTAAGTATAATAGAAAAATCACAGCCCTGGCAAGATTATATAAAGAAGAAACCATCCAAATAAATTTCATTGAAAGTAAAATAATTTTCCCCTCCAGTCTATAGTATCCATAACAAGAGAAACCAGAGACACTATCACGCAAAAAAAAAATACAATATGTAACGATGCGACATCTTTTAATTTACCGAAACTGTGGCTCGAGTTACTCCATGGTCACAGTTATGAAAATAAACAACCAAGTAAAAATAAAAGATAACGTGCGTAATTTTTCAAAAAAGTACATGGAAATAATAACTTCAAATCTCGTGCAATTATGGAATATTCTCATTTGTTTTTGTAAAGGGCTCAGAGTGAGCCGAAACATGCAAAAAAATATAATAAAAGTTATTTTACTGTGTATTTATTATGTTTTTAATTTACACCTTTTAGCAGTTAAAAGAAATGTATAATAACATCATTAAAATGCATCGCAAACGATTTTCCTCATGGATCGAAATGTAATGGAAAGTTCTTTTCTGCGTCCTGTAAACGAACTACATTGCTATTTATCCTATAAGAACACATGTTTTTGTTCACTTCTATGCTGCATATCAATTTCATTATGTTTGAAATATTGCAACATCATTAAAATGCATCGGGAACGATTTTCTCCCATAGAACATAATGTAACGGAATTATTTTGTGTATCCTTGTAAACGAGCTATAATAGCTTACCCACTTCATGTTCAATACCGAATATTATATGGTATACATCAATAAGATCTAAAAATTTCATGGCAATCAGAATATATTTACGAGAGTTAGAGCACACAGACAGTCAGACAAACAGGGTTCATAAACACTTTTCAACATAGTTGAAAAATGTTAAAAAAACAAAAAACAGACGCTCCTCCCCTCATACATTTTAATCTCCAAGTTGTCACAAAAAAAAAAAAAAAAAGAAGAAGAAGAAGAAGAAGAAAGAAGGAAGGGAAAAAAAACTAAAATAGCCATCTGACTGGAAATTATGTCTTTTCTTCCTTTTTTGTAAAAAAAAAAAAAAAATTGTGGGGGGGGGGGGGGGGGGGAAGGGTTGTCTTCATACTAAAACTGTAGAATACTCTGGAACTACTTTGGATTCACGTATTTGAAGCTTAGAAATCTATTTCTGTTAAGAAATGCATAGGTTACAATTCTTCTTTTTTTTCCGGAAATTATTTTTAAAAAATGAATTTTTTCGAAATAAATTTGAGAAAAAATTATGAATTGTAACCTACATTTTTTTAAAGCGGAAAAATATTTCTAAAAGCTTCAAATAAGCCTATCCAAAATTGTAGTTCATTTCGCTAAGCAGTGTGAGCTAATCTTAAAAAGCTACCTGCGTGGCAATCAGTTTTGCAACGTTTACAAATGAATCATTAGGAGTTCCAAACTTTAAACAATCGTAATTCCTAAACCACTTGACCGAATGACTTCCTGTTTGGTATCCTAAGGTAAAATTTACTAAATAAGACAAAGATGATGTAGGTGTTCACGTCGAATTTTTCAGATTTTGATACAATTTAAATATGAAGACGACCCCCTAAGCTTTAAAAAAACATAAAATGAAAAAAAGATAATTTCTAGTTGACTGGCTATTTCCGGTTTCATTCTGAATTTAGAGATTAAAATGTATGTTTTTTTTTTTTTTTTTTTTTTCTGCCGACTGTGTATCTCACTATAACAACTATTTACTTATACCTTACCCAGACTTACTTATACCTTACTCCTATTCCCAGTAATGAATTCACACATTTTTCTCCGGGAGGGATTTCTGTGGCTCCGGGGGAGACATTATAGAGTTCCGGGGGGGAAATTGCATTTTTAACTATTAAAAGCATAAAATCTGAAATCTTTCGGGGGGATGCCCCCGAAAGATGGCCGGGGTGGGGGCCCCCCCCCGGCCATCCCCTGAATTCAACACTGCCTCAGTCAGACCTGAAATTCCTCTCATCAATGCAGTGTTGAATTCAGATGGTTGCCCGAGGGGAACCTCCCCCCCCCCCGGATCATTGAAATTACCCCACCCGGAACATTTGAGATTTTATGCATTTAATGGTTAAAAATTGCAATTTCCCCACCGGAACTCTACAATGTCCCCCTCAACCGGGTTGGGTTGGGTTGATTACTGACGGCCAATTATCTACACTTGGGATATAGGCCCGGGGGGAGTGCCCTTCGTGGTGGTCTTTCTAAGGGAATCTAACCCGTATTTACGCATTGATAAATCCACGGCTCGAAGAAAACCACGAAAACTCCGAACGATTAGGCCGACGGGCGCGATTGGGATCGAACCCAGCACCTCCCGTCTACCAGCTTCGAGAGCAGAACCTCTCAGCCAATCCCCCTCCACCGGGTTGGGTTGGGTGATTATTGACGGTCAATTATCTACACTTGGGATATAGGCCCGGGGGGAGTGCCCTTCGTGGGGGTCTTTCTAAGGGGACCTAACCCGTATTTACGCATGGATAAATCCACGGCTCGAAGAAAACCACGAAAACTCCGAACGATTAGGCCGACGAGCGCGATTGGGATCGAACCCAGCACCTCCCGTCTACCAGCTTCGAGAGCACAACCTCTCAGCCACTGGTGCCCCCCCCCCCCCTCCACCGGAGCCACAGAACTCCCTCCCGGAAAAAAGGGGCCTGAATTCAACACTGACCAATGTGCCTGGAATGCATTCAAATTTTTAAATTTTCCACCAGAAAATTTAAATTATTAACTTCTTATTAACTTCTTAACTTTTTTTTTTTTTTTTTTTTTTTTTTTTTTTTTTAAGGATGCTTCTTTTACATATGTTTGGTAAAATGTTTCTACAATAAATATTTCATTTCATTTTAATTGTTAAAATCGTATTCAAATTTCGACAGCTTCACTAAAAATACCCATTTTTCTCTAATTAATATATATATATATATATATATAATTAATATTCTGTGCGTGTTAAGTTTGGGGAGATTCAGACATAACATTTTTTTATCTTATTTACAAATCCAGTTCTATTGTAGTATTTTTACACGCTAATGTGATAATGTGAACAGAAATTTGTGGAAATAAATCAGAATTTTCGCTCCTCTAATGTGTACTGGCGTCATCTATCGGCAAAATGATAAAACCATTGAACAGAATAAATTTGCGAAAGTGATTATCCCCTCTTATATTGATTTATATTTTACACAATTACTCATTGAAACATTGAAGCATGAGTGAATTTTCTAAATCACTAACTTCTTATTTAGTACTTTTATCAAAAATTCTTTAAAAAAATCATTAAATTGTAATTTTTTCCCCAATTAACAAATTCAATTTCATTGTACAGGTGTGTTCCAAGATTTTATAATCACTATTTTCGTATACTAATCTTTGCTTCGTTAATCGAAGAATTCATAAGTCGAATATAGAATATTCAGAAATAGGTGATAAAAAATACGGAAACACAATCATCGCTGATTGTAGCCCCTCCCCCCCCCTTTTTTTTTCACATGGAATAAATGCATAGTAGTGTGAACAGGAAATTGTATAAATAAGTCAGAATGGGTATCTAGATAAAAGAGTTAATTACTTCAATAAAAAAAAATAATAAAAAACGATTAAATAAGGCGGAAACTGTTATTCGGAAATAGTGGTAGTAAAGTGTTTACAAAAGTAAATAAGCACGAAATAAATTCTATCCTAATTTTACTTTTAATTATGTATTAATATAGATAATAAATGCTATAAATAAATTAGAAAATATGCCGAGATGAGTAAAAATCATAATTTCCAGGACGTCATTTCAACGGTTTGTCAGTTTTAAATTCTTTCTCAGGGGAGTTAAACTTTCTTTTGATCTTAAGTGATTTGGAATCGAATATCGCATTTTATTTTTCGATAAAGGTGTTACATCTTGTGTTATAAGTGACTGTCTCTCATGACAAATTTTCTCCAGCTGTAGACTGTAGAGTCCAGCAATTCCGTTGGAAACGCCAATTTTGACAGTATTTTCTGAAAGGTCGAATAATGAAAAGCTGTTTTTGAATTTATAGGTTCTGAATAAGAATATCTGCCAATTTTATGCGTTTACGAATGAAAATAAATTCTAGAATGTGTGAGAAGTAGCTAGTAGGTAATTTGACTTAGCCTTAACTCAGAGCAAAGATACTATAAGAACAGATACTATAGAAGGTATATTACAAGGTCTATGAGCCTTAATGATTAATTTGTACTGGCGTCATCTATCGGTGGAATTATAAAATAATCTAACAGAATAAATTTACAAGGGGGAATAAATTTACAAATTTACATTCCCTTAAATTACGTTATTTCCCATATAATTTCTCATTAAAATGTTGCCTAATGGATGATTTTCGCAATCATTATCTTTTTTTTTTTAATTTTAAGGCTTTATATAAAAAAATATTTTTGAAAGATCATTAGAATGGAAAATTTTTATTTTAATTAGGCATGCCTTTTTTTTAATTATTATCCTTTTCACCTAATTTTTCTAGAACTTGAAATTCCCTTATACCACAATTTTAATTTTATTATACTGAATATTTTTTTTCTTTTCTCAGCTAAAAGTATTAAATGGGGTAGAAGGTAACATAATTAGGAAATACTGCTTTCATTTTTTGATTAAACTTGTTTTTTATCTACAGACTAGCCGGGCTTCGCCAGTGTATGCGATCGCTTCAGCGGCGCATAGCCGGACCTTCGAGCGAGGTCTCAAACGTTTTGCATGCAAACTGAAAATAAATAAATATAATACTTTATACTAAATTATACGAAAATAACTAATAAAAATATCAAAAAGGCATGTGAATAAAGATTTCGCGACATAAATAAAACAAGTGGGTAAGTGTGATCGAAGATCGCACAAAGGGTTTCGTTTAATATTCCTTTCAAAACACTTTGTCCTGTCTTTTATAAATTAAAAAAAAAAAAAATCATGTTTTTATAAAGTAAAAATTTACCGGTCTATTTTTCTCGTTTTTTTTGAAAATCTGAACCGGTCCTATAGCGGGCGAAACCCGCTATTATATACTCTGTCATAATAATATCTGTCGGACTAAATGCGATATTTAAAAAAAAAAAAAATCCATTTCAAAATTAAACATGTGGTATAGAGACCTTCAAAATGTTAAAATATACCAATATTTCCATAATCGGGTTTTTATCATGATCCAATACGTTCCTCAAACTCATATGACGTTATAAACACTTGCTGACGTCATATCTACTTGCTTTCTCTATTACTCATATTTATACTCTCTTTTCCATTTCCACTCCATTACTCTCATATTCTGAAACATTGGAAAAAGTCCGTTAAACTTCCAATATGTGACGTCAGATTAATTTTCTTTTTAATTCTCTAATGACGTCAGATTAATTTTCTTTTTAATTCTCTAATGACGTCAGATTAATTTTCTTTTTAATTCTCTAATGACGTCAGATTAATTTTCTTTTTAATTCTCTAATGACGTCATATTAACCTGCTTTCTGTATTTACACATACTCATACTCCTTGCATTATTGAGAAATCTTTGAAAATTTCCGTTTTATTACCCATATGACGTCATATTAATATTTTTTTCAATTGATGAAACCGTTTATTTCATTTTCATTTTTCACGTGGAAATCTTTCAATAAAAAATTAATTATTGTAGAAAGAATTTTATTGTGTATTTTTAACTGTTGGCAACTGCTATAACGAAAAATGTTTAAATTTAATAGGAAAAGCTGTTAGCTTTTTGTTTTTTTTATCTCTCTTTATTAAAATAATACGATTTTTTCACAATTTTATGCTTTTCAGCGTGACAGTAGGTGTTCAACTTGTAAGTACACAAAATTGCAAGTCTGTAAACCGGCTCTGTGACGGACAGACAGAGAAGCAGGAGGAATAGGGTTTCGCGAGATGAACGAAACCCTAATAAACTTTATTTTGAGCCCCCTGACAAATTTTTTGTGAGAAGTTCCTAAACTTTCTCTACTAAATAAAATAACAAAAAGAAATAGAATATTACCGACATTGCAAAATAAGGTAATTCAAAATGTATATATTAGAGAATAAAGTGAAAAGAAATTTACAAAAAATCGTTGCTTTTTAATAATTTCCACGATATTTGAAAAGTGTTTACGATTTCGGTTTGTCTGTCCGTCCGTACTCTATAACTCGCATAAGTATATTCGGATTGTCATGCAACTGATATATGCTATAATGAAGTTTATTATGGCATGTTCGCTATTGAAAATGAAGTTAGTAGTTCATTTATAGGGACACTCAAAAGAATTCCGTTACATTATGGTCCATGGGTAAAAATTGTTTGCGGTATTTTAATGATGTTACACTATTTCAAGGATATTGAAATTGATATATATCACTGGGGTGGATTACAAGAAGCTTACTATAGAATATTGTGTGTATAGCATTCATCGTTCATTTACAGGGGGACACAAAATAATTCGGTTACAGTACTGTCTATGAACAATAATTGCTGCAAGTGCCTTTTCAATTGTGGTATGCGTTTTTAAATTTAACTTTTTTTTTCATATTACTTGGTGCCTGGTTTGTATAAGTTCTCTAGATGCTATACAGGAATGCCCAAAAGATCGCGAGTACATTTCCATTTATTGACGGAAATTGCTGAGGGGGAATTTTTAACTCTGCTATGCGTTTCCTAACTAAACTAAATTTTAGCCATACTATGTAGTATATCTATAAACACCAGCTTTGGTTTTCGATTGACATCCGTACCGATGAGGAGCTTGTATAAAGCTTGAAACGTCTAACTGTAATTATTTTTACTGTGTGATATTAGTCTTGTTTTTTTAGTTTTATTAAATGTCTTTTTAATTTATTAATTGATTCAGACGTAATATGTTTAGTTATTTGAGATTAATTATGCACAGTTGTAAACATAATAACAATAAAACAAGTTTTTTAATACAATTAAATTATTGCAATACATTGTAAATTTAATTAAACACAGAACTGTTTCACAATAATTCGAAATGGATAAAAAAGTTAATTCGGAAATACAGAGGAATTTTGACCAACAAACACTCCTGCATATCCTAATTCCCCTTGCCATAAAATGATTTCTTCTTTACTCCCTATCACTTGTAAATATATATATATATATATTACTGATTGTTTTTATTCCTTAAATTGTCTTATTTTTATTTATGGCACAATAATAATAATAATAAGGTAAGTAATTGCAGACTTTTCTTCTTAAATTTCTTCTTAAATTTGCCTTATTTTAATTTATATTGTTTCTTTTAAGGTAACAGTAGTTATTTTATTTTGTAATGTAGTTGTAGCTATTTGCTTTAATTATAATAGTTTTAATAATAATTTAATGTTTGTACAGTTATGAAATGCGTTTGATAGTCTTCTAATTATCCGACAATTTCGATTTTCCGACATAACCCATGATCCAATGACTCTCGGATAATCGAGAGTATACTCTGTACTGTATCAGTTGAAGTGTCGGAGAGTATTATTTCAGTTCTTGGTGAGGTGGTAGGTAAAATTTCTATAACAGAGAGAAATGTTCCACGTCGCAATTTCCGACAAGTCGGATACAGAAATCAGTAAACAAATGAAAATTTTGCTACTTAGCTGATATGTTGGGAGGGGGGGGGGGGCGTTTTGTTTGGTTTCAATCTTGCTACCCCCTCTCCCCCCAAAAAAATTCTATCTCTGTAGATTTTCACGCTTGGAAGCGTTGGTAAAATAAGTACGTGTTTGGGAAACCCAGAAATGGGTCTAGGGCCCGGCGCACCCATGGGTGTCCGGTATCTGAAGTTCCTGCTTGACTCGGATACGTCCCCAAGTGTCATGCGGCACTTTACTTAACTACATGGCTCTGCTGTTGTAGCGACCAAGTCGTCTATGGATGAAGGGAGAGTGATGCGCAGGTGGCAGTCCTCTCCTTTGTCTGTGTCATGGTGACATCAGACTGTCTCAGGCCTGTCCCGAAGCACATTTGGGTTCCTCAGAACCTGTACTGGCGGTACGGTCTGACAATTTTACCACACTTTATTCTAAAATTAAAAAAATAATAGCATAGCTAAAAACATACTTCCATAAATTATTATCCGTAGACAGTAATATATCCAATTTCTTTGGCAAAGTATTTCGTATATGGATTTATTTTTATTACTTAAAAATCACGTAGTATACTAAAATATAATTCAGCTGATAAAGAAAATGCATAACAAAGTTGCAAACATTACTTTAAGCAATTCACCTTTATACGCGGTAATGATTACACATTATTTTGTGCAGCTCTGTATATCATAACAACATTTATACACAGTACATAATATACTAAAATTTAGTTAACCTTCAACGCACTTCCAGCAATTGTCACTCAAAGACAGTACTTTAACCTTTTGTGTGTATTTTTAAATGAACTATAATTGGTATGTACTCCATATGCTTACAGAAACTTTGTTGTAATGTACCTCAATAACGCATATAAATTTCAGTATATTTGAAGTAGTGTAACATTATTCAAGTACAGCACAAACAATTCTTCCCATGGAATATAATGCAATAGAATTATTTTGCGTGTCCATGTAAACGAACTATAAATGCTACACGCTACATTTTGAATAGGAAACGTGCTATAAAGAAGTATGAATATCTCTCCCCCCTCCCCCTCTATCAGAAAATACAAAGGCTGAATTCCCCAAATAGGAGATTTCTGTGCGCAGCCAACGAAAGAAAAATACTGCGATACTCTCACCCGTGTTGGCTGTCATGAGATCAACATAGGCTGGTTTGCAACAATTTTGGAACTACCTTGCGATCAAGGTAGGCTAAAATGCAGCCGAGATCTTATCCTTTTACTGTTGCGGCCTGTCTACTTCTTTTGCTGCGTTTCTGCAGAATAACGAGTTAAATAAATAATTAGAAGAAGATATTTAAAATTGATTTTGTAGCCTTTCGATACAGTGCCTAGAAGTAAGTAGTGTGCTTATCGCCAATACAACCGCAATAAAAAAAATGTCCCTAACAGGAGGAAAACCAGATTCTCCGCGAGAGGGCGTCGAGTTCCCACCGCCGTTATTAACGTTTGAAGTTTCATTTAACAGGCTTGATCCTAATGTTAGTTTCAATGTAATTAACGCTGTATTTTCAAACAAACTATACGAATGTTTCTATTTCTATAATATTTTAAAGTAAACATATATTATGCCTGTTTAATGATAAATCAGTATGGATAAATCTGCAAATACTAAGAAAAGAAAAGCTGATCGAACATGCTCCGGGCTTAATTTCTAAGAAAAAAAAGTGCCGGAGCCCTAATATTCTGCGGTACTAACACGCATCCCCCCTCCCACCGTCACTCCAATCTGCCTATTTATATTTCATACATTATCTTCAAAATTTAAAACACTTTTTTTTTTTTTTTTTTTTTAGCAAAATAAAACTAATTAAATACATCTATCTGCGTATAATTAGATATCAACTGTTCCATTTTTTTGTTATTACAACTTCCAAATAGAAACCTTTGCTTTACCTAATCTTAATGTTAATTAATCGCAGAATTCTGCGATTAAATAAGCTCAGGATTATGATTCGGAAATAGTGTTAACACAAAAAATTATCGCAGCTATGCGGAATAGAAAAAAGACTATTTCTGTTTACTCGTTATTCTGATCAAAATAGCATTAAAATGATTTGAAATGGAAATAAATAAAATTTGAATTTAAGACAGATTGAGTTCAAGCCTCCCAAGTCTGATATAAAAACCGAGCCCGTTTTATCTCAATCTCTTACGTGAGCGACACATTACCTCACTTATAAGTGTTTTGATACAAAAGCAGGCAAAAAATTGGGAATGGGAGGGAAAGGAAAGGGTAATTTAGAATTCGTTTTTCGGAAGCGTTATTGCACTGGGCTCCGGAGCGCAGTGTTTATGAGCTCCGGTGAATTCTGGCCAATATTTAAACATTTACTAAAAATAGAGAAGTACCGGAGCTGAGGTCTGGTGGGCTTCGGCGCAAATTAAGCCCTGAGCATGCTTCGTTCCCGGATATACTAGTGGATATAAAAGCAACAAAACTAACATAACTCTATCCCCCCCCCCCCCCAAAGACTAAAACTAATTTGAAAAATGGTTAAAAGTCATTCCTCGTGCCGACAAAGATCTGAACCAACATTCAGTTGCACGTGAATTAGAGTCCTGCACGGGTCGGGTTGTACCCGAACCGAACCCGCAAATTTCATTTGAAGTCAACTAGCAACCCGACCCGAACCCAACAAAAAATTTACCTCGATTTCCTTAATCTGAAAAAATATTGGACATTCTTTTGAAAAAGCGGGTCATCTCGAACCCGACCCGCAAGAGTAAAAACCCAACCCGAACCCGAAAAAGTGAATGTCAACCGGACCCGCAGCAAAAAGTAGAAGTCAACCCGACCCGAACCTCAACAAAAAAAAAAGAGCGCCAACCCGACCCGAACCGCGGGACGGGTCGGGTGCGGGTAACCCGACCCGATGCAGGACTCTAATGTGAATCGCATTTTCATGAGCGATTTATTGAGAGAAATTACAAATACACTATTGAAGGGAAAGAAGATTTGCTCAATTATTTTTAATTTAGTATTTTAATTTTTCTATCTAAAATAATTAAAATATTTATCTTGTGATAATGACAATAAATAATTTAAACAATGAACATTATCATAAATATTTTATTAATTATTGATATCCTAACTTTAAAATTTATTTTAACATGACTATTTTGTTTCATTAGTATGCTTTCATTCAATCATGGTTTTAAATACATTCACAAAATCAATTTTTGTAGGGTGTCTATTACTCGAAAAAAACTGGAAAGTGTTTGATTTATTTCTGTTATTAAAATTTTGATTCACATTTGAGAAATGTGAGTATGAGAATGGTTAAATATTGTTGATAACTTAATGTAATAATAATAATAATTATTATAATATATATATAATAATAACTATTAATCAAAAATAATTTTTAAATAATTTTTTAAGGATGATTGGCGCATCTACCCTAATTTAAAGAAAATGCATTCTTGTCATACTTTCAGGAGAGTAATTATTTTTTTTTTCTAGATTTGAAATTATCATTAATTTAATGTTTGATGTTTGCTAGTATACCTTAAATTATTTTACTCAAAACTAAAGCTCCGAAATGTCAGAAAATTTTAACAACTCAATTTACTCTTAGTTTGTTAACAGGATGTAAACAAGTTATGTAATAATGAATACCGATTAAAAAGTTGTCAAAATAGGGACATGTTTTTGCAAGAATTCATCATAGTATAATGTATTTATCCAATATATTGTATTTATCCAATATATTGTATTTATCCAATTTTAGAAATAACTAAATATTGTAGGAAGAAAAACATTGTCCTATGATAAAGTTTGTAACTGTTTGAGTTCATTACAATTAGTTGTTATGAAATCAATTACATTTCTCTTCAACTGTATTTTCATTATTAGAATTTTTTTCCTTGTTTATTTTTTATCTAGAGAATTTTAAAGTACTGATTTATACAGAAAAAAATAGATTTAAAATGAGGTGTATGTAAAAACGAAAGTTATCATAGCCGCGGCGAGAACACTGGCGCCATCTATCGGCGTCCTCTATTTCTGAAGTATAATATTGACGCCGATAACAACACTATATACTTCTAGGCACTGTACTTTCGAGTTGAAATCAAATTGTTTTTCATTTCTCAAACTCCTGCTCTTGAATTGACGTTTCCTACTTAAAAAATAAGACAAGAATTCATTAATCATTATATAGAATTCTGTAGAACAAGGCAAACCTATGAAACTTTTCACAAATATATTTTAAAACACATTTGAGTTTTCTGGGTTTACCTTTTTCTCTTTACTGATATTCCTCATTCTTGTATTCATATTATATAAATTCGTTCGGTCGCACGTGTAATGTGTATTTTAGAATTCTTTTAATTTCATGTGGCATCAAAATACATGCAAATTGGACTAATCGTCGAACGTGGTCTAATCGTCGTTGAGTGATTTTTCGAACTTTTAAAACACTTTTGAAAAAAAAAAGACTTTGTTGAGGTTCTAAAAATATTACTTATTACTAAATACCATTCATTTCAGCAATATTTTTAATTAATACCAGACACACTTTTACATAAATAGTTTATTTTTTATGCTAAATTCTAAGAATCATTAGTATACAATTATTTGGAAAACACTTTCACTTTATACAGTTAAAATAACCCTCCCTACCTTCAGAACTTTTTTAAATATATGTAAAATACCCTCCTCAAAAAAAGGCGCAATTCTAAATTTATAGCTATATCTATCTAGGGAGTGACAAATACTATTGACTAGCGACCACTGAGCAACTAGCTCAAAGTTCGATTGACCGAAACCACTGAAACACAGCGCCCTCTTTTTGTGTCAAATATCGAAACTAATCTCCAGTTGTTGCTGAAGCCTGAAGCAGTTTTGATGTTGCTCAACTTTTCGTAATCTGTTAGAAATAGGATTTTATTGGAGTCTAGTCTGTGGGCGCTCGACTAACTGTATATGTTATGTTTAATTTTACGTTATAGTTGTTAGTTTTATTCCTTTTATCTCCGTAATGTGTGTTTTCCCCGAAATTTTCCTTCTGTGCGAATGTTGACAAGATTGGCTGAGTATCCAAAATTACCGTGTCTTCCATGTGTTTTTTCATGCAGTGGAATAGCTTTGTTTCGGTTTTAAGAAGCTTATATCATAATGGGTGCGAAACAGAGTACAAACAACAACAACACGCGAGATCAACCTGGTTCCAGTGGATCCCAAATGGCTAGTTCCTCTGGAAATAGTGGCCTGGGACTTTTAAATCTACGTCAAAGGGACGGCGGCAGTAGTTCCAGCAGTAGCTCTGAATCTCGACAAAGAGCTCGAAGTTTATCAAATGTTTTGAATGGACATTCTGGACAACCTATTAGTATATCTCCGCACCATGGTGCTTTTGAAATTTCAGGATCCCCTGAATCAGACAGGAGTGTTCCAGCTGAAATGCCTATTAGTCGTGTGTATGCCGCCCAATCGCTACCCGTACAATTGGTTTCCTTTCATGGTGAGTTGTTTACATTCGTAATGTTCATGTTTGATTGCGATACAACTTTTAAATAAATGATCGATGCTCATTATACTTGATGTAGAACTTGATTATTGTTAATTGAATTGCATTGCAACACTTATTTTGATGTTTTTACAATGTACATTACCCGTGCAATTGGTTTCCTTTCATGGTGAGTTGTTTACATTCGTAATATTCATGTCTAATTGCGATATAACTGTTACATAAATGATCGATGCTCATTATACTTGATGTAGAACTTGATTATTGTTAATTCAATTGCATTGCAACACTTACTTTGATGATTTTTACAATGTAAACAAAGTTTGTTTCTGTAAATTCCGTATTACTTCATTACTCGTTTGTAGGAAATATTGCAGCGTTGAAGTGTAATCTTTTAAAAGGTTTTCTGCCCTGTTTGTTTCTGTGTAGCAAAAATGATCAATCATCTAAATCTACCCCCCCCCCCCCTGAAATTTCCGCCTCTGCCTCCCCTTCCCCCTCTCCTAACGCACAGGGTTTAAAATCCTTTGAAATCTTTAACTTTCTAAAGTGTTTCTGCAAAATTATTTATTACAAAGAAATAGATTTTGCAGCATATAAATAATCTTATAGTAATATAAATAATCTTTCATTATTACCTATGCATTTGGTTTCGTTTTATGGTGGGTTGTCAGGGATCTGTTTAGGAAAAAATTGGTTCCTTTAAAGGACCCTTCACAAATTTTTTTAGTTCAAAACAGGACCCTTCACAAAACTATTTTCTCTAAAACAGGACCCTTCACAGAACTGTTTTCCCTAAAACAGGACCCTTCACAAAATTTTTTATCTTAAAAATAGGTTTTTCACAAAGATTTTCCATCTTTAAACTGAACATTTGACAAATTAATCATTTAAAAGTAAAATCTGACCTGTCACTTTTACACATATAAAAAAAATATATATGTATTTTACATCCATATATCCTCTTAAAAATGTATAAACAAGAACCTGGATATAACGATTATTTTAAATTCACAAAATTATGACTAGTTTTTTCACAAATATAAAAAACTTCACAATTTCACAAAAACAGGACCCTGGGAAAAAAGTCTGCACAGACCCCTGGTTGTTTACATTCACATATTCATGTCTAACTCCAGTATAAGTTGAAAATAAAGGATTGATGATCATTCTCCATAATGCAGAATTTAATTACCACTGCATACCAACACTTATTATGATGGTATATTTACAGTGTAACAGCATATTTATATTCTGTTTATATAAATTCTGTATTACTTAGTCGTATGAAATATACCCGAACTCTTATTTTTAAAAAAGTTTTGTGTCCTAATTGTTGCTTTGTCTCAACAAAATAATAATTTAAATGACCCCTTCCCCCACCCTCCGATTTGTTTTCTTCTTTCTTTGCCCCCTCCTCCTAACGCACAAGGATTAGTAAAATCTTTAAAACTATTCTCAAATCTAAACTGGCTACTTTCTAACACATTTTTAAATTATTTTTATTTGCAAACTCATTAAAATTGGCAAATGCAGTATTCAGAAACTTTGTAATCGAACCGTTTATTCCATTTTTAGGTAAAATTGGAAGATCTTTCAGTAAATGTTGTCAAAGTTGTCGTTTTCAAAATAATTTCCACACACGACAGAATGGGAAAGGAAAAAACTAATATCATGCGACAACATTCTCTTATAACTCAAGATGTAATTCGTTTATCCAAAAAAAAAAAAAAAAATTTAGGTACTTCACTATTATCCCGTCGACCACTTTTCATAACAAAAAACTATCGCCAAACTGTAACGCCAAATAAATGGGAGAACGTTGCCATTGGAATATCAAAATAAATAAATAAATAAAATATAAGAATTTAAGCACACAATTGTTATTTTAATTAATGAAATAACTAATAAATCAATAAAACATAATGAAAAATACATGCAAATGTCGAATTAAAAACCACTTGATGACCTAACAAACACGTATAATGCTTCTGACATCAAGTAAATGGGACTGCATTTTTGGCGTTTAATTTTACAGTTTGGCGATAGTTTTTTGTTATGAAAAGTGGTCGACAGGATAATAGAGAAGTACCGAACAATCTAATAATAATCATAAATTATCCATTCAATGGACCTGTTGCACACACAAGTTGCAATTTTCCAACTGGACGAAAAATGTCCGGGCCAGGATTCGAACCTGGGATCTCTTGGCTGAAACCGCCACGCTCTACCAACTGAGCTATCCTGGTCAAATCTGGAGGGCATAATTCATCCAGTTAACCTTATTGATCATAGCATCTGGTCTGATATTTTAATCAGCTCAACAGAATAGATCGCAGGCAATGGACATTTTTCGTCCAGTTGGAAAATTGCAACTTGTGTGATTTCTTTGAGAATTTGAAATAATTGTGTTAAAATTAATCTACTGTTTCACACGTCCTGAGTTTGAGGCTAGAATTAGTCTGCTGGCGGTATTTACTTTTGAACAGTGGCACAGCGTTCTTATAGAGCATGCATTATTAATGATCTTTTGATAAAAATTAATGCAAAACAATTCATTATTGTGACAGTAGGTATTTAATATATTGTAATATAAACTCAAAATGTTATTTAGGTTGAATCCTCAAACAAGGGCGACTTTTGGCTGCGTCGAATTTGGCAAAGCGATAAATAAGTTTTTCTTGCTACCGGTTTGTTTCTTGCATTTCTTCCCCGCCTACTGTGGTTTGATCTGGAAATTTGATTGGTTTATGAGTGAATTACATTCGTTTGCTTGGATTGGTTGGATTCAGAGAGTAATGAGGTAGATAGAGATGCACTATACCGTAAAAATGTCTTGGAGTATGAAGCCGGTAATTTCGGAATTTACTAGGCCCAAAAAAGGGAAGCATATGGAAGAAGGGCTGAATTTATTGGACGGTGAGAGGTTTTCAAATCAAGTCCCAAGTTGTTTGGGCCGACTTTAATGTTGCATCACGGCAAACATATACATCGTATGTGTATTTTCATATGAAGTCTGGGTTTTGCGAAGTGAAGTGAATTTAATCTTTTGACGTGTTGTTTTTTTATGAAGAATGCTGCTATGCAGCAAATACGAATTTGAAATAGTGTGCGTAGTGTGTTGATAATGAAAATTTAGGATATTTTAGGTGTTTTTATTAGATTATTTAGGTGTAAGTTTGAATTTTGTCCTCTTGAGTGAGCAGTTTAAGGGTCATTTTTGTATAAATACTACTGCATCATCAGAAGTGAGAGGCGATATTGATTATGACAAACCGGGCCTTAAAAAAAAAGGGTAAATTTGAAAAATAAAAGTAAGTGAATTTTCATTGATTTTATTTGATAATAATCGTGTGTCTTGCATTTTAGAGATTACTGTAGAGGTAGTTTTGTGCATCGAGTGATGTTTTTTTGTTTTGGATAATGTGTACAGGATACATACATAACTTATTGATTTTATTTGATAATAATCGTGTTTCTTGGATTTTAGAGATTACTGTAGAGGTAGTTTCGTGCATCGAGTGATGTTTTTTTGTTTTGGATAATGTGTACAGGATACATACATAACTTATTGATTGCTGTATGAACGAATTTCGTACATTCTAGAGATTGCTGTACAGCGAGTTTCATGCATCCAGTGATGGGTTTTTTCGGTTAATGTAACATACATAAGTTACTGATCGCTGCATGAATGAGTTTCATGCATTCTAGAGATTGCTGTGCAGTGAGTTTCATGCATCCAGTGATGTTTTATGTCCAGTTGATGAAAACATTTTAACTTTTATTACTAAATATAAATAAATTAGTCAATAAAATTAAATAACATGTTTATAATAAATAAATATGGAGGGAAATTATTTTGGAAATGAGAAACAAAAGAAATATGTTTTGATTTAAAAGACAACATGGTGGACCGCAGGCGAATGCCAAAACTGTTCCTTAAAATATTTCCTCCATAGGATTAACATTAACAAGCGGTGTTTTAAAAATAAATAATTCATCATTCTACATAATGTACAACCTAGTTACTGCTGCATTGCAACACCTATTTTGATGTTGTTTATAATATAAGCAGCTTTACAAGATTTTTCTATTAATTACTATATTACTTGGTTGTATGAAATATACCAAAAACTCTAATTTCTTAAATGTTTTCTTTTCTAATTGCTACTTTAGCAACAAGTAATCAATCATCTAACTCCCCTTACCCTCTGTACACAAGGTTTTAAATCCTTAAAATTTTTAGCTTTCTAAAATTTATCACTTTAATAACAACAATTAAGAAGCTTCATTACTCACGGGAAAACACCTGCTCGCTAATGTTAATCAGAGAAACTTTTTTTAAATATCTTGTTTGCATTTCAATATTTTAAAATATTTTTTCATTGGATAGTTGAAGTTGATCTCTACCCAGGCTGTTTTTTACTTTATTGATTTTGGTTGCAGTTTTTTTTATGAGGATACTGCCTCTTTCGAAACTGGTTCCAAAAGTGAAAGTATTCTCGGTACTTCTCCATTATCCTGTCGACCACTTTTTGTAACAAAAAACTATCGCCAGACTATTGGATTTAACGCCAAAAATGTGATCCCGTTCACTTGACGTCAGAAGCATTTCACGTGTTTGTTATGTCATCAAGAGGTTTTTAATCGACATTTACCTGTATATTTCATTATGTTTCACTGATTTATTAGTTATTTGGTTAATTAATATAACAATTGCACCCTTAAACGGCAGTGCCCTGATATTAAAAGAGAAAAAAATCATTGAAAAAATGTTGTGATTCATAGTTAAGTGCATTAGATCGGTCTCAGCTGACGTCACAAATATTTATTCATTAGCTGAGAGGCATAATTAAGCAAAATGATGTAAATAAATAAATATTCAAGTTTTTTTATTTATTTTTTATTAATATATTGTAATTTTTTTGTTGTTTAAACTTACTAATAGTTGACACTTTGATGAGCAGGGTTTTTCCAAATTTCTTGTATTTATTTAATTTGCTATTCCAATGGCAACATTCTTCCATTTGTTTATATGGTGTTACAGTTTGGCGATAATTATTTTTTATGAAAATTGGATAATGGAGAAGTACTGTATTCTCATTTTTAAAAGAACCCTGTTAACAAAATCAAAAAAGTAAAAAACTGCCTTCGTAGAGACCAACCTATAAACTATGAATTATGAGTTAAAAATAAATAAATGATAGTATCATTCTACATAATGTAAAATTTAATTACTGCTGCATTGCAACATATATTTTGATTCTGTTTACAATGTACACAAAGTGTTTGTTTCGGTTTCTATAAATTGTGTATTTTTTGGTTGTATGAAATACAAACTCAAAAGTTTTCTATCCTGTTTTTTATGTTACTCTGTAGTAGTGATCCCTATTAAACGTTTATACGAGTATACGTATTATACAGGGTGCAGATTTTCGATACGTATGATACGGCCGAAACGGTTATACATATTATACGAAACAGCATATACGGTACATCGTATATACGGATCTTACACCAGCGTTTAAACGGTTTTTGTTCATTGCTTAAAAAAATATGCCTTTCTCCTGCTGGTCTGCGGATCAGAAACTTTGAGAAACACCCGCTGTGTCCCGCACAGTTGGTACTTGAAAAAAAAAAAATTCTGATTTTTTTTTTTTTACTTTAGATTTTGTCCCCCTTCCCCCACCCTCAAATCTAAACTATTAATTATTAAATGATTTACTATGAAATGATTTATCTTTCGCATTTCTGTAACACACGCACATAGCTTATTTTGATTTATGGCGTGGACATTTCGCCCGAAACATTAGTATTGCAGAACACAAACTTACATTGACTTCATATACTGACATTGATCAATCCAACTGATGGGAAGTTTCATAATCTTATTTTTATTTTAAAGACCCCCACGGAGGGCACTACCCCCACCGGCCTATATCTTTAGTGCAGATAATCGGCCGTAACAAATAACTAACTAAACATACTTTTATTTTATTTAAGAATACTTTTTTCTATATTAAAAATATGAGGGAGGTCGCGGCAAGAGAGTGCCAAGCCACATTTTTGAACTTCTGAGATATTTCAATGTGAAAATTTAATCCAATACTCAAATCAAGATATATAGCCTAAAGTTTTTTCGCTAATGTCTTACTAACATTTGAGATAGTCTGAGTAACAATATGGCATTACTTTAATAATATTACTATGTATTATGTTTTATTGTAAATTAGCTATCTTCATTGGGGGCATAAACATCTGGGGCAAAAACAAAACCTATCACATATGCTGCCAGTAAGTGACATTAGAAACAAATTATATGTTGGATATTATAATTTACAATATTAAGCAACAGATTACAGTGTTAGATTTATTTCACCAAAAATGTGGCTTGGCAATTTCTTGGCCCGACCCCCTCATATTTTGAAAATACGTTTTACAGCAAAAAAGAAAAGAGAAGACAAGTCATTTTAAGCTTGTGTGATTACGTTCTGGAATCTGCAGTGACGATTATTTGTCAGGCTATAAGTAATCGAAATTTATAGGTACTAACACAAAAAATGAAATTTGTCAAGACTAACAACAATTCTTAAAACATAATATCTTGTAATGCACATACACTTTGTATAAAAAATACCAGGAGTGTTATGGTTGAAAAAATGAAATTGCATTATACATTAACACAGAGTAGAAAACATTAGCACCTTGGAAAGAACAATATTTGACCTCCCGGGCGCAATTTGAGTATACGCACACAAAAATAAATATTTAAAAGAAATTAAAACAGAAAGAATATACTTAATAAGGATTATCAATAACTCTGAAACGTGTATATTCTCCTTATTTGCTCAAAAAGTCTTTTTATTTTTGTTCCCGGGCGCAGAATCGGCGCAACGCTGCGACGCACGTCGCAGACTCTTGAGAAGGTCTGCAGCCTAATTTTTAACTGTTAGAATCGGTTCGCGATTGGACACGAAAAAATCGTGAATTTCTCCGATCGGCTACGTAAAAGTTGCGATTTTGCCAAATTTCTCCGATTGGACGCATAAAATACGCAAAATTTGCCGATCGGGTGCATATAAATCGCGAATTTCATCAATCAGGTGTGTAAAAATCTTAATTTTTGCCCATTAAGCATGCAAAAATCATGAATTTCGCCAATCGGACGCGTAAAAATCATGAATTTTGCCGATTGGATGCGTATAAATCGCGAATTTTGCCGATCGGGTGCGTATAAATTGTAAATTTCGCCAATCGGGTGTGTAAAGATCGCAAATTCAGCCGATCGGGTGCGAAAAAACACGAATTTCGCCTATCAGGTGCATTAAAATCGCAATTTTCGCCGGTTAGGCGAGTAAAAATCACGAATTTCATCGATCGGAACAGGTAAAAATCACGAATTTCGTCAATCGAGCGCGTATAAATCGTAAATTTCGCCGATCGATTGCGTATAAATTGAAAATTTTGCCTAACGGACCCCCAGCTCCCCAGCACCTCAAAACAAAATTCTCTCTGTGCTATTAATGGTAGCCTTCGACAACCCAGTCATTTTAGTAAGTGGCCCTTCACTTAAAATGTTGTGTACCCCTATGTTAGAGTTTAGAAAAATAAAACTCTGCTAGAAATTATTTGCCTTGTGCCATAGTAATACGATCCTTGCCATATGCGATTGACGAGCTCCGATTCCCGAAACCGAATTCAACTGACATGCTCATTCGAACATCACCACCACTGAATTCCGGTGATGTGGCTGCTCCAACTCAATCGAAAACCACTTTTCTTCCTGCTCCATCGACATCTTCTGCTGTGCAAGTGCTGCCACCCGATTTGGGCATGGCAAAATTGCTGCAAGTAACATTTAATATTATCCCATCTATATATAAATTTTGATATTATCACATTATATCAATCTTTTAAAAAATTTTAGAAGTTGGTGTTCAGGTGTTATTTTTACTGTTATTGTATTTTCTAACTTCAGAAATTTTGACAAATTTTATGAAAGATTTTTCAGACAATGTATGGGTGTTAAAAATTCTGAGGACAAAGGTAAATTATTTTTAAAAGTACTTTCCTTTTATGTTAATCACAAATAATTGGAGGGGGGTTGAGTGCATGTAACGTAATGCGAGGGACAAACGTCCCTCGCATTACGTTAGGGGATGTTGTTCTGCAGACTGTTTTTAAAGTTTCTGCTTGTGTTGCAGACTGTAGAAAAAAATTTTGCTGCTGGGTTTTTGTTATATATTTACGATAATTGTTTATAGGGAAAAATAACAAGATTCTATGTATGAAACATATTATACAGATTGCTAAAGTCACACCACAGATTTCCAATTTGTTCTCCATTCAGTGACGTAACACTGATGAGATCCATTGGCATTAAAAGTAAATACGATACTTCAAATATACGTATACTTGAATTTTACGTTTAACCGATATACGCTTATACATATTCGGATACGTTTAAATGTATAATTTAAGGGATACGTATTCCTTAAATATGTATTATATATCGGTTATTATCATAGTATTATATATCGTATATCGGTTAAACGTATAACTGAAATACGTATCGCATCGGGAGCACTACTCTGTAGTAACAATGTATGAATATTAATCATTTAAATCCCCTTCCTCCGTCTCTTGAAATTTCAGCTTCTAAATTTGCCCTACTCCTCCTAACATACAAGATTTATATCTTTAAAACTTTTTATTTTTCTTCAATTTTATTGTGAAATTTGTACTTTTGTAATTAATGATAACCAATCATCTAATAATAGTAAATTGTTCATTACCCGTGTAATTGTTTTTCTTTAATGGATAAGTTAAGTTATTTATATTCATAATATCTAATTGATGTTTGTATTAATAAATGATTGATTCTTATACTTAAATTATATTGCATTGCAACACTTATTTTGATGATATTTACAATGTAAACGAAGTTTTATGAAACATTTTTATACATTCTGTTTAACTTGATTATATATGAAATATGTGAGAACTCTTAGACAGTTATTTTAACTGCAAAATCAAGAATCCAAAGTTTTAAAAATATAGGCTATGATGTCTTACACCACTCACGCACCATTTAAAAAAAAAAAAAAAAATTGCCAAATTTTGCAGATTTTTTTTATTTAATGGTAACCTGGTTATTCTATGAAGTTATCGGTTTGGAATTTGCGCCAATCAAAAAGTCGCCAAACATCTGTGTATGAGTGTAACACATCTGTTCCAAAATTTAAAAGCATTTTTAAAAAATCATGAAAATTTTAAAATATTTATTTGGATAATGAAACAACATTAAAATAATATATTATTGATTTATATCTCATATTTTAATTCTCTGTGAAAAAATAGGAATTCATTGATGTAAATAATTTTAAATAGCAGTAAAAATTTCTGGTCTATAGAAAAGTAAATTGCCTACTTTTACTTTTCATTATTTTTGTTACCTTTTTTCTTTTCATTATTTTTTTTTAACTTTTCATTAAATATTTAAATATACAAAATTTCATAATTAAAACTCAACTTATACGCACTAAAACATATATTTTATTTATATTTTTCATAAATTTCAATGATGATGCATGTTTTTTTAACTGTGCAAAAATAATTCATGAATATTTCCACTGGGGAAAGTGCGAGTTTGACCAAGATTCGAACTTAAACCAAAAATTAAAAAATCCAGTATGCTGCAGACCATGTTGCTTTGACGCTTGCCAAAGGCAGTAATTAATCTAATTAAAAGCAGTATGTAATGTAAACTTTGGGGCTTAATACACTTTATGGATTTCATATATTTATATGATATAACTACACTATTATATAACTACACTATCACAAACATTCACAACATTCTGCATTTTCAGACCTCTGAAACTCCCCTTTTAAGTCTTTGAATCACCATTTCTGGGATAGAAGTTTTTCTCATGGGATATGGAATGTGAATAATTTCTAGTATCTTCTACCTCCATGTTTCTTTTTTTTTTTTCCTTCCCTCTTTTCATAATTGTATGCAATACAAGACTCACCCACATAGAGTTTTTAAGCTGTTCTTGTGTTGCCATTAGCTTTAGCATAATGTAAAATTTGCAGTTTGAAAGTGGTGGTGCAACTTATCCTTTTGCCTATCCTAATCTTAAATTTTCTGAAAATAAAATAAAACGCAAGTACTTACTCAGTACATATACATAATCTCTTTTTTTTTTTTTTTTGGGCCTTTTACTATTTCTAATATTAGTCATGTTATATTTCCGGAATTGATAATATGTTTTAAAACAAAGTTTCTAATCAGAGAAAAATATACATAGCAGAAACTTACTTTTATGGTATTTTATGACATAGTAGTAAATATGAGTAAATACAGAAATTTCTGTTTGTATCTTTTGTGAGTCAGGATTTTCACTGAAATTTTGGTACTTGTTTGTTATAGGGACCAAAGGGGGGGGGGGGTGCTTGGAAAGACTCCCCCCCACCTTTTGCCAAGAGAAAATTACCTTGGCATTAGAAGGAAAAATTTTCATACATATTTTCTGGCAACCTATTCACCGTTTCTTACATACAAGCAATTTATTTCAATATTTATGCAATTCATTTAATATAAAGAAGCCATTTTTACTTATAAACAGAAGTCATTTATCCAATACATATAATTAGTGGCAACTTTTTTTAATACATATATAAACAAGTATAAATGTTCATTAGGTTTGTTTTCATAGATTTGTTTATATCATTTGGCAACAAATCTCACTTTCTAAAATTACACCAAACTTTAAAAAATATATATATGCCAAGGCTTTTATAACTAATATGTACAAAATTTTCTTCCAATTCCTTTATTAGGATTTTTGTTTTCCAATCCAACACAGGGTTGTGTATTATACATGAGTCAAAATGGTGTATTTGATGCAGTTTGAGTATTCTTGCAATTTGAGACATCACAACACCATCTATCTATTGATGAAAATTTGAACTAGTTTTTTCAGTTAAATTGTATACAAATTTTATAAGCTACCTGATAAATATTTTACTCGTTTCATTTTTATATTTATTTCTAGTTGACCCCAGCATTTCCCTGTCCCGTAATAATAACCTTAAATAAATCTCAAATTTGTAAGATTTTATAGCTTCAACCTGATTTAGTACAAATTTAAATTTTTAAATGAACCTCGTATCGGGCTCCCCTGCTGCCTTCAGCAGCGTACACAGGGCTTACTATGTACACTTCGATCTGTTTTTATAAATAAGCCTTGAATTTTTATGATTCAAAACTTATTGAGAAGCTAGAGTAAATGTTCCATTACTGAAGAATCCAAACATCAGAAAAAAGCGCATGCACACAAATGAAAATCCCTGTGAAAATATTCTACAGTGAAAAAAAAAAATAAATCTTGCAGTGTTTTCTTCTAATTTTTTTTTTTTTTTTTTTTTTTTTTAATTAAAAAATTTTTTTTTTTACTATGGGTTATTTAATTAATTAATTTTTTTTTTTTTATTATCCATATCTTTGAAATTTTTGTAAATTAAAAATGTTTCCGAAGTAAAAAAAATAAATGTTTTCTTGTCTTTTTTTTTTTCTTATTTTGTCATTTAATATTAAAACAAAATAGTCCTTATTGTCAAAACTCGTTGAAATTTTCATGTGTTGTAAATATTTTTCCGAAGCTTGTTTATAACTTTCGTGCAAAAATATTGATATTTAGTTACCCAAAAGAGGTGTGTTTTCCTTTATTCTTACTCCCCCCCCCCCCCAAACATCGGATCATTTAATATTAAAACAAGATAGTTCTTATTGTCCAGACTCTTTGAAATTTTTATGAATTATAAATGTTTTCAAAGCCTTCATATAATTTTTGTGCTAAAATATTGATATTCAGTTGTAAAAGGGCAAAAGCTGTCAGCATATTCATGTTCTGAGCAAATATTGAGCAGATTTTGTTTTATTTTTAAATACTTCTAATCATATGAATGTTTCAGGATTTTTTTGTATGTGATATAAATTAAGGATCTACAAAATGTGTAAAAAGTTTGTGTTAAAAAACTGACATTTGGTTACTTTTAGTCTAGAAAAAAAAGAGCGTCTCGAGTAGCTGCAAAGTGACTTCCAGTCAAAATTTTTTTTAATCCATTAAAAATCTACCCCATGGGTTAATATTTATTGTTTTCTAAACAGATTGCACCTTCATTGAGAAGAAGGTATCTGAATTAAGTATGCATTTAAAAATTTTTTGTATCTCTAAAAGGTATGGCAATGCGAGCTTAAAAAATAAAAAGGAGGGAAGGGATTACACGAAATGTAACTTTCTTAAAAAATGTTTCTTTTAAGGGGTAAAATTTGTAATTTTTTTTTTAACGGATTGCGCTGTTTGAAAGTAAGTATGACATTTAAGTGTCTATTTTTAGTTTTTCCATATTTTAAATGGTTTGACCAATGAAAGGGCTTTCAAAGACACACGAAAAAAAAGATCAATTCGAATCTTCTCTGCTAGCGATCTTCCACAACAGGCACTAAGTGCCATTTTGAGGAAAAAAAGTTTTTGATGAGTGTTCGTTCTGGTTTTTAATTAATATCTCGGCTAATTAGCAAAAAATAAAAAATCGGAGCGTCAGGTGCATTAGGACTTACCCTTGGACTATTCTCATCCGAATTTTCAGACCTCTATGCCAGTGGTGTAGTCGTAAGAAAAACAGACGGTATACGGTTATAAGCATTGGGTATACACCAAAGATATGTATAGCTATGCTATAGCTACCGAGGTTATATGCAGTTATCCAGAAGATATACCACCTTATACGCTCCACTGCACTACGTGCTGCAGATTTTCCTAGCTACCGCCAATAGACACACACGCAAGACACTCTTTTTTTTTATTAGTATAGATGATTGATAAATTATCTTTTCACATCTACTTTATGTATGTTCTTCTCATATCAGCATTTTCATCAATTATTGTTAATGATTTGTTATAGATACATTTACTTTTCTTTTTATGATTCAGCTTCATTTCTTATATTATAGGGAAAAACATTTTAATCAATAGTGACTAATTGATTATTTTAAAAATAATGTCTGACCTTTTTATTCATAACACTTTTTCTGTATTTTTGCTAGTGAACGAAATGCATGTACTGATTTCTTTTTCTGTATTTTTAATTTTTTCCAATGTAGTTAATTGTAAAGTGTTTATGACTTCGGTTTGTCTGTCCATGCTGTAACTTTCATGAATATACTTAGGTTTTCTTGTAATCAGTATTTGTTATTCAGGTTTACAATGAGACATTCCTTATTGAAAATGGAGTATGTAGCAATAGAATATACAAGTTGTTTGCTGACATGCCGCTGAAAGAATTATTCCACAACAGAATCTGAAGCACTTGCAGTGGTTCGGGCCTTAAGGGTCCTCTCCCTGTCACGTGAAAACACTTGCTCGCTAATGTTAATCCGATGGGGCAGTTATTTTCTAATATTTCATTTGCATTTCAATATTTTTAAATGATTTTTTTTTTTTTTTTTTTTTTTTTTTGCATTGGATAGCTGAGATTGAACTCTGTTTCCGTCGGTAATTACTTTTTCGATTTTCTTTGCAGATTTTTTTTATGATGATACTTTCACCCGAAAGTAAAAGTATCTTTGTAAAAAAAATCTGCAAAGAAAGTCTAAAACGTAATTTATGGCGGAAATAGAGGTCTATCTCACCTATCCGATGCAAAAAAAATTGTTTAAAAGTATTGAAAAGCAAACAAGATATTAGAAAATAACTGCCCCATAGGATTAACATTAGCGAGCAGGTGTTTTCGCATGAGGAGAGAGAGGACCCTTAAACAAATTTCTTGGATACATAGACAGACATGAGGTAACTTTTGCTCGGATCACCAAATGCTGAAATGGTTGAGTTTATTAAATTCACCATCAGCCTGATTGGCTTGATGGGCTCTACAAATACAACCTTTCAACCTGAAGATTGAATACATTCCCAGTAAAGCAAATTTTGTTGCTCACATGTTGTCACGCCCAAATTGCAATCACGAGGAACCCTCCTGTGAAATCTGCACAGTCTCCATTGAGATGCCCACAAGAGTTTCAGTCAATATTTGAGAAGAACAGTTAAAAGATGATGATTTAAGGAAAATCCTTGAAGCTTTCGAGTCCAACGGAAAAGGCAGAATTGCTAATGTGGATGGTGCTCAGTCCTATGCTAATTGGACTGAGAGAAGATATCTTTTAAACCAAAGAGTCTTGTATCACTATGCTCCAGATTCTGAATCTGAAAAGCCTAGCTAGTCGTTCTTGTAGTTAAACATGAACGAAATGAAATTTTGAGAAATCATTAATGATGCACCAACAACTAGCTGGGCACCAGGCTGAAGGAACATATCACAGAATATCAACTAGATACTATTACTGGACTGGTATGAAAACTTTCATAAACAATTATGTTAAGAATTGTGCCAGTTGCCTGTATTACAAAGCGAGTAACACAAAATGCAACAAATTTATCTCCTTGATCCACACATTAACTCCAGTATACCATCCACAAGCAAATCCTGTTGAACGGAAAAACTGTAATCTTAAGCCTTGTTTAGCCATACTCATTGGAATCTAACACTCATCACGGGCAGAAAAATTGCCTACAATCAGGTTCGCCATGAATATTACCCAATGTGATACCACAGGACAAACTGCTGCCTTTTTACAGTTTGGTCAAGAGTTCCGCACCATTGATGACATTGATATCCAACATGACATCAGACTTGTCACCTGTCATAAACAATGACAACTTAGTGCCAGAGATAACCCCTACTTTAAAAACATGAAAAAAAAAAAAATTGATGCATAAAAAGTACATTTAACCAGTATGAAATTAAAACTGATTCTTTAACCCGTCATTACTCATTCTGATAAATGAAATCTGTCTATCAAAAAGGTCATTGCTTGCTGTAACAAATCATTGTATAACGCAAAATGTTTCATATTTTCAAACTTTAGCTTACTGGGGTCGATGAGGTTTTTGTTCTTTTGGGTCCATTTTGTGAAATTTATTATATTTTTGTGAAAAATAACGTTTTGCAATGAAAGGTGAAATCCAGTTACTCAAATTCGAAGCAAGCATTTATTAACAAAAACTTTTTAAATCCTTAGGTTGCAGTTTTCCTCTCTGGTGAACTTGTTTGTTTACAAATTACTCATTTTAAAAGTCACAAAATAATAAATAATTAATAAATAGTAAGTTTTTATGGAATAGAATTTTGTGAAAGGGCCTATTTGATTAAAAGGAATTTTGTGAATGGGCCTGTTTTATTATAAAGATTTTTGTGAAGGGGCTTGTTTTATTAAATAGATTTTTGTGAAGGGACTCTAAATAAGCCCCAAATTTTGCCTGGATTGACCCTTGCCTTATTTTCTTTTGATAAAAAAAAATTGTATTAGCTTTACAGTTTCTTTTAATTTTTTTTTTTTCATATGAACATCATACAAAGTTACACCATACATGTTATTTTAGCAATGCTTGCAGAAAACTTATTTTTTCTGAGGCAGACCAAATGTATAAAAATAAAAGAATACCCGTATCTCCTGAAAATGTAGAACGATTTGTATTTAAGCACAATAAATCTACCCTATATATATAAAATCCTAATGAAACGAATTTGTGAAACGATTTTATGAAACGACTGATTATGTTTCAGGGCTATTTTTAATAAAATATTAAACGCTTGATTGTGAAATTAATACCAATTGTCCATAAAAATCCGCGGATGTCAAAACTGGTAATAGAATTTTGAAATTGGAATTAGTTTTCGAGATATTAATTTTTTTTCTAATTTTAATGACATTTCTGTAATGATGGCAACTAATTACTCAGTTTTTTTGTGACAAAAAAGGGGAAAAAAATGAAAAGGATCCCGATAGGGATTATTGATTTCTTTTTATTCGTCATTTTCAAATTGAAATTGAATTTATCTTTTATTTCAATCGATAATGAAGACAAGATTGTGATTAAGTTATGTTTTTCAGGAAAAAAAAAAAAAAAAAAAAAAAATCACATTTCTATCGTCAGGATTCAATCGTCTGTCAGCATTTAATTTAATTTATAAACTGAAAATATTTTGAATAAATTCGTTCAAATGACGTCATTTATGTAAACACAAAAGAAAGGGGGGAAATGGAATTAATAGTAATTATTATTTATTGATATCATTTTGTTATTTTTTTTTTTGTAAAATTTAATTAAACGAATTTATAAAATCACTAATTTGGATATTTGAAACGAATATATAAAATAATAATTGCCCAACTGAACGGAAGGACAATAAAATATCCTGCTTGGTTTTTTTCCGCCAAACTTTTTAAAAAAGCGTCAAGACCCCTATAATAGAAAAACACCAAAAGTCCATTGGGTTTGTTTTTATAACTTTTGGCAACAAATCTATGTATATTAACGAATCTATCCCTTTTTGAAGGTCGAATTACGCCAAACCTAAAAGCAAAGGATCCTATAATGGAGAAGTACCAGATTTTCTTATGGACAATATTCAAGTGACATAACATGGTGTAAAATTATCGCGGATAGCAAATTTGTTTAAATATCCCATCAATTGATGCCGAATAAATGCAGGCATGCATGCACAAAATATTTAATTAATTTTGTATGATAAATAATTATTAGAAAATTCGTATATACATATTAATTAAAATAAATAATTTACATATTTAAAATAACATGAAAATATGCATGATGGTGCACTAAAATAGAGAGAAAATTAAAACCTGTTACTGAAAATGTCTATAACATAGTACTTTTCAATACCGGGGTTCTTAATATTATTCACAAGCAGATGGAATTTTTCTCATCCTTAAACGCAAAGGAAGAATAGAATACAGATCGTTGTTATAAAAGTCCGAGAGATAGCCACAATTTAAACCTAACCATTTTATACAAGCTGGTTTTCAAAGTGTAATTGATTTTACTTATCAATCCCGAAAACAGTCGTCAGTTGTCGCAACAGCTGTGTATGAGGCCATGATAATCAAAAAATGCCCCATTAAAAGGTTAAAAGCATGGCAACCCAATTACAGATTTACCAATATTTTTAAAACAAAGCACGCTGTCACGTTTTTAGAGGCCTCGAAGTCTGAGCGGGGGTTGGCGAGCGTAGCTCGCAGGGGGTAGGCCCCCTAGTTACAATATAACAAATTTAATTATTAAATTTTTTTTAATAGCATTTATTGTGTTTTCTGTTTCTACAAAAACTATTCCTTTATCTAAAATTAGTCATTTCCGACAGTTTAAGAATGACTTTTGTATAATTAAATGTAAAACTAAATTTTTATCTGCATTAATTTTATATTAGGCGTTTTTTCTTAACTTTTGTATATTTTGCATTTGTAGACACATTTTTATATACCGAGCAGTAAATAGTTTTTATGAAATATTTCATATCTATCTATGCTATTATATAAAGAGGAAACGGTGACTGACTGAGTGACTCATCAACGCCCAGTCGAAACTACTTAAGTCAGGGTCACGCAATTTGGACTGTAGATTGCTGTTATGGCCTAGGTAAGCAATAAGAAGGGATTTTGGAAAATTCCCCCCCGAAGGGTGTTAAAGGGGGGTTCGAATGTTTTAGGTCATTTCGCCATATCTCAGCAGCAGTTATAGGTAGAAGCTTGAAATTCCAGAAAACAAATCTACTAAAAAAATGATTAAATACCTATTTCAGCGATTTTAGAAATTCAAGGGGGGTGGTCGAATGTTTTAGGTCATTTCGCCATATCTCAGCAGCAGTTATAGGTAGGAACGCGAAAATCAGGAAAACAAATCTACTAAAAAATGATTAAACATGTATTTCAGCGATTTTAGAAATCCCCCCCCCCCCCTGAAGGGGTTAGAGAGGAGTGGTCGAATGTTTTAGGTCATTTCGTCATATCTCAGCAGCAGTTATAGGTAGGAGCGCGAAAATCAGGAAAACAGATCTACTAAAAAATGATTAAACATGTATTTCAGCAGTTTTAGAAATTCTCCTCCCGGAGGGGGTTAAAGGGGAGAGTCGAAGGTTTTAGGTCATTTTGCCGTATCTCAGCAGCAATTTTAGTTAAGAGCACAAAAATCAAGAAAACATATCTACTAAAACCATGATTAAACATGTATTTCGGGGATTTTAGAATTTCTCCTCCCGGAGGGGGTTAAAGGGTGGTGGTCGAATGTTTTACGTCATTTCGCCATATCTCAGCAGCAGTTATAGGTAGGAACGCGAAAATCAGGAAAACAAATCTACTAAAAAATTGGTTAAACACGTATTTCAGCGAATTTAGAAATTTCCTCCCAAAGGAGGTTAAAAGGGGGGTCGAATGTTTTAGATCATTTCGTCATATCTCTGCAGCAGTTTTAGATAGGAGCGCGAAAATCAGGAAAACAAATCTACTAAAAAATGAATAAAACACATATTTCAGCAGTTTTGGAAATTCCCCCCAGAAGGTGGTTAAATGGGGGGGGGGGGGTCGAATTTTTTAGGTCATTTCGCCATATCTCAGCTTTTATGTAGGAGGGCGAAATTAATTAAAACAAATCTACTAAAAAATTGGTTAAACACGTATTTCGGCGATTTTGGAAACTTCCCCCAGAAGGTGGCTAAAGGGGTATTCAAAAGTTTTGAGTCATTTCGCCATATCTCAGCAGCGGATTTAGGTAGGAGCGTGAAATTCAGGAAAACATATCTACTAAAAAATGGATAAACACGCATTTCAGTGATTTTAGAAATCCCCCCCCCCCCCCCGGAAGGGTTTTAAAGGGGATGGTTTTGAAATTTTTAGGACATTTCGCCATATCTCAGCAGCTGTTTTATGTAGGTGCGCGAAATTCAGGAAAACAAATCTACTAAACAAATGATTAAACATGTATTTCAGTGAATTTAGAAATCCCCCCCCCCCCTCGAAGGTGGTTAAAGGGGGATTCGAAAGTTTTAGGTCATTTCGCCATATCTCAGCAACAGTTTTAGGTTGGAGCGCGAAATTCAGGAAAACGAATGTAATAAAAAAATTACATTGTCTACCCGTGCAAAGCCGGGACGGGCTGCTAGTATTATATATAGGGGAGACCGGTACACACTGGACCTATGGGCACAGCGGACCACCCCCTAATATTTTATTTATTTAACATTTTTTTAAGCTTCTCTTCTATCCTAATAGACAATAGCACTGCAATGATTATTTATAGCCTTCAGAAAATATGTTTAGCTCAGATTGAACTATTTTATCCTGATTGGTTGTTTTGAACTTCTAAAAGTAAAATTTTTCATCATCATGTTATTATTTTTTTAGTAATTAAAGGTTGTAGATAAATAAAATAAAACAGCTTTTTTGCAAAGCTAAGATACTTGTTTTTATTTTACTTTAAATTTAATATGTTTAAATGAAAGCTATAAACAATATTAATATGATTATTTATTGAACTTCAACATATGGGGTACAGTGGACCACCCACTCCTGGGGCACAGTGGTCTACAATCCACTCTTGCTCCTGTAATGCAGAATGTTCAAAATATTTAATAATTGCTTATTTTCTATAAAGAAAGATTGTTTTACAGTAGATTTAACTGTAAAATAAAGTAAACAAATAAAAATAACAATTTATTTAATATAGTAAGAAATATTTTGTTTTGTATTTACTACCTTTGATAAATATAACTGTAGTCTAATTGTTGATGATTCTATTCAAGTAAGATTCATGAGACGCAAATTGAATGGAAATCAATGTTGCTCTCAGACCCAAAATTATTTCTTGAAAATTCCAGGCTCAGTTTTACTCATAAGTACTTTGGAATTTCATTTGCAAATTTTAATGTGTGCTGATTTTTTTGTACTTAAGTAATAACTTCAACTAAATTGCAATTGTTCCTGTATTAATCTGTTATTATTTTCAAAATATAATTAATTTTTTATTTTTGTTTCAAAATTTATATTGCTATGTTATTTTGCGGGTGAAGGGGCAACAAAAAAGAATTAGATTAGTGAAAAATAGATTTATATTGTATTTTAGATAAAACCTAATAGTGGTCGACTGTACCCCGGTGGGCGGACGAGTGTACCCTGCTTCTGGGGTACACTGGTCCACTTTACAAGTGTATATAATTTTTTTTTTCTTTTTTGAAAAATGTATTGAAAACTATGTTGTGAGAAAATTATGATGGATGTAAGAAGGTTTAAGGAATATTCAAAAATATTTTCATACAGATCGGTCAGTCTGTTAAAGAGAAAAAAAATGTTACCTGAAAAAGTGGTCCACTGTGTACCGGCCTCCCCTACATTTATATTCAAATAACTTTTTCTCAGATCAGTTATACATTCATTTGTTTTCATTAATGCTTAAAAAAAATTTAATTTCTTACAACTACTCGGTATTGGCTGAGTACACAGTTTAAAATTTGGCCGAATACCGAGTACTCGGTACGGCTCTGATAAAAATAAATCTTTTTTTTTTTTAATGTCTATCATATTACAAGCTCATAAAATTCGTCTTTTACATTATTATTTACAATGTCTCTTAATATTTAAGCTTGAGTGTAGTTCAATAAGCCAAAACTGAGAAATTCCATTAATAGCCAGTGATCAGTAGTAGCAATTTAATAGCTAGTTTTTAAACTAGTGACACTTTTTTTTTTTTTTTTAGGTTGAAGCTGCTAGACAATAAATAAATAATAAATTTTTTTTAACATTATTAAATGTAAAATTAACTAAAGTTGAAGAATAAATTTTATTAATGTTAAATTAGATATGGGCATGCATATAACGACTGTCATGATAATGATGCGAAACTCATATCCAGCAGTGGATTACGAAGCACAGGATCGACATAGAATGGCATTGTACCATATTTCTTTAGATTGAACTTGTATATTTTCCCTGTATACGTACTGTTTTAGCTTTGGTGTTCGCATACATACATTGAAAGTAGAATAAAATAATCTTTAGGGTGACACAGTATTTCTCAAGAAAAATCCAGAACAGGAAATGAAGAGGTCAGTAATCTCTATGATGTAAACAGACGCAGAATAAGACCACAGAATATTTCAGAAATAAATATTCCAAAACAGAAACTTAAAATGCTTCAGATAAACAACCTTACAATTCAATGTGATCTGACTTAACTAGCTCATTTAAACTCTATATTATACTATAATATTTATTATTATGGGCCATGAATAGGGCTTATGTTAATACTTTTGAAGTATTGAAATCCAGGACTTTGGGAAAATGCAACTCCTAGAACCTTTGATTGAAGCCCTGCTTCCTGAATAAGGTACTCCACAAATGGATGTGACTATTTTTGGCTACACCTAATTTTGGTCTTCACAAGTTTCTCCCTCAATGAAATAAACACTTTAGATTTATTATTTTTTACTAGTAGGGCTTCGCTCACTTTGCTGGTCAGTTTTTCTCAAACGAACCTGGTGTTTGGATGTCCATTGTCTTCAGCAGCGTACACTCGTGTGGGCTATGTCCGCGCCTGTCATGAATTAAACGAACTTTCAATTATTGTGATTTTTTATTTCGATCATGATTAAATTCAAATTTTCAGCATCGTCGTTCCCGTTGCCGTATAAATCGATTTGATATTTTTCCAACTTAAATTGAATCACGGCAGTAGCATAGGAAAAAAAAAAAGTCAAAAGGGCACCACAAAACGCGAAAAACTTTAAAATTCGAGAAGATAAATAAATAATAATAATAATAATAAAAATCGCTGAGGACAAAATCGTACTATATTGGGCTAAAAGTTCTAAACCAGATTTCTTTTTAGGAGTGAAAAACAAGAACGAAAAATCATGCGTCAAGCATAGATTATGTAACACTTCCCAACGCTTCCAAAATAATTTTACAAATCATTATCGTTTAACAAGCTGAAAACAATTTGGAAAACGCATAACATATTTAAAAACGTAATTTCTGGAATTTCCAACATATACAATATTCGGAAAAATATCAGAATACTTTTATTCAGCCCTGTATAGGATCTATAGATTTGTATATATACTACATATAGGATGCTAAATTTTAGTTTAGTTAGGAAACGTGTAGCACAGTTTAAAATTCTCCTTCTGGAGTTTCTGTCAATAAACGGAAATGTGTTCGCGAACTTTTGTGCTGCCCTGTATAGGATCTACAGAATTTATACACACCAAGTATTAGACAAAAAGTGAGTTAAATTTAAAATCGCGTTTAGCAACATAAAACGCACTTCCAGGAATTTTTGTTAACAGACTGTAGAGAATTCTTTTGTGTGTCCCTGTAAATGAACGATGACTGCTATACACACAGTATTCTGTAGCAAGCCTCCTGTAATGCACCTTAGTGATATATATAAATTTCAATGCGTCTAAAATAGAGAAACATTATTTAAATAAACTGCAGACGATTTTTCTCCATAGACGTAATGTAACGGAATTCTTTTGAGTGTCCCTGTAAAGTAACTATAAGTGCTATGCACACCCTATTCCATATTAAGCTTCTTGTAATGCACCTTAGTGATATATATCAGTTGCAATGTGTTTGCAATTGTGTAACATCATTAAAATAAACCGCAAATGATTTTTCCCCATAGACCGTAATGTAACGGAATGCTTTTGAGTGTCCCTGTAAAAAAACTATATGTGTTACATACTTCAGTTGAAATAGGGAACATGCTATAGATGACGACAATAACATATAAAAATTGCAGGGCAATCCGAGCATATTTACAGGAGTTAGAGTACGGGCAGACGGCCATACGGCAGACAAACCGAAGTCATAAACACTTTTCAACTAGGTTGGAAAGTGTTAAAAAAAGTCGTCTAACACGAAAAAACTGAAAAAAAAAAAAAAAAAAAAAAAAAAAATCACTAAAAATGTAATAATTCGAAAGGGCTTGCTTATTATATTGGTCTAAAAGATTGAAACGGGATTCCTTTTACGAATGTTGAAAAATCACCGTGTAAGGTGAAAAAACTCAAAATCGCATAAACAAAAATTCGCGAAAAAATTAAAAATCGCTGTACGAATTCCGAATAAACTTTATCGAAAAGAGGACAGAATTTACTATATTGAGCTAAAAGATTAAAACTGTTTCCGTTTACTAATTTTGAAAAATCGCCTCGAAAAGCGAAAAAACGCATAAAAATGAAATTAAAAAAAAACATCTAATAAAAAAATTAAACTGGCTTCGATATGCTAAACTTCAAATATACAGGTATCTTCCTGCCAAATATTGTATCTCTGCGCGCAGCGACTTCCTCCGAACACGGTACACGCGCGCGCGGACAAACATTTTTTTTTTAATTATAAATTACAAAGAAAGAATTTTATTATAAGATAGATTAATATCTTGACCTAAATTTAAAAAAAAAATTTTTTTTTTTCAAAAAGTTCATATAAAATCAATTATTACAAAAATCGATTTAAATCAAACTGATTTAAATCGATGAACACTGGATAAGTGGGTACACTATATATAAGTAAATCTAATTTTAAGTTACTTCGAATTTGAGAACTAAAGACTTTCGGATTTGAAACTGAAATTTCATTCTGTCTTCGCTAAGAAACATTGAAATCGGCAGATTTTTAATTTACTTGTATGATTTCGAAATCGTAATTTTGTATTGATTCTGACATGTTAACTTTTCTATGATAAGAAAAAGTGATCATAAAAGGACGACTTGTTTTGACAGGTAACTGATGTTTAGAGGAAACTTTTGAATATGCATTCTTTATTTAACAAACTCAATTTATAATTTTTAGGACCTTGATTTCTTTTCTTTTTCCGTTATGTGTTCTTCTAAAGAGAGGTGTTGTATATGTGCGTGTCTGTAACGCGAAGGTAAATGAATGTTTTTTTTATACTAAATACAGTAAAAACCTTTCAAAACGAAACCTGTCTATCCTCTTCAGTTTCTAAGCTAAAATAATAATACAAATACTTATTCATTGGTGTTTCCCAAACGAAATGGCATCGTAAATGAAAAAAAAAAATATCTTTTCTTAAATTGATCCTTTAGGCACCTAGTAATTTAGGTTAAAAAATATGGATCTAAAACTACATACAAACCCCCTTAATTAAAACATTAATTTAATAACCATTAACCTAAAAACGCAATCACAAATTTAGAGCTTTAAACAAGTAAATCTTTAAATCCTCAATTTATGTTTTATTAAAAAAGATATAAGTTAAATATAAAAATTTCTCACTTTTTTGGTCACACTGTCTTGAAGGCATTTTGCAAACTCAGATGAAAATAACATTTATTTTATGAGGGAATAAGCTTCGATTCTGCCATTTATTCGTTTGCTTTGAACGTAAAAAACATTCAGCTATTAAGAAGTAATGTGAAAATGTAAAAAAAAAAAAAAAAAAAAAACTGACAATTTTTATAAGGAAAAGAACAGAGGTCTCCATATCTTCCTCCCAGGGACCGAAGAGGCTATAGCCTAATAACGGAATCCTGCATTAAGAGCCTACATCAGTCATTCGAAAATATGCACAAGCATATTTAAGTCTATGGGAATGTTCTTGGTAGATTTCTCGCTCGCATTTTGATATTTTTAAATGATGTTTTTTTGCATAGGATAGCTGAGGTCGATATCTAACGTTGTTAGTTTTTACTTTTTCGATTTTGTTTCCAGTTTTTTTTTATATAAAGGTACTTTCCCTTTCAGGAGCCGGTTCCAAAATTGAAAATGTCCGTTTATAAAACAAACAAACAAAAAAAAAAAACTGGAACCAAAATCAAAAAAAGTAAAATCTAAAAACGTTAGAGATCGACCTCAGCTATCCTATGCAAAAAACATCATTTAAAAATATTAAAATGCAAGCGAGAAATCTGCCAAGAAACCTTCCCATAGACTTAATATTAGCTTGCGCTTTTTTTCGCATGACTGATGTAGGCTCCTAAGAGGAGGTTCTATTTCTTCGGCCTATTATTCACGTGATTTTTACTTCTTCTTTTTCCAGTTACAAATAAATGAATATCACCTTCGGACTTTTTGCATTATATTTGTTGACATTTCACTTATATATTTAAATTTTTGTGTGTTAAAAAAAAACAAAAAACGATGGGAGTACAGAGTTGCCAAGTCTCCGGCTTTTTGAACACCAGTAATTTTTTAGAGAAAATGTTGTTTCTTTAAATCGCAAAATGCTCCGATTAAATAAAACTACATTTTCTGTACTAAATTACTGGTATCCAAAAAGCCGGAGACTTGGCAAGCCTTGGAGTATTGCAGGTACCCGCTGATCTGGCCAACCGTTTTTCTCGGGTCACAGGCATTTGAAACAAATTTCGTCCCCAAATTATGAAAAGGCATTAAATACTCTGGAGCTTATACCGCCTTTTAGTTTAAAAAGTTGAATTATTTTTAAAAAAAACGCGGTCATTTGAACAAAAATAAGTATTTTTTTTCGCCTCCTTTTTTACCTGGTGCGAGCTCGAAAAAATAATTAAACAATGAAAATTATACTTTGCGGTGGTATAAGATCTTGATCTACCAAAAACTATTAGATTTCTTCTAAATAAAATATGAAGGAAATAGGTCGAATAGTTCTCGAGAGTTTGAAAAACATGGTTTCGAGAAAAACAAGTTTAAAGTTTTACAATAAGATTACATTGAATGAGCAAAACTTATTGTAACGAATTGGAATATCACAGAACTGCTTTAGGTAAAAAATCTACACACTTAAAAGATGGAAAGAAAAAATCAAATTTTGATCTAAAGAAGTAGCACCTTCTTTTTAATGTAAAATACCACATTCCTGGGCTAAAACATATTTTTAAGTAGTCTATGTAATTGCGGTGATGGAAAATCTTAAACGTAATTTTTCTCCCTTCATTTGCTATTTCTTCGTCTTAGCAAAGTTATTTTAATTATTTTTCTTTATTATGGAGTTATACAGTAACCGCGATACTCAAAAAGTATTAACTGAATCTCAAAGTAAGGTAGGTAAAGGTAGCATGATATACGGTAAACCTTGTGACAACGGAATCTGTGTATAACGAAATTCTGCCTTTAACGGGAAAATTACATGATCCCGGCTGAAAGAATACAATGCATTTATAATAACCGGTGTACTTACTAAGACGGAAACCTGTCTGAAACGAAATTTTTTCTCCTGTCTTTTAAGATTTCATTAGTAAGTTTTACTTTATTAGAAGTACATTTCGAATTTGAGAATTCGATATTTTGAAGTGTCGAAACTGACATTTCATTCTGCCTTAGTTTATGACGATATGATAAATAAAATACAGATTTTTATTTACACGTGCAGTTTCGAAATCGTGATTTTGTACCGGAGTCTGATATGTTCACTTTTGTATGATAAGAAAAAGTGCTCGAGATGAAAGGTTAATTCACTTTGACAGGTAACTGATTATTTAAAGGAAACTTGTAGAGAGTATCCGTGTTCTTTAGCGAACGCCACTTGTAATTTTCAAGACCTTGATTTTTCCCCTTTTTTCAGTTCTTTTGAAGTAAAGTGAGTTCCGAGTTGTGCATGTGTGTAACGCGACCGTAAATACATATTTTCTTCTGTCAAATGATTTTTAAGTAGCTATTTTACGTGATATAAAAGTACAAGTTAGTTGTAATTACTTTTATGGTTACGGAGTCATAGGGGCTGTACAACGTTAACTTTTTGGTAATTTTAGACCTCCTGCCCCCTCCCCCCCTTACGATATCATACGTTATCATTCCTCGATCCCCCCCCCCCTCCCACCTTAATGATATCATTATCAATTTCTAAAAATTCTAATTTTTGCCCCCTTTTTTTATTTACTCATCATACGTAGTATAGGGTAAGTCTTGTAATCGTTTTGTAAATCGAAAAAATTTTTTCGACGGATTTACATGTTTCAGATACTGGAGATTCCGAAAAACATTTTTAGAAGAAATTGCCGTCCGTCTGTGTGTGTGTGTGTCTGTAAACGCTTTATCTCCCGAACAAATTGAGATAGAGACTTGAAATTTGGTATGTACTTAGTATGTAATAATGGGAAGAAGTTTATTGAATTTCAGTAACCTCGATTATCCGGAACTATTTTTTTCGGACTCTCGAAATATTCGTTCTGATAAAAGGCATATAAAAATTTTCGAAATTGTTTATTTTAAGGAGTGAATATAAAAGACAATAAAAAAAAACAAATTTTGCATAAAGAATGAAGTCGATCGGATAATGAGTTGCCGAGATATTTGTAATCCTATTTTCTACTCTTCGATTTTTCATGAACCTTTATTTCATTCAAATTTCAATTTAAAGATATATTTTAATTGGAAATGAGTTTCTTAATCCGACGCAGTAAACTGTTAGTTAATATGATTATCAATTTTGGAGTTATAAGGAAGTTTCTTTTACGCAATTCAGTAACAGAGCATTTAAAGTTTATCAAGCCAGGATTTTATTCGAATTGCTATGCATTTTATAAATAGTTTACACATGTTTTATTTTCATATTTTATATTATGCATATCCATGATGGGTGAGTATTACGGTGGCTCCCAACGACTAGTTTGTGTTTGCAGTGGTATGCTGATAGCGGTATACATTTATTATTCGCATACTTTACGGATTCAAATGAAGATAATAAGTCAATAAAATATTACTAATATACAGATGAAACAACTTTTTTATCAAATAACATCTAAAATAGATTGTTACTATTTAAAAGTATTTAATAATAGCTTAATGTCCCATAATTAATGCAATCAACAGTAATTTGTCTTTTTGCTTACGTCCTCTCCATGGGGAGGGTGAAAGAAGAACTTCTTTCAACAAAACAAATGGACAACAATCTTTCTTTTTCTTTCTTTACTAAACTAGAAAACACTACAAGCATCATTTCAAACATATTTCGTACCTGGTTTCTCCAACACCGAATTATATGCGCATATGTCAGAAGAACAGGTATGTCGAATGTTGGGGGTATTCCATGTTTTAGAATGAATTGGTTTTATAATTATTTAAGGGATTTAATTATAACTTTATATTTTCTTAAATATACATAAGACTAAAAAAAATCCCTGACGGCTCGGCCTACAGGCACAGGTAGATTTCGAAGACGCAGACCGTGGGGCTCCTGTTTGTCGGGAATTGCGGAAGAAATGACCTTTTTGCGATGATTCTGCAGTTGGAACCGCCTACTTCGAAACCAAACTTGTTTGCAGGCGGAATCAGCAAGGATTTTTTTTTTTTTGCTATAAGAGTTGGTCCTATAAAAAACATGTCAATATAAAAGTTTTAGATAATATTACGAGGATTAATAATAAATTTACGCGGATTTGATATCTTGTGAATTGACGAAGCTATGATTTTTTTTCTTCTAAAAACCCCCCTTTTTCCCCCTTTGGGGCCATTTTTAATTATATCAAAAATCTGTCATACATAAATTTTCGGCCCTTTTCCTAGAAGTAATAATAACTTTAAACAGATTCGATACGTATAATAATAAAGAAATTATGAGGGTTTTGCTGTTTTCACAAAAAGCCCCCCCATCCCCCCCCCCTTGGTTCGATTTTGCCCATTAACGAACTTGACCGAGATTTTATGACCCTTGATTTTATGTATCAGTTTAGAAGAGATTTATGCAGAATTTTTCTAGTTATCGTGGTGAGAAAAAAGTGACATATATATATATAAAGTTTTGAACTGGGGGTGGTTTTGGGTTCTGGGAGTCATGATCGGCGTAGATCTGCAAAAATTTTTCAAAATTTCCAACTTAGGTGAGAATGTAATAGGTAGTATTTCTTACGAAATCTACCTAAAAGAAGATTATTTTGATGTAAAGAAAAAGTTACCAAAGAAAAATATGGTTAGATAAAAAATGATAACGATATCAAAAGACAAAATCCCCCTCCCCCTAGAGTTAGATATCTTACGACATCAAGTGCCAGACTCCTCCCTCCTCAAGTGATAGTGTTATATATGTACAGCCCCATACAGTCACCGCAATAGCAAAAAATCCATGACGGCTCGGCCTACAGGCACAGGTAAATTTCGAAGACTCAGACCGTGGGGCTCCTGTTTGTTGGGAATTGCAGAAGAAATGACCTTTTTTGCCATGATGCGGTAGTTAGAACCGCCCACTTCGACACCTAACGTGTTTGCAGGTGGAGCCGGCAGGGATTTTTTTTTTTTTTTTTTTTTTTTTTTGCTATAATTGTTGGTCCTATAAAAAACCTGTCAATATAAAAGTTTTAGATAATATTAAGAGGATTTACAATAAATTTAAGCGGATTTGATATCTTGTAAATTGACGAAGTTATGAATTTTTTTCTTCTAAAACCTCCCTTCCCCCCCCCCCCCCCCCCTATTGGGACCATTTTTAATGATATCAAAAATCTGTTATACATAAATTTTCGGGCCTTTTCCTAGAAGTAATAATAACTTTAAACGGATTCGATAAAGTATCATAATTAAGACGTTATAGGTTTTTTTCTGTTTTCACAAAAAGTCCCCCCCCCTTAGTTCGATTTTGCTCGTTAACGAACTTGACCGAGATTTTATGTATCAGTTTGGCAGAGATTTGTGAAGAATTATTCGAGTTATCGTGTCCAGAAAAAAGTGACATAGATAGATAGATAGATATATACAGTTTTGAACTGGGGGTGGTTTTGGGTTCTGGGAGTCATGATCGGCGTAGATCTGCAAAAAAATTTCAAAAACTCCAACTTAGGGGAGAATGTAATAGGTAGTATTTCTTACGAAATCTACCTGAAATTGGTTAGATAAAAAATGATAACGATATCAAAAGACAAAATCCCCCTCCCCCTAGAGATATCTTACGATATCAAGTGCCAGAACTCCCCCCCCCCCCCCTAAAGTGACAACGTTATATATGTACAGGCCCGATACAGTCACCGCGATAGCAAAAATTGGATTTATTGAATGTATGATAATAATTTTGATTAACTGATATGATAATAATCATGACGAAATATAGGTAAGGTAGGTTGGAATATCAGCAAAACACGTCAAATCGGAACTTATGTAGAGGGTGGTATCCTGTCTATATACTATTAATTTGAATTTGAACCACGCCCACCTCCCCTACACAGGGTGTCTAGCCGCCTGGAAAAGTCAGGGAAATTTATATGGACTGAAAAATTCAGGGAAATTTACCAATTCTGAAAAAAAAGTCAGGGAAATTTACCAATTCAGAGATAAAGTCAAAAATTTGAAAATTCTCAGAAAAAGTTAGAAAATTTTGAACTTAAAAAAAAAAAAAAAAAAAAAAGGTGGGGGTGGAAATGTTCTTATAAAACTAAGGATTTGAAATTGCAACGCCATTAAAATTAAACTTTGCTCTTCACAAGTACTGTAAAGAGTATTTCAACCTCTCTTGCAAACCATTTGGTTTTTGATACCATACCCCCCTTTCAGTCCTTCTTTGTAACTCTGAGATTTTCAGTTCCAGTTTCACTGAAACTTTCTACTGAATGTTGTAGGAGTGATTGGGTGTTTCACTCTGCTTACTTATTTTTGTTTGGGAACTGAACCGTTGTTAGCTTAATCTATTGAATATTTATTATTTGTATTAAAATATGTCAAAACAATCTATATTTAACTGTGACTGATGTGATCATAGAATAAACAAGAATTATTTATTGTTTATTCTATGGATGTGATAAAGAATTTCTTCCTGATTTGACAAAATGGATAGAACCTGATGCTAAAAGTGTGTATCTGCAAAATGTTTAGCATGTAAAAAGTTCAATCATTTGTAAATTTTGCAAAAAATTATGTAACAAATCGGTAATTTGGGCCTCAGAATCAGTTGTGAAAGTTTCACTCTCAAATTGACAACTTTTAAGATTGTTTGTGTGTAACATCACAAAATCTCGATACCTGGAATTTTTTCTTTTATTGGTATGGAAATGTCAAGGAAATTCATTGGCGATCTGGAATAGACACCCTGTCAAAATGAATAAATTTCAAAGTATCATAACCACGGCCGAAACTAGGGGGGGCGGGGGGGGGGGGGGGGCAAGGTTCGTTGATTTAAACATGATTAAAATCAACTGAATTAAAAAAAAATCACTTAAATCAATTAAAAAAAATGTATTTCAAATTTAATTCAAGATATTTTGCAATTTTATGTATTTTTTAGTGTATTACGTGTTGTTTACAAATTCTTCAAATCGTATACAGGGCTGTGCGAAAGACTTTGAATATGGGCATCAACTGCTGAAAATGGATTTTTATTGAGTTATGCATTTTTTAAATTGCTTATTTAGATAACTCATTTCACCACATGAAGAGATTAAATTTCTTAATAATATTCTTTTAGTGTTGGAAAGTGTTTCATGATCTATGCCGCATGCATGGTTTTTTGTTCTTGTTTAGGTTTGACACTGAAGTTTCATTCCGCTTTAGCTATGTGAGAAATAAGAGGATTTTAATTTACCTGCGCTGTTTCGAAATCGTAATTTTGCACTGCGTCTCTGAGTGGTTAACTTTTCTGCGCGATTAAAGATGAAAGGATAATTCGCTTTGACAGGTAAGGTAATTGATATACGAGGAAACATTTCGAGTGTCTGTGTGCTCTAGCGTTAGCGAGCATCACTTGTAATTTTGAAAGACCTTGACTGTTTTCTTTTTTTATTTAAAACGTGTGTGTTTATAAAGAAGGGTTGAGTTGTGCGTGTGTTTAACGGGAAGGTAAACACATATTTTTCCTGAAAAATTTTAAGGGAACAAACATATGGCTTTTAAAAGTCGGAAAAATACAAACCATTCATAATATTCCAAACTTCCCATGTTGGAAAACGCATCCTTTAAAACAATATTGGTAATAGAATAATGTGTTTTCTTAGAATAGATTCCTTTATTAAGGGGCTATTTCACTCACGCGAAAACATACTCTCGCTAATGTTTATTCCAGTGTTGAATTCACGGGGTGGCCCGGGGGGGGGAGACACCCCCACCCGGAAGATTTGAAATTTTAGGCTTTTAACAGGGATCATTCTAGAACATAAAAAAGGGCAGGGAGCACATTGCATAATAAGGGCAATTTTGTTGAAAAGGGTACATCATTTCATAAAAAAGCCATTTTTGTAATAAGTGCATATGGGTGGGAGGGAAGTCTGGGTACAGCTTAAAGTACTCTTTAATTTTGAAAAATCCAATAACATTTCTAATTTCCATAACTTACCATTTTTGAAAAGTTCAATTTTAATTGTAAAATTATTTACTATATTCACAGTCATTTCCTCCTTTCCCTACGATTCAAAAACTTCTCTCTCTAAAACTTTTATTTATTAGACATGTTTTTCCCAGTTTTAGAAAAATTGATTTTGAAAAAGCTACAAAATAAAAGTTCTAAAAGCTACTTCTAAAAATTTTTATAGAACTTATGTAAGTTATATGGTCAATGGCCAGAATGCCTGATCTATTACTACATTTCACTAGAGAAGGTGAAATTAATCAATTCATTATTTTAACTTTAGTTACTACTACGCTTTACGGCCGTTTTAATGGTTAAAAAGTGCTATTCTGTTCTCCGTCCAACCGGAATATTCTACAATGTTCCCCCCGGAGCCACAGAAATCCCTCCCGGAGAAAAGTGTCCGCATTCAACACTGGTTAATTCTATGGGATAATTCCCTTTTTAACATTTCTATATCTGGTTTGCATTTCAATATTTTTGGACGATTTGGGAAAAATCCTCGAAGAGGGGTGCCGCAAATCGATGATCTGTTCGATTTATGTGTTCCTTTCAAAATTTACTTTTAAAATCTAGGTGCAGAGGATACATGACAAATATTTGGGATTTGACTGGCCTCTGTATATATGGTCATTGGTCACTGCATTAAATAGTTTGCTGGCAATTTTGTATTCAAATTTATAAAACCAGTCAGAAGTGCATTGCAAATACTTTTATATTTCAGCACTAGCTATTAGATGTTATTTGTATAAAATTCGTCTTCTCTCTAAGTGCGGTATTAAAATTAAGGTGGGTGTGCGTGTTACAGGAGGACACGGCATACGAGAAAAAAACATGGCAAGTCCTTTAAAATTGTTGTGCTCCTTTGTAGACTCCTTGGAGTTTTTCTTACCAAGTCTGTATAAACTCTGAAGATTTCTTCTTTTTATTTGTTTTTATAAAATCCTCTACTTATATTCCCCCCCCCCCATTTTTTTTTTATTACTTTCTTCTATCTTTACAAGAAGAAAGTATTGGATTCATGGACATTTCCGACTCCCGGTTTTCGACGGATTTATACGTTTTAGAAGGTCCTGAACGCGATTTGACTGTTTTTAGAAAATGGCTGTCTGTGACTCTTGTCTGTCTGTATGTGATAAAAATTTTGTGGGCGCTCTATCTCAAGAACTAATGCTCGGAATTTAATAAAACTTTATATTCAGTTAGTCCCTGAGGGGCCGTTCAAGTATTACGTAAGCATATTTTTAGTCATTTTGTACCCCCCCCCTTGTAAGAAAATATAAGCAAATGCTAGACCCCCCCCCCCCTGCTTACGTAAGATTTTATGACAGTTTATACATCAAGACTTCTTGACAGATAAAAAGTTACCAATAAATTACATTATTAATCATACAAATTTATATAAATAGGCATATAGGGATTGTGATATCAAAAAATACAAAATGGTTTTAATATATTGTTGTTTATTGCATTAAACAAACCATTGTTTAAACCACCAAATTCATTGTTTAATGCTTATGTAAGAATTGTCGTGACCCCCCTCCCCCTTGTCAGAGAAAATAAGCAGACTCTGGACTCCCCCTCCCCCTTTACTGCTTACGTAATACTTGAACGGCCCCTGATATAAATGTGTGCTGATTAGTTTTTGGTGAAAATCGTCCAATAGGTGGCGCTGCTATGCTGCATTTTTCGTGATTTCCGCAATAGGTCTATCTCAAGAACTAATGCACTTATTTTCATCAAACTTCAGATTCATTTAGAGCTTGTCATAAATAGACGCTGATTACGTTTTGGTGTAGATATCCCAACAGGTAGCGCTGCTATACCATTTTTTTTCATGAATTTTACGATAGCTATATTTCAAGAACTAATGCACGGAATTTCATCCAAATTCAGATTCTGTTAGACCTTGACATAAATAGATGCTGATGACGTTTTGGTGTAAATAGCCCAACAGGTGACGCTGCTATGCTACTTTTTCCATTATTATCACGATTACTATATCTCAAGAACTAATGCACGGATTTTCATCAAACTTCAGATTCAGGTAGACGTTGACATAAGTTGTTGTTGATTAGGTTTTGGTCTAAATCTCCCGACAGGTTGCGCTGCTATGCTGCATTTTGCAGAATTTACACGACTTTAGCGATAGTCATATCTCAAGAATTAATGCACGGAATTCAATAAAACTTTAGATTCAGTTAGACCTTGATATAAATTGGTGCTGATTCTTTTTAGTGTATGCGAAACCTGTGTGAGATAGAAGAAAGTTTTGGGATTGACACATCAGACTAGTTGTTCCAAGTATAAGAATTGTGACAACTATTTTCATTCATGGTAAATTGTGCCTTATAATTGTATTGCAGCCTTTTCGCCGGAACTATGGAATTTTCCTTTTAAGGCAGCTGTTTGTTATGCGCAGGTACCGTTTTCACAGATTTTACTGTAAAAGCATGATGCATTAGTAGAACGTCTTTTTAATAATCAAAGATGAAAAAATTCAGCGAGTCTGCAGTTATTCTCTTCGTACTTCTAAGATTTCTGATTTTTGACGTTTTTCAGCAATTTTCTATTTCTTCTCCCCCCTTTTTTTCCCCCCATACTTTTTTTTACGTTTTCTCTCTATACTTTATACAGTTTCCATTTTTGGCACATCAGCTGTTTTTATCCCCGATTTATGCTAATCTTAAAACCTCTATCCTTTGAAGGCTGTGCGAAGAAGCTTTAAGGGTGGAAAACTTACCGTTTTAATCTGGCATTTTCTAACGAAATAGTGGAAGGCATTTGCATTTTTTTTTTCAATGTTACTTTAAATATTTCTTTGAGCGGGACTTTTGTTTTAAGTAAATGTCAAAATCACTAATAAAAAAGATCATTTTTGAGATTTTTATTTGCAGTCTTTTTTGAGTCTTTTATTTTACCTTTTTCCAAAAACTATTCTACACTATTTTCTAGATATATCTAAAAGTGGATGAAAACTTTTGTTTTAGAATTCTGCATATTTTTATGGAGAGAAAAAAAAAAAAAAACCTTTGCCTTTTTTAGCGACAGAGTGCTCGCTATTTCTATCTGATGTCGGTCAAAGTATTGTTTTTAAATACAGATTATCTTTTTAAAGCCTGCGATTGCTACTGATTTTGTTTCAAAATATATATTTTATTTTTATTTTTGCTTACCAAAGTTCAGAATGTATATTAAAAAAAAAAATACATGCACTTGCAGAAAAAAAAGAACTATAACTCTTAAGGAAATAAATAACATTAAAAAAATATTTTGTAAATGCATAATGTAATAATTAATTTTTGATCTAGTCAACCATATCTATTAAAAATAGCTTTAAAACGTTAATACATATTAAATTTCTGACTGTCTATTTTTTAACAAAATGTCGCATAGAAAATGATGTGTATGCAATTCAGTGAATCAATTCATTGCAAATAAATTTTAAATAAATAATTGTAATTCATAATAATAAGTGGACAGCGGATTATATCTCACTTAGAAACTGCCAAAATATTTACTAAAAAGCCTCTAAATATACTGTTAAAAGGTATGCATGCCGTAAGGCAAATGGAATATGCTGAAGTTTAAAATATGCAATTGCATATGAATATATGTAAATGCATATAATTTGCTGTGTAGTGTCTAATAATAAATATATAATGTTATAATATAATTGTGATATATTTATAATAATATTATAATATAATTGTGATATATTATGTTAAAAGACCCCCACGCTACCCCCGATTCCTTTATAACCGATAAAAATTTCGAAGAGTTCGGACAAGAACTATTTTTTTTTTTAACTATGAAATGCGTGCAAAAACAAGAAAATTCCTTCTTACGAGCGCTATTACCACTAAATATCTAACTTTTTGTGAATTTTTCACTAAAAAATATAAATTCATACAAAATTGGGTTAAGGATACAAAATCATACAAATTTGAGGTTTATTTAAGGTAATATAATATAATTGTGATATATTTATAATAATATTATAATATAATTGTGATATATTTATAATAATATTATAATATAACCAGTGGACCCGTGCGTGGATTTACCACTGCAATCTAATATTTTGTATATTAAATACAAAAATATGTATTTAATGCTGAGACATTTTTCTTTTCGACAGTGCAACCTGTTTTCAAAAATACGAATTTTAACCATATGAAAACATTCGCCACCGCAGGTCACTTTCGTGCTTCCGAAGATGATCTTTTTTTTCTACGCTAAAAATAACTAAACGTCCATACTTTGACACAATCATTTTAGAGCATCTTGGCAGAACAGATTTGCATCACAAAAACTTCAAAATATTCGGACGTGTAGAAATATTTAAAAAAATAAAATAAAATCGGAGAAATTTTAGATGAAAAACGTTTCGGCGTGGTCGGCTCGTGTTTTCACTATTAAATATGCATATTTTTCATGGAATTTTAAAGTTATATTTCTATTTTTACAGTTATATTTATAACTAAATAAAATTCCAGAGAATTCGGACCCTAAGAACTTTTTTTTTTAAATTATGTTAAAAGACCCGACGCTACCCCCGATTCCTTTATAACCGATAAAAATTTCGAAGAGTTCAGACAAGAACTATTTTTTTTTTTTAACTATGAAATGTCCCTACGTGCAAAAACAAGAAAATGCCTTCTTACGAGCGCTGTTACCACTAAATATCTAACTTTTTGTGAATTTTTCACTAAAAAATATAAATTCATACAAAATTGGGTTAAGGATACAAAATCATACAAATTTGAGGTTTATTTAAGGTTATTATCACGGGCCCGGGCAATGCCGAGCAGTCTGCTAGTTTATAAATAAACTGAATTGTGAAGTAGTAAATGGTGTGTGTGTGTGAGGGGGGAGGGAAGGGGGGAGGCTGTTTATGATCACATGATTCGAGCAGGATTTATTTACATTTTGAAAAGAGTTGATTCGAAGCTATAAAACGAATATATATTGCATTCTGTTAGTTATTCCTTTGGTACTCAAAGGCTACCAAAGCCTGAGAGCTAATGTGCCCGCCCGTTCTGTATGTATGGAATGTACGTAACGCTATAACTCTTGATAGAAATATCCATTTTGCTTCTTCAAATTTTGTTTATAGGTTCATTGTGAGAAGCCGCTTCCCTGATTAGTTTTGGGGGTTCATTGGTTAAGTATAAAGGGGGGAACAGGGGCCAATCCCCCACCGTTAATTTATATAAATGGGTTTTTCATACAGAATTATCCGATTTGCTTCAAATTTTGTTTATAGGTTCATTGTGATAAGGCGCTTCCCTGATTAGTTTTGGGGGTTCATTGGTTAAGTATAAGTATAAAAGGGGGGGACGGGGGGCTAATCCCCTCCTTAATTTAGATAAATGGTTTTTTCATGCAGAATTGGTCGATTTGCTTCAAATTTTGTATCTAGGTTCATTGTGATAAGACGCTTCCCGGATTAGTTTTGGGGGTTCATTGGTTAAGTGTAAAGGGGGTAGAACGGGGGCTAATTCCCCCTTAATTTATTGTCGTTTATTTTTCGAAGGGAAATATTCTTTGAAATAAGAGTATAATATACAATTAGTGTGAATAGCCTGTGAGCTCAATGCCATCAGTTTAACTGGGCACTTTTCTTTTTCTATTAGTTTTTTAGCTCACGGGTTTTAAAGCCTGAGAGCTAATGTGCCATGTAGGTTGATTATGTATGTATGTACGTAACGCGATAACTCTTGATAGAAATATCTGATTTGCCTCAAATTTTGTATATAGGTTCATTCTGATAAGGCGCTCCCCTGATCAGTTTTGGGGATTCATTGGTTAACTACAAAGTGGGGGGGGGGGGGACGGTTGGCTAATCCCCCTTAATTTAGATAAATGTATTTTTCATGCAGAACTATCCGATTTGCTTCAAATTTGGTATATAGGTTCATTCTGATAAGGCGCTTCCCTGATTAGTTTTGGGGGTTCATTGGTTAAGTATAAAGGGAGGGGGAAACAGCGGCTAATCCACCAACTTAATTTAGACTAGTAAATCTGCAGATCAGAAGACTCAACGTCAACTCTAAAAATGATTGTTTTTTAATTTCACTTTTCATTTTATTTAGCATCTTCCAATCTGCAAATGAAAACTTTTAAATTACATATACAGTGTCTCACAAAAGTGATGGGACACTTGTGCTTTATAAAAAGAAACTGCAATAAAATAAATAAACAAACATGTGCAAAAATTTTTTGGGTGTGTTTCATATTTGAAGTTAGTAACAATTATTACATAACATACATTTTGTCAAAATATTAAAATATTAATTTAGTAAAAATACAATTGTTCAGAACGGAGCAAAAAATGGCTCACATAAGTGATGGGACACTTACTTTTCCATCAAATATTTATCCACAAATTTTACTTTTTAAAAGGTTTTAATATTTTGTTGGATTTCCTTTTACTTTTAAAACATGATTTAATCTTTTTGGGATGGATTCGACTATTTTTTTTGTGATTTCTGGAGTGATTTTACCCCATTCTTCTTGAAGCACCGATTTTAGTTGTTGTTTTGAAGAAATGGTGTGTTTGCGAATTCTTGATTCCAATTCTTGCCAAATATTCTCTATGGGATTTAAGTCTGGAGATTGTGGTGGTGTTTTTATTATTTCAGGACAGTTATATAGCAGCCAGAGTCTAACGTTCAGAGCAGTGTGCTTGGGGTCATTGTCCTGGTAGAATTTAAAATCGTTATGAAGGTTCAATTTTCGTGCTGAAGATTTCAAATTTTGCTTTAAAATATCAATATACTTGTACTGATCCATTATACTGTCAATAAAAACAAAATTACCAACTCCAGCGGACGACATACACCCCCATACCATAACTCCTCCTCCACCATGTTTTACTGTTGGTACCAAGTTCTGTTTGCGAAGTTCTTCCCTGGGTTTTCTCCACACCAAGATTCTACCGTCAGAACCAAATATATTAAATTTACTCTCATCAGCAAATATAACTTTATTCCAGTAATCAGAATTCTTATTTATGTTGGATTTTGCGAAAGCTAGTCTGAGTTTTCTATTCTTTTCACTTACGAAGAATTTTTTCCTGGCTACTCTACCGTGATATCCAGCAGATCGAATTACCCTTCTAATAGTTTCAGGATTAACAATTATTCCATATAATGCTTGTAAATCAGCAACAACTTTTGAAGCACTAATTCTTGGATTTTTTTTAATATTTCGAACGATAATTCGCTTTATTCCATTGGATAGCTTTGATGGTCAGCCAGGTCTTCTTTTATCCTGAATCATATGATTCTTTTTATATCGTTTAATGATATTGAAAACTGTTGAACGACTCAAGTTAACTGTTTCAGCAGTTTTTCTAATAGATTTTCCACGTTCAATATGCAAATTAATAACTAATTTTCGAATTTCAGGCGAAGTTTCTTTTCGTTTAGCATTCATGACTACACAGAGCTAAAAAACACAAAAATTCCAAAACAAACTGGAGAGAAATACTGCAGACGATTTTATAAATTATTGCCAATTGCTTTTAAGTAAAAATAAAACCCCAAAAAATATTTTTATTGCTTATTTCAGGCGATTTTTGTTGCATATATAATGGTGTCCCATCACTTATGTGAGCTATTTTTTGCTCCGTTCTAAACATTTGTATTTTTATTAAATTAATATTTTAATATTTTGACAAAATGTATGTTATGTAATAATCTTTACTAAATTTAAGTATGAAACACACCCACAAAAAAAATGTGTACATGTTTTTTTAATTTATTTGATTAGTTTCCTTTTGTAAAGCACAAGTGTCCCATCACTTATGTGAGACACTGTATATTTATAGGCATATAAAATAATTCGAAAGTTTCAGAAATTAGAAACGTTAAATTAAACATGGTTTATGCATTAATATTCTGAAATTCTTATGAAGTTATTCTTGTAATTTTTTAGATAATATAAAAATACATTTATTAAAAAAATACATAAATATTGCAGCAAATTAGTGCGAGTTACTTGAATTTTATTATTTTGATATTCTTTGAAATAGGGTTAAAAAGAAATGCATTTTAAAATTTGTAAAAAAATATGAAAGTAAAATGTTTTATATTTCCCGAACAGATGCAAAAAAATTTCCAATAATTTAAACAATTAAGTTCTAAATTCTAATAAATGTATCGGCAAATTTTCAAAGCTTTTGGATATATTTACAACATCCATATCAAAAAATTAGCATCTATAACTTTGTTTAAATCCATTAATTCAAATATGTGATTTTCATTTCAGTTAAAAATGAAATTTGAAAATCGTCTGCGTTCCCATAGGAAAGCATTATGATTATGACCTAAAAAGAAATGTTCTATATTTTTCGAATAAATGAACCAAATGCAACTAAAAACTATACAGCTAATTCCGGGTACCTCACCAACATACCCACCAAAAATCAACCTAATCGGATCATTTTTGCGGCAGTTATTGTGGAACAGACAGACAGACAGAAACCAAAAACTTTTCGGGTCTCAACAGTGAGCCTCAACTGACGTTTCGGCAATAAATGGGTTTTTCATGCAGAATTATCAGATTTGCTTCAAATTGGAAAATGTTTATTTTGAATAGGCGCTTCCTTGATTAGTTTTGTGGGTTCATTGGTTAGGTATAAAGGAGGGAACAGAGGGTTAATCTCCCCCTTAATTTAACTAAATGGGTATTTAATGCAGAATTATCAGATTTGCTTCAAATTTGGTACAGGTTTATTGTCAATTTTTTTTTCGAGGGGCCTTATTCTTTGAAATAAGAGTATAATATACAATTAGTATGAATAGCCTGTGAGCTCAATGCCATCAGTTTAACTAGGCACTTTTTACTTTATTGATTTGTTACACATTGTTTGCTTCTAACGATGAAACTCATTCAGGCAGCGCATGTTCATGTAATTCCCATCTTTCTCCTTTGTTGCATGGCGTCAAATCTGTTCAATAGAATAAAATTGTTCAATTTTATTCTTCGCCTCTTTCTAACATTTATGAAAGCTGCTTCATAGCAGTATATATTTCGCAACACCAGAAGTCGAATATTTATGTAATTTAAACATTATTTTTGTTCTACATAGAAGATAGCGATATGTTGCACAATTTCTCTGTTTTGTTTAAACAAAACCTTTCGTAACGTCACAACTTTAATGTGAAATCAACAGAGAAATTGTGCAACATGTGTTGTACTAAATCGTTATGTTACACGTGGAACAAAAATGATGTTTAAGTTTATAATTAAGTTTAGTATTGAGTTATTTTAATCATTTGAACTTCATAAACATTGGAATTTGAGTGTTTCTATGGGGACCGTCTATGTTCAAATATTTGATCTGTTATTATTAGATACAGAATATATATATCCCCGATACTGTGATAATTTTCATTCTTAATTTGTTTAAATTTTTATTGTATCGTTTGCATGCAGTAGTGTAGTCGTGAAAAGGGTTCTGGGTCATTCCATGGTAACTTACGTTACATTTAGAATAATTGACTTCAGTAATTTTAGTAATATAACACTAAAAAAATTCAAAATGTAATGTTTATATGATTTGTTAATTAAACCTAACAAAGCTAAATTTGGATAAAAATTACTTAAATTTAGTTACTATTTCTTGAACGCTAAAAATTATATTTTCTATGGTAACTTACGTTTTTGACAAAAAGAACGTATGTTACCATAATAAATATAATGGCCAGTGTTAAAAAAATAGCACTAAAGGTAGATAATTTTCATCCAAATTTCGCTTTGGATAGGTTTAATTAACAAATCATATCAATATTACATTTTCAATATTTTTTGGTGTTATATTATGAAAATTACTAAAGAAAATTATTCTAAATGTAACGTAAGTTACCATGGAATGACCCTTCTCCGTCATTTCGTCGCGCACAAGTCATCACCGAATTCATCGCAGCGTCAATTCGTCGCGGGGACAACTCATCGCGGCGTCAATTCGTCGTGGAGTCAATATGTCGCAACGTCAGTTCGTCGCAACGAAAATATATTTAAAAGCTATGATAAAATTAAAGATAATTTAGTAAAATTATTTAATGATGTAAATTGTTAGTTATAATTCTCTATATCTGAAAAATAAATTATCATTAAATAATTTTACTACATTATCTTTAATTTTATCAACATAGCCTTCAAAAACATTTTCGTTGCGACGAATTCACACCACGACGAATTGACGCTGGGATGAATTGTGCGCGATGAATTCTGCGCGACGAATAGACGCGACACCCGTAAAAAGACAAGAGGCTATAGAGAAACCAGGGTTGTAAAAAACCCCAGCCCGGGCGGGTTTTATTAAAAAACCCGGGTTAAATGGGCAATTTTCCCCGGGTAAATTGGGTTAAAATGCCAAAATGTGGACTGTGATTCCACCTTCCTCACAAATAATAATCTTCAGGGTTGCTACTGTATAGGGAAAACTGGAAAAACTGCGGGAATTTAAAAATGAGTACTATTAAAAAAAAAGAATTTTACTAAATTTTGGTATGTAAAATTTATCCATTGAAATTTTGAAAATTCACAGAGGAATTATTGAGGGCAAATTAAATTTTTTGCTCAGGAAAGCGGAAGGAATTTAATTGTCGAAATAAGTAGCAATCCTGATCTCAAATACAATCTTTGTGAACACTTCATAGTCTAATAGATGGGAATGACTTCATAGTCTTAATAATGATCTCAATATTTTTCTTAAAATATTTCTTAAAATACATATATGATCCCTTTAATTTAAATAACAAACAAATTTTAAATTGCAAAGCTATCAATTGCATGCTATTTAATAATAAAATATAAATATAACTTTAAAAAAAATTACTCTATTGAAATTATCATAAGATTAGCAAATGTTGTTAAAAGAAAATATCTTACAACAAAAATTTTTCTTATATGTATGTATAATCTATTCATATATGTTAAATTTTTAGTTTTTAATACAATTCATTTAGACGAAATTATTCCTATTCAAAAACTTCTCCTAATATTACCATGTGACCTCCATTTTGCCTTAGCCTAAATGCATTTCTTTTTGAATTAAAACAGTACCTGTGCACAACTATCCTTAATTGTCCCTATTGTAGGCTATTCTTATTTCAATTAAAAAATAATACTATATCCATTATAAATAAGATATATATATATGTATATATATTACAAACACAAAGTAGATTACTTTAATTTTTAATAGGCTGATGCAATAAGACTAAATATTGCAAATGATCATTTGTTAAGTTTAGTTTTAAACATTTACATTTTGCCTTCACTATTCAATAAAAAAACAACTAAAAAATGATGCAATCTGTAGAAGGATTATCATCACTGCTCATTGTTATTACTTGTATTTAAAATTCCAAAGCAGCTCTCTGATTGGTTAATGGCATTGCAATATATTATCAAACGTTTTTTAATGGTAATTCTATAACTAATTTTTTTTATTATTATAACTATGAATAAAATATTTTCTGTAACTAAATTTTATTTTTATAACTATGAATAAAATATTTTCTTTGCATATACTATTCTAATTAATTTAATAAATATAATAAGTTTAGTAAATATAATACTCTTGAAGCTAACTTGAAAAGCTTAAATTTACATTTTAAATTAAAATCTAAAACGTTTTAAAATTACAGGGATCCCAATCTAAAAGTGCAAGTAAATTAGTACAAATATATTTTCTAAGATTCAAAGAAGAGACTAAATAAAACAAAATAACCATAAACTGTGAACAAATATATCATTTGTTCCTTTCCAGAAATATATTTTTTAAAAAGCCCGGGTTTTTTAAAAAAAAACCCCAGCCCGGGCGGGCAGCTGGGCGGGTACCCGGGCAGCTGCCCACTACAACCCTGAGAGAAACAGATACTGAGTTTCTTAAAAATAAAAATGTAGAAGGTGTATGGCGTGTATCCTCCACTACAGCCCTGTTTGCATATATAAGGTAAAGCATGTTGGGCATGCAAACGGTCAGACAAACGTGACTTTTTAAAATCCTATTTAAACTCCCATACAAAGTTGAGCGTTAAACACATCCTTAAAAAAAGTGTGCTCGTAAAAAGCAAAAATTAATGCCGACTGCAGGGCCACTAAATGAAAACAAGTTGAAAATTTTACGTCAAACGTGGCAAATGAGGTGCGTTTGTGCTATAACTAGTTTGATAAATATTCAGATCTTGGTGCAATAGCTGTTGCACTCTTACGCAAAAATGTAGGAATACAAAATTTATTTTATGTGGTAGCTTTTCATACTATAGTTATTAATTTTATTTTATGAAATTAAGTTTCAATACACTTTTACAAACAATTAATTACATTTCTGTTACATTAAAATTATACTATGCACAAATATCCAATCCAAGACAATGTTAAAAAAAAAAAAAATAATAATCATTATTATTTCCATGAAAAAAAAAAATGAATTATAGCGTCTATTATTATGATACGATTAATTTCAGCAATAAAAGAAGTACATTTTAAGTTGGCAACATGTTATCTTTTGTTGACATTTACTGAAAATTCCAATGGGAAACAGCATTGAAAATTTCAGAACTTGAAATCCATATTTAGACACTTTTTCCATTTAATATCTATTTCTCCGGAAAAATCTATCCAAACAATTGTCAGTAGATTATAGGATTGCTATAATCAAATAATTTTAGTATGCAAATTCGGTATTTAAATTCAGTAATGCGGAAATAATGCAATTCCATCTTAAATGGGAACCATGGCAACCTAGAATCATTACCTATCATGAGATATTGAATTAATTACGTATGATAGGATTTAATAGAATAAAGAAAACTTTTATTCATGTATTTTTAAGTTTTGGTTCGATTTTCATAAAGTTTGAAATGACTCGACAAAATTCTGCAACGATTATATGTATATCAAATTTCTAACCTTTCGGTTGGGTAGTTTTTGCGCTGTTTGTATGCAGACAGACGGACGGGCTAGGCGACGACTATAGGTGCCACGTATTTATAAATATAATTAAGAACGCACGTAAAAAGTTGCCATTAAAAAAATGTCTGCTGGTGGCCACTTTTTCTACTCGGAGAGAGTAAAGTTTTAATGTCATTAATGATTTCACTTTGCTAGTTTTAAATAAGCATTTAATTTTAGATAAATACTAAAAGAAATTTTAACAAAAAGGCGATTCAACCGTTACGTGTGTGACTTTTAGAGAGAGTTTTTTTGCAAATTGAGACAAATTTGGCAGTGAAATTATTTAGATAACGTTTTACTTTTTTTTAATTGCTATTACAGGACACATACATAATCATTTTTGTAGCGACACCTTTACTCTAAAGTGATAGCAATCTTCTTTTTTAAATAGTAAAGTCGTTGTTACGTGTGTGACTCAGAAAACTCACACGTAACAACGACTTTACTATTTAAAAAAAAAATAATAATAATGTTATTACTTTAGACTAAAGGTGTCACTACAAAAATGATTCAGTATTTTTCCTGTAATAGCAATAAAAAAAAAGTGGGTAAGTGTGATCGAAGATCGCTCAAAGGGTTTCGTTTAATATTCCTTTCAAAACACTTTATCCCTTTCTTTAATAGATTCAAATACATTTCATTTAGCAAAAAAAAGTCATGATTTTTATAAAGTAAAAATTTACCGGTCTATTTTTTCCTTTTTTCGAATATCTAAACCAGCCGGATAGCGGTCCAAGCCCGCTGTTATATTCTGTCATAATAATATCCGTCACACGGACTAAATACAATATTTAAAAAAATAATTTCAAAATTAAACAAATTGTACACCTTCAAAATGTTAAAATATGCGAATATTTCCATAATCGGATTTTTATCACGATTCAATATGTTTTTCAAACTCATATATTTACTATTCTCTATTATTTATATTGATACTCACTTTGTATTATTCTCAAACATTCGAAAAATTCGTTAAACTTCCTATATGATGTCAGATTTTCTTTTTAATTCTCTAATGACGTGATATTAATCTGCTTTGTCCACTTACACATACTCATATACTCCTTGTATTATTGAGAAATCTTAGACATTTTCCGTTTTATTACGACTATGACGTCAATCAATTTTATTTCATATTTATCTTTCTTTCAATTGGTGAAACTTTTTATTTCATTTTCATTTTTCACGTGAAAATCGTCTGATAGAAAATTAATTATTGTAGAAAGAATTTCATTATGGATTTTAAATCTTTGGCATCTGCTATAACAAAAAATGTTTCAATTTAATAGGAAAAGGCTGTTAGAATTTTGGTTTTTTATCTCTCTTTATTAAAATAATACGAATTTTTCAAATTTTAATATTTTGAGCTCTTTACAGCTGCTATTCAGATTTATACACTAAGTTTCAACTATGTAAGTGACATACTTTTTAAGAATGGCTCTGTGACGGACAGACAACGGAGCGGGGGTAATAGGATTTCGTGAGATGAACGAAACCCTAAAAAGTAAAACGTTATCTAAGTAATTTCTATTCCAAATTTATCTCAATTTGGGAAAAAAAAAAAAAAAAAAAACCTCTAAAAGTCACACACGTAACGGTGGAATCGCCCAAAAGCTTATTGTTTAGCAGTTTTAATTTTTTTTTTTTTAAATGGCCACTAATAACATTGCTATTACTGTCCTCTAGCCACTAATAAAATTTTCCAGTTTTGCTCTTTATCTGCTCAAAAGTTATGCAGATCATACTCGCGCAATGAGAGATCATTCTAAAAATTTCTATCTTTGAAAGGGCATATATGCATATGTTTTTTATGTGACCGCCATATCTATTATAAAGTTGGAAACCCACTTCAAGTAGTAAATTAGGTATTGTTATGTTATGAAAAACAACAAAAATATTTTATTCGGTAAGAAAAAAAAATGTATGTATATTTCATATAATCTTGTAAAATAACCTTATTTTATAATGTTCTTGTATTTAGAAATATGACATATATTTATTTGATGACAGATGTGTTTTTAATAAACCGAGTTGTGAAGCAATAAATGTGGGTGCTCTTTGACATGATTAAAGCGGGGAATGTTTACATTTTGAAAAAGGATTTGCAACGATAAATCGTGGTTCCACTGCATTCTGTTATTCATTCGTTTAATTTTTCATCTGTAACACATTGTTTGCTTGTAACGATAGAAATCTTGTTCATGTCATTCGCCACCTTGCTCTATGCTCTATGATGGTAGCATGACGTCATTCATTATATCGGTGATTAAACTTGTTTGAGTTTAATCTTTGTCACTTACTAACATTTGTGTAAGCTGCTTCATAGTAAACAGTTTATAGATAGCAGTATCAAGTTAGAATATTAAGCACTTAAAAATGATTTTTGTTGTACATGGAACATAGCGATTTAGTGCAACGTATGTCGCACAATTTCTGTTTTGATTCAGGGATTGTTTCCAAGTTGAGATATTATGAAAGATATTCATTCGTTTATACGCGTATATACAATGCATATTTCTACACGTGTGTATTGTATATTTTTGTATGCACATATGTAACAGCCAGCTGCTTGTTTTTTCGATGGTAAAAACTTCGCTGAAAAAAAAAAAATCCTAATTAATAATGATAAAAACTCGGTATTCTTTTTTATTAAAACACTAATTTTTTTATAATTAGAATCCCCCGCATTGGATGGCTGTGAAACAGGGGTTGTATTGGTTTTAACCCTTAAAAATCCGGTTTAACCATTCTGGTCCCAAAACTCATTTTGACTGAGAAAAAAAATTAAAATTTATTTTGTTAAATGATAAATTTAGTACAACATTTGGATGGGTTTGTCCAAATAATATTAAAAAATAATTTAAAACAGCATTTGAAAGTGTTTACTCAGTACCATACTTTAATTTTCATTACCTTAAAATTTTACAGCACAGGATATTTCTAAAGATAAGCAATTATCGTAAGTATTGAAACATTTTTAATAATTTGATTACATATCTAATTTTATATAAAAAGTGGAGGAAACTAAATTATATTAAACAAAAGAAACTTTCTAAAAATTTTGTTTAGAATTAAAAAAAATATTACAAATAACAAGTGTTGCTGTATTAAGCTAAGACGATTTCATAGATTATTCCGCATAAGATCAATCTTTCTAAATTTATTTGCAGACACATATGCTTTCATTTAATAGGACTCTTTGGATTTTTAACCTTTCCAGCTCTAATTCATGTTTGATTCTAATTTTTTCAACCCCTTCTTCTTTTTCTAACTTTTCCCGCTTTTACTAATGCTTCAATTTCTAACTTTTCAGATCTTTCTTATTTTTCTAACTGATACTTTTCCCGCGCTATCCGTTCAGTTACAGTAGTGTTAGTTAACTCTCTAATGCCATCTTCCTCACAGTTTTCGCTTTCCGTAATCTTTTTAACACTAGAACTACCATGAGCCGTCATTTAGATAGTTACCAAATGAATATATTCCGATTCGAACCAGAAATTTCTTTTTAAAATAAATTAAATATAAAACTCACAGAAATACGTTAAATGAATAAGTTAAGTAGTTTTAAATAAAATTTCTGGTGTGAAATAGTTTTAAAAAACTTGAGTAAAATTTCCGGTAGTTCTAGTGTTAAGTAACATCGTTGTATCTCCGAGAATGCAATTCGCACTTTCTTAGCTACGTCTGAAGATCAACCTTTCTTAATTTAAGTAAATAAGCTATATACCTTCTACTAATTAACTATTCTACTATAATATTTAAGTATATTAAATTAATAATATTTCCCTGAATTTCTACTCTAGCACAGTTACCTTAACTAATGATGTTATAAAACGTTTTTCAAAGAAGCAATATACCTTAATGCAACACTCTGATATAACATACCTTCACTTGAACACTGATAACACAATTTACTCCTAAGGATAATAATACAAAGCAGTTTCAGTAGGGAGACTAACAGCAAAACAGTTTAATTAAAAAGTATTAATAATTTCATTGCATATGGTCAGTTGCTTCTGTTTCAATGGTTAATTTTTGCAATAAGTTTATATATATATATATATATATATATATATATATATATATATATATATATATATATATATACATATATATATATATATATATAATTATAATATCTATGAATTTCAAAAACATATCAAGTTCTAATATCATTCTACTAAAATCTACAAAGAGATAATTAATGATAGTGTGTAATCAGAATACCACATAGCTAATAATTAACTTGTGCAATCATAAAATTACCATAGCATGTGCTTCAATGGTAATTAGCCAAATTTACTCATACCTGAAGAACATTTAAAAAGAAAGAGAGAGAAAGGGGAAAAAAATTATAAATTGGAGTTGCTATTAAGTAAACACAAATGGATTAACAAATTAATTATGAACATTATTCAGTGGAAAAACTGGACCACAAGAGAACCAATCAAGAATTGGATATGAAAAAACATATGTGGATGTACTCGTCAGCTTGGCTGCACCCACATGTGTTTTAAAAATAATTCAGTATTTCATAATTCTACTGGCATGATGCTAAGAACAGTAGAATCAGCCAAGTATACTGAATTATTACCAGACAACAATTGGAAAAATTTAAAATTGGAAATATGTAAAATGTAAATAAAAAACCATTAAGAAATATATAATATATCACTTACAACGATTATCCTAAAATCTTTATAAATCACCACACTGAATTACCACCAGATATCATTTTTGAAATAATATTGTAAATTAGAACCCTTAAATTGTAGAAAAAATGTTTTACTCACAAGAATGATCCAAAATCCTCAAAATATAGCAACTTCTGCATAATGATCAATTCCACATGGCACGTGTCAAACATGTTGACATTCGAGTCGAGTTGAGAGAAATGATTTGAAAGACAAGTTGAGAGCTCATTTTTTTTAAAACACAACTCTATCAATGACACCCCAACACAAAATAATTCAAAAACACACAAAACTATTCTGTTGATAATACTCTTATAACAAAATTATATCCGTGAATATATAATTACTCCATCTAATTTTAATTCCTGAAAGTAAAATTAATATACAAGCAATAGCTCCCTCTATAGTTAAATTAAAAATAATATCAATAATATCATCAACTAACTAAAACGTAAAGTGTCGCCATCTGTTGGTATTATAATTATTCATAATTAATATTTAGTTACATATCCATATTATTATTAACAAAATCACTTCATTAGATTTAATCAATATATAAATTTTAATAAACAATACTTCCTTGTAGTTTTTACATTAAATTCGAATAAAATCCTACAATATGAATAAATATACACAGAATTTATTCATCCTGCACAGCATTTCAGATGTTCTTAACAAGAGTATATTTTGTAAAAGAGATATTATTTTAAAACAAAGTGCTATGCTGCCAGCTGTGTTAAACCACTGATATATATTATAAACTTATAATTAAATTATTAATTTTTTATTGTTACTTCTACTTAAATATATTTTAGACTTGTTATTAAATAATTAATGTATTGTTTATACTTATACTTAATTATATTTTAGATTTCAGAGATTAATTTAATATCAAATTAAATAATTATTATTATTACTACTGTGCTTCAATCAAATTTATGCTATGCAGTAATTAAAAATACTTATTAAATTTAATTTCATAGATAAAAATAAAAAACTATATATATATTTATACACTTTGCAAATAGATATGTTTGTGAGTTATAATAACCAATGTTATCCATGTATAATTTTATGTGTTATTGTATAAGTTAAATTATAAATGTATGAAAACTGCTCATCAAAGACACCCTAAACATATGTGATCGGCAACGCACAATCACATACTATACAGAGTGTATATAATGTTCAATCAAATTTTAAATTTCCTAATATGTTATAATTGTATTAATGTATGTTATAATTGTAATATTATATCTATTGTTATATGTTATCGCACATTAAAACAAAAATTTTATTACATACAGTGTTAATAATTAAATGATATAATAAATGTTATTTAAAAGAGTTGATAATTGAATTTATCATAAAAATTGGATAACCATATAATTTTGCTTGATCTCGAATAAATCTAATATTTTTGTTTTTATTTATATCTGAGCATAAGTATTTTATACGATGTAGATAATTGATAATTATATTTTTATATACAGATTTATGTAAACATGAAGCATAATTGGTAAAAATATTTACTTTAAATGGAAAATCAAATCTCTTATCATAAATATCAAAAATTAATTTATAATTATTATTAATATTGATTTTTAAGTCAAGAAAGTTAATATTATTATTAATTAAATCATTTTCGCTTAATTTAAGTTGAGTAGGATAAAAATTGAGTGGGGATGTGCAATTTTTTTCATTGAAATAAAATATGATAATGTCATCAATATAGCGATAAAATACATAATCATTGTTCGTACTAATATTTCTTTCATAATAATATAAGTAAAGGTCAGAGAGAATACTAGATGCTGTTCCGCCCTGCGGAATTCCCTGGCATTGTTTATAAATAATATTGTCATATATGATGTAATTATTATGCAATGTAAAATTTAGTAAAGTTTAAAAAAAATTTACTGAAATATGTTCTTTTAATTTTAATTGAGATTTAAATTCTTTAAATAATATACACATTGTTTTATGTAAGTCTTTTATATCAATGTTATTAAATAAATCATTAAAATCCAATGTTTTTATGAATTTTACCGGATTGATATTATGTATTTTATTAATGAGTTGAAAACTGTTTTTTAGGCAATGTTGGTTATTATGTTTTAACGTTATATCATATATCTGCTTTAAAATATTAAGTAGTAAATTACTTGCATTATTATTATATGTGTTACACCCGATGGTAACTGTGCGAAATTTAATAGGATTTTTATGAAATTTTGGAATTATAACAAGATAAGGATAATTTAAATTATTACATTTGATTTTTAGTAATTTGTGATAATTTAATAATTTTCTATTATTTATTTCAATACTTAATTTAGTTTTATTAAAAATATTACTTGTGTTGATTGCATTGTGAATTAACACTTTATAGTATTCTTTACAAATGATAGCATAATTATTTGGAGATTTATCTACATAAGTAATTATAAATTTGTTTTGTAATTCTGATATATGTTTATTTATATTATTAAAAGCTGCATGTGTAATATGATGATAATTTTTCATAATTTCATTTTTCATTTTATCTATAACAGAAAATCTCCATTCACTAAAATACTCGATTGATTTATTGTAATCAATAGCAATTTTATATATAAATAAATCAATATCTTGAGTAAACTGCAATATTATGGATTTGATATTACACTTATATGGAAGGCGAAATTTTTTTCCATTATGCATTAAGTTTTGTAAAATAGGTTGTTCTACAATATTAAGATCACCAGTAATGATATGACCATGTGTTGTATTTATGTACTTTTGATATTTTGGGTCATTACAGTAACATGGGTAATTATTTGAAGAGACCATTTGTTTTGCAAAAGAATTGTAATTAAAAATTTTACGTCCAAGTGTGCGATTATATTTGTATGTCTTGTGAATGGTAAAATTTTTTATTGGAAAATTGTTAGTAATGTTGTTTATTATATTGTGTAAATTGATATTATTAAATACATGATTGGAAAAATTTATAATTAAATGTATTATTAGTTTTATATTTATGTTTATTAGAAAGACATGTATTTAATAGGTTTGCTCTATAATGTAGAATATCATAAAAGATATCACAAAAATGTGTTGAATATTGATTCTTTTTAAATACCTTGAAATATTGGTTCAAATATTTCTTTTTTATACTAAAAACATGTTTTCTTATATCAAGCCAACAATAATCATTACAAAATTTTGCCTCAAGATCATCAAGCTCCTTTTGAATTACAATATCATCAGTGTATTTTTTGTTATTATGTTTACCTCTACCAGATCTTGAAGTTTTTTTTATGTTTGAAAAATTTAATCCTGAATAAAGATTTTTATAATTTTCATATTTAGTTAAATCTGAAAATACAGGATGTGATTTTTTGTATACTAATTGATTTAATCCATAAGGATATGTAGTATTAAAATGTCTTACATATTTAGATTCTAGAAAAAGTCGTTCAGTAAAATTTTTTTGTATTTTAAGTATTTTAATAGTAATATTTTTAAAATCATGATTTTTGAAATGAGTATATTCAATATTATGAGTTGTTTGAAATTTAGATTTTTTATATTTATCAATATGAGAACGATGTAAATTTAGCCGCTTATGTAATTTTTGTCGAGACTGTCCTATATATTCCATATTACACGAATTGCATTTCAATGAATAGATTACATTGTATGCTTTGCAAAATTTTACCAAATTAAGATTGTTATTATTTGAAATCTGTGACTTATCAGCTAATGGACATGTAAGGCAACGCTATATATATATAATTTAACAAATTACACACACACACACACACACACACACATATATATATAATTTAACAAATTACAATAACCATTGGGAAAATGTTCCGAAAACTTAAAAAAACGTACTTTTGTGTTATAGCGGTTGCCACAATTATGATTATGCCAAGGGTGCAGTTATGATTTCGACAAGATCATCGCAAAGTTTATATATAGGATGCTTGGCGATTCATCCTTGGGGGCCCGCTATAACACGAAAGTACCAAATTTACAATATATTAATGAAAACAGAACTAAAAATGTTATATATATATATATACTAGCTAACCCGCCCGGCGTTGCCCGTGCCCGAGATAATTACAATCTAAGAGAAAGGTGTTAACCCCCTCCCTCCCCATACCCGCAAATATAATGAATAATTTGTTCAAGGGAACCACCGTCTCGTACATTAACGCGATCATTAAAAAAAGAATTACATTTTTCTGATAATTGGAACATAACGAAGACGCTACGCTAAAATAGCCGGCAGATGACACCCCTTCCCGACCTCAATTTCAAATCTATATTTTAATTAGTTACCTAAATATTTGTTCATTAGTAAAACTTGGCAATTATTTCCTTTTATTTTCGCAAACTAAATGAGAGGGATCGGCCAGAGAAACAGATCTCTTTGTAGTTCAGTTTTTAATGAAAGCCGATCCCTGTCTGAAAATTTCTGGGATCGTTTTCACTGGCGCCGGCAGATTTTTGGCAGTTTTTTGCGTAAATTAAAAAAAAATTACCAACCGAATTTTTTAAAAATCACGTAGTCAGATACAGAATATTTTTTTACATATGCTCAGAAATTTTCAATTTGATATCTCAATTAGTTTTCTTAAAATTCGCTAATTAGTTAAATAATTTCGAATTCGTTCATTTCCGGTTGCAAATCCAATGTGCCTGTCAGTTTCTTTCGCCATTTTGATTTAAAACATGATATTTTAGAAGCGATGGTTAATGAGAATCTAATTAATATCTAGGCTAATTATCAAAATATTAAAATTCTGAGGCTCAGGTATACACATGGCCATACCTTGAACTATCCACACCTAAATTTCCAGCCTTCTAGGTGAGCTAGATTTTCCTAGCCATCGCCAACAGACACACACACACACACACACACAGAGCGAAACTTTCTTTTTTTAGTATAGATATATATATATTTCATATATTATTATAATGTCATACATGCTTTATAATTTGGCGATAAATCTTGGTTGCTTGGCGATTCATCCTTGGGGGTCGCTATAACACGAAAGTACCAAATTTACAATATATTAATGAAAACAGAAACAAAAAATTTATAAGATTTCTCAAATGACGTCAATTTTGGAATTCAGCTTTTCTTCATATCTGATAATTTGCATCTATTATTTTTGTAACGATTTTATGCATTTCTATTGCCTATTCTTCTAAAGTTACAGAGTTTCGTTAAAAATTCTTTTAAAGTTACAGAATTTCGTTAAAAACGCTTAAAAAAAATAAAGTGACGACGTCAAGAGATCCATTCTCGACCGAAAACAACAACCATTTTCCCAATGGTTAATAATAATACTGATACAAAATCATTTGAATAAGACTACTAATAGGTAAGCAATTTGAATAAAAATACTAATGCCAACCAAATTAAACTAGTCGTTGGAGGCCACCGTAATACTTACCCATCATGGATATGCATAATGTAAAATATTAAAATAAAAATGTGTAAACTACTTATAAAATGCATTGCAATTCAAATAAAATCGTGGCTTGATGACGTCATAAACTTTAAAGCGGGGCTAACGCAGAGGGCTACCGTGGTTGAAAGTCACGTGACCGTCGCGGTCTTACTGAAAATGTCCTTTGACGCGCAGCTGTACTCAAACACAAAGGAATTCCATTACTTTGATTTTCGTGTATTTAAAACCAATTGTTCCAAGATTTATTAATAAATACAAACGCAATTTTCATTGCGATTCGTTTATTTTATTTTAATTGTGTTAAGAGGTTTTATTAAGTTTTGGTTCATCAATTAATATAAAGACGAGATACTTAGGATAATCTATCGAATGTAAGTATATTAACCATTTTTCCGTTTTGATGTAATATGCATAACATTTAATTGTGCAATGTTATATACTTTAAATCGTTGTAAATATGATAATTTAGTTAACAGAATGACGGTAACTTTACTTATATGAAATAAAACAGCTGAGTAAAATCGTGAGAGTATTATTGATTATATATTTTTCTAAGGGTAGCTCCGGTGGGAGGACATTACAAAGTTTCGGGATAATTTTTCATATCTAGACCATTAATAAATCTAAAATACGAAATCATTTGTAGGGAATATCACCCCTTGAATTCATCACTGCATTACTGATCTTGGCGATGTAGTTTTTTTTTTTTTAAAGATACCTATGCATTTATTTATATGATAATGTTTGTTTTGTATTGTTTAAATATAAGTAAAGCTAATTTATTTTAAATGAATATGTCTTTACTTGCACTATTTATTCTAAAAGTTTTTCGCTTATTAATATAAACAAATCGAAATTTTTAATAAGTTCAGATTATTTTTAAAGATTTAATATTCAGAATACTACACGTTATTACGGATTAATATTAAGAATACTATACATATGATACTTTGCATTTTGGTTCCTTTAAGCAATTCATGATTTTTTAAATGTATATATGAATGAAGTGTTATTTTAATATATTTATTAACAAATTGAATACAATTCCACTAATAAATGTGTTGTTATTATTTTTTTTTGTTTATAATAAAATAATAAATCAATAAATTGAGATTTTGAGTGAGCACAAAGAACAAATTGCCAGATATTAGTTCAAACTTTTACATTTGTACCATATATTTTCAGTTATGTTGTGTATGAATTTCTAACAATCAAACTTTGTTTTACAAGGAAATCCGACATGCTTAGTTGTATATGCTTATCATTGTCCCCATAATTTCTGTTTAAAGTATTGCCATATTTTCCCATATTTGTCTTTGTGTATGTATCATTAATCAGGACTGATATATATATACAGGATGTCCCTAAAAGATTGAAACACATTTTAACTTTTAACACTTTCCAACATAGTTCAAAAGTGTTTACGAATTCGGTTTGTCTGTCTGTCCGTCTGCCGTCTGACTGTCCGAGCTGTAAAACTCGCGTAAATATATCCGGATAGTCATGCAATTGATATATGTTATTGGGGTTTACTATAGCATGTTCGGTATTAAAAATGAAGTGTGTAGCACTTATACTTTTTTTACAGGGGCACTCAAAAGAATGCCGTTACACGGGTTGGTCTACTTGGAAAAATTGTTTGCAGTGCATTTTAATGATGTGACACTATTTCAAATATATTGAAATTGATACACTACACGATGCTTACTATCGAACATGGTACGTCTAACACTTATAATTAGAAACCGAAATGAATTCCATTGCATTATGGTTTAATGTGTAAAATTGTAATCCTGTTACACTATTACAAACATTGATATCAATTTCTGGGATGCACTAAGACATGCTTTCTGTAGAATATGGAGTGGAAAGCTTTTTTCTTTCATTTACAGTGCTTCTTTTAAAGTATTCTTTTAAATATTGGTCTACGGGAGAAAAACGGTTTATAGAGTATTTTAATTATTTTACGCTATTTCAAATATAATGAAATTGATATACATTATTGAGGTATACTACAAGATACTTATGTGCATAGCATTTATCGTTCATTTACAGGGACACACAGAATATTTCGGGTACAGTTCTGTGTCTGAAGTATTGTTTATAAGCCATAATTGGAAGTCGGATATTAGTAAGGTTTGCGTTTAACTAAATTTTTAAATGCTATGAGGTATGTATAAATGCTACAGATCATATACAGGGCTACACAGAAAAATTCGTAAGCATTACGGTGCATCAACTTAAATTGATTAAAATAGGCTTTTAATCGAGTTATGCCTTTCGAGTATACCAAGAAAATTTTGTTGAATATAAATAAAATCATATACAGGGCCACGCAAAGAGCTGAATACATGGCTGCATATGTATGATAATTTCTGGAAGTGTGATTTCAACGTGTATTTTCCTAAATTAAACTGTAGCTTAATATGTGGCGTGTATAAAAAGCTTAAGGTAATATATAGGGCTGTACAAAATAATTTAAGTATGTTTCCGTCTATTGGTAGAAATTGCTGAAGATGATTTTCTATCTGTGTTATGTGTTTTATTTCTAAACTAAATTGTAGTATACTGTAGCATTGTTGCAGTTGTATGTTGCATATTGTAGCTAAATTGCAGCATTTGTAATACCACGTATATACAAATGTATAGCTTATATACAGAGCTGCAGAAAGGAATTGGAGAACTTTACCGGCTGTGGACGGTAATTGCTGCAATCTGCTTTTCAAATGGGTTTTCTCAAATGCCTTATTAAACAGCGATATCTATGCTTGGTGCATGATTTTTCTTTCTTGTTTTACATGATGGAGATTATGTGGAAATGTAAATTGCCAAAGTGTTCAAAATTAAGTAAGAAATAAATTATATCAATGAAAGACTTTTTTTAAAATAATTTTGAAAAAGTTACACTTAGAAAAAAAAATTATCAATTCTCCTTAGACGAATTTGGTCAGTTAGACATTTTTTGCACTTTTGATATAACTAGATTTTTGAACTTTTAACAAGAACTTTTGATGTAAAAAATTGCATGCACGTACCTTTAAAATTAGTTCTGAATTATTAATATTATTAATATATGTCTACGTTAATATTTATTATTAACAGAACTTAAAAAGCTCTCTTATACAATTTTTCATACCATTTAAATTAATATTGAATAATTGAAAATAGCGACATTAATGTCATTTTTTAGATAAAAATATGTTAACAACTGTGAAAAAATTCCATCCCAAAATAAATACATCTAAATAAAGCAATACGCCGGCAGAGAACATGTCAAGGGACTAATATAGATTTAAATCCTACAAACGAATTTTTTTTTTTAAGTAATTCTCAAAGCTCCTTATAATTTTCTATAAACTTCAAATACATAACTAAGTTTTTATAATAATGCTTCTCTAATTATTTTGGAGTGCTACCTAAATTATATATTATACAACTAATATTATTACGATTACATTTTGTTTATGATCAGTTAGATTTATTGGTATTTGGTTGTAAAATAAATATGTTTTCTTCCCCAGAAAATGACCCTTTCCCAAATTCTATAGAAGGGAAGAACTCCCCCCTCCCATTTACCTTTCCAGCCTTCAAAAAAGTGAAAGCGCATCCCTTCCCTTTCCCTTTTGTTCACCACTCTCTCAAATAAAGCAGGTAGAAGAATGGATTCTCCCTCCACGAAGGGGGAATAAAAATGGAATGAACAGGAATTTAGAAGGAGTATTTCCTAGGGGTAGGGTTGTGAGCAGTGAAGGTCAATAGGCGAGCTGTTCATTACCCAACCGTCTTGATTCTTCTTAATTCTGTTCCCAGCTTTATCCACTACTCAAAAAAGTTGAGGCTTGCGAAGTAAAGCCGAATTTGCACTGAAAAATTAAGACTTTTGCTTCTCGTTTTAATATATTATATGCTCAGAAATAAATATTGACCATATTTCACATATATTTTTTAAATACTTAAACTAAAATTTTGAAAATTTTATATATTATATAAAGTGTGTGTTCAAAGACCGTGTATAATTTTCATGCAAAAATATTGATATTAGGGTACAAAAGTCCCCCCCCCCCCACCTTTTTCCTCTCTCTCTCTTTTTTCGATAATAGTATTTTTTTCTCAATAACTTAAATTGTTCTACAGCTTTGAAATTTTTATATGCTAAATAAATCATAGTATCTAGTATGTGTTATTTTTTTTTTTTTTTTGTATTTACAGTTTTTACTTTTGACATTATAACTGTTTATAAATTATTTTATTTAATATACTTAAAATTATGATAGTATTTTGAACTTTTTATAAGATTTAATCACCATTCCTCTGGCAGGAAAAAATTATTGAAAAAATATTAATTTTTATATATTTTGTGTGTTAAAAATATTTTATTTATTCTCTGAGATTAGTATTGAGCACATTTCATTTTGTTTTAAATATTTATTTTTCTACTAAATCTTTAAATTTTTTTATATATTATATAAAATATATATCCCATGACCGTCTATAATTTTGGTGGAGAAATATTGATACTTAGGGTATAAAATATCTGTTTGAAAATTTAAAAAAAAATAATCGACAATTTTTTTTTTTCCAAAATCGTCAATTGTGCTTCAATTTTGAAATGTTAAATAAATTATATTTACGTAGTTTGTGTTATATTTTGGTGTATTCACAATGATTTGTAGGATATAAAGGGCTCAATTATTTGTTTTTCAGTTTTAACAACTTGATACCTGGTTACAAATTATTTTAATTAGTACTTAAAATTATCCCAGTGTTTTGAAATATATGTAAGATTTGATAATCATGATTGTGCTGCTTGGGGGCAGTAACAAATTTTATCAAATTAAAAAACAACTCGGATATAATAGTAATCTAAAATATAATATGTCAATTGGTTTGCTTAGCTCAGCTGAGACCGGGAGCGTCACGTGACTACTCTAAATTGAAGAAGCGCGGTAGCCCGTCTTTCTCGTTAGCCCCGCTTTAAAGGCTCGATTACTGAATTGCTTGAAAGAGGTTTTTCCTTATAACTCCAAAAATAATAATCCTATTAACTAGCGGTTTATTGCATCTGATTAAGCGTCAAATTTCCAATTAAAATATATCTTTAAAGTCAAATTTGGATAAAATACAGGGTCATGAAAAATCGAAGAGTGTGGAAAATAGGATTCCAAATATCTCGGCAACTAATTATCCGATCGACTTCATGCTTTATGCAAAATTTATGTTTTTTTATTGTCTTTTATATTCATTTCTTAAAATAAACAATTTCGAAAATTTTTATATACCTTTTATCAGAACGAATATTTCGAGAGTCCGAAAAAAATAGTTCCGGTTAATCGATGTTATTGAAATGAAATAGGCTTCTTCCCATTATTACATACTAAGTACATACCAAAATGCAAGTCTCTATCTCAATTTTTTCGGGAGATAGAGCGTTTACAGACAGACACACAGACGGACGGCAAAATTTTTTTTCTAAAAATATGTTTTTCGGAATCTCCAGTGTCTGAAACGTGTAACTCCGTCAAAAAAAATTTTCGATTTTCAAAACGATTACAAGACTTACCCTATACTACGTATGATGGGTAAGTAATAAGAATACTGATGTAAAACACTTAGAATAAGAATATTGATGCAAAACAATTGAGGAGTCGGTGCAAGAAAGTGCCAAGCCACATTTTTGGTGAAATAAATCTGACACTGTAATCTGTTGCTTAATATTGTAAACTAGCCGCCACTGGCGACCAGTTTGGTCGCCCTTAAATGTATGTTAAGCATTGTAACAAATTATTTTTATTCATAATTTATTTTTTTCCTCAATCCTTCGCCAAACCGGAAAAATCTAATAGACAAATCAAGAACTTTTGCGATCGTGGTGGCATTTCGCATATTTTTTGTTGTTATGTATTTCATCTTTCTTGACAAAAACCGCTTAACCCACTTTATAATAAATTAATCATTGTGTGTGTGTTTTTAATATAAAATAAACTATTTCATAATAAAATAAAAGTATATGCTGTTTTAGTAATCTCTAATAGGTACCTGAAAATGGGATTTTCTCGCCAAAATGGCGCAAAACAAAAATTCCGCCAACCCTGGTGCGTCCGTGACAGCTGTTCCAATTTAAAATACATGACGTTCACATTTTTCTTTAAAATAGAAAATAGATAAATAAGAAATATTATCATAAATCAAAACATTTGATTTCAAAATTAAAATATCGTTTCTAATTAATACACACGAAAAATAAAAGCTGACAATTTGTTTCGAAATTTGATCCATTAAATGTTATTACATGAGTTCAACCACGGAGTTCAACTTACATCAAGAAAAGATCCGAAGGAAGTTGAGTTGTATGGAACAGAATTATGGTAAACTTTGACTGTCTCACTGGTGCTGATTATTTTTTTTTACACCAGGCAGCGGTCCAAAAATTCATGGTTTAATATTTTAAACGTTCACAACGAATGAATCTTTTTTTTTTTTTTGTTGTTGTTTACTTTCATGGATAGAGAATTTGAACAGCGAACCTAATTGAAACTGAAGTTATTGCAGAATGTATACATAATTGAACGTAAGTCATCTCTCAAATATTAATTTATTTTGAACGATCTTTCTAAAAATGTAACTTTTATGCAGTTTTATTAGAAAAAATAATTTTGAATAAAAATGGCTGCCTGGCATATGAAACAGGGAAGCGGCATCCCGGAACTGTTGAGGACAGTCACATGACATACGGTTTTATTATAGAGATTATAATATCCTACATATTATTATTATTTTTTTTGTTTTTGCCTCAGATGTTTCTAGAACTTTTTAACCAGATAGAAAGTGCATATCGTTGTTCAAAATATCTCAAATGTTACTCAGAAATTGACAAAAAAAAAAAAAAAAAAAAAAAGAGGTATATATTTTGATTTGAGTATTTGATCTAATTTTTAAATTGACATGTCTCAGAAGTTCAAAAAATGTGGCTTCTTAGCGCTCTCTTATCCCGACCTCCTCAATTTGAATTTAATGTCGATGCAAAATAATTACAATTTCAGTGCTAATTCTCACACTCAGAGAAAAAAAAATCATAGCCTTTCCTCTTAAGAGCCTTCCTTAGAAGCCTTTCCTTCCTCCCTTCCTCTTTCCGTGTACTTTCCTCTCTCTCATTTTCTTTTGTGCAAATGTATAATTCTAATTTGTTGCAAACAATGACCAGTCTGACGTAATACTCTACACAATGTAAATTTTACTTTGGTACTTCTCCATTATCCCGGCGACCACTTTTCATAAATAAAAAATGCCAATGCACCGTCGTTTAAGGACGCAACTGTTATTTTAATTAACGAAATCACTCATAAATCAGTAAAACATAATGAAAAGTACATGTAAATGTCGAATTAAAAATCACTTCATGACATAACAAACACATGTAACGGACATCGAGTGAATGTGACTTTACGATCATGCATTTTTGGCGTTAAATCCTATAGTTTGGCGATAGTTTTTTGTTATGAAAAGTGGTCGACGGGTTAGTGGAGAAGTACCTTTACTTTAAAAATCAGCTCTGAAAAAAATGCTTGGGGGGGGGGGGGGGGGACACTGGACACCTGTTTATAATGTATTGAAATAATGTAATAGTACTTTAATCGTTTATTAGCATTTTAATTTCATTTAAAGCTTTCTATAATTGATTGTAGAAGTTAGAATATGTAATGTTTTTTGCGCTAGAATTTTGGATTACAGACTTAAAATTCTTGTGATGAATGTCTGTTAGCCGAGTATGTCGTATAATATAGCGTCGGATGATTTGATTTGATAGCCTAAGAGGGACTGCTCAGACTAGTAGAAGTCTGTAGAGCACTGTGCTCCTCTCGGTCCCCTTTATTAAGGTCTTAAAGAGAGAGAGAAAAAAATTACAATCTACAGCCGAAGATGGACCCGCCGTTAAACGCGTCAAGGAGCGGGATTGAATGTATAAGACAAATACAAACTATGGTTAACGACCAGATCATATATAACCCAGGCCTGCTAGGGAAGGATCCTTTTCGCGACAGTTAGCAGGGACTGAGTAGGAGTTGTGCACTGAGAGTGGCAGCTGACGACTACTATAGGTAAGGTTAGAGAGTTCTGTCAGAAAAATATAGATTTTATGTAGCTTTCTGTTAAGGGTGTGCCTCTTTAGAATAGGTCTACTGAATTCGCCATAATTCACTCAGACAACCTATTGGTAATAGCTTGTCTGCCATGTAGACAACTCAGCAGAATAAGCCGCGGGTAAATGAACTCCATTAAACGATAGAAACTTAGATAAACTTTATTATTTTAAACACAATCTTACTGATGCCAATGGTTGTCTGGTTGAATTGTGTTGGCCGGTTGTCATTCCAGGCAGCTCAGTTGGAAGAGCATTGGCAGTTTAAGCCAAAAAATTCTGCGTTCGATCCCCGCCCTGGCACTCTTTTATTCAGTTTCAAAAATTTCAGTTCGTATGATATATTTACCAATTAGTATGATTGTGTTAAAAATAATAAAGTTAATTAAATATAAAAGTAAGTGCTAAAGTAATTAAAAATTTTAGTTTTGTTTTCTGTCATATAAATTTAGTAACTAATCTATTTATTTATTTTTTCTCATAAGGGAGGGAACTTCATCTTCTTGGGATTTATTTTTTGTTGTTTTATGGCCGTATTTTTCCTTCATGACAGACTTTGGTATTCCAAGTAATATTTCCCCCTTCAAAATCAATATCAGGATCGAGGAATCAAATTTACGATAGTCATTTAGTGCAAGTGGATTTCATTCTGCAATCGCATTTGCTTTTATGCGTTTTTTGAATGGCATAGTTACTTTTTTATATTAAAGCCCTTTTTGTTGTTTGTATTAAACAAACAAACAAACAAAAAGCTAGATTAAGGATTTTTTAAAATAAATTTATTCATTTCCTGTATTCAGAATCTGAGGTTGTGGCTTGGACAATTAAATTACTGACCCTAAAAAATATATATATGTTTTAAAGTTTAATTCAAAATTTATTACAATAAAGCTTTTTTTTGTTACTGGGAGTGAAAAAGCTTAATTTCTGATTTGTACCCGTTTTTTACCCTACCACTAAAATTCGGAGCCGTTTCAGATGGTCCTAAAAAACGCCTTTTCCCAAGTAGAGAAGAATTTTCCTGTGGCACCAGGTGTGGTTTTTTAATAGCCCAGGTGTCTCCAAACACTTTTGTGAGGTGTTCCGATTTTTCCGCCATTCTACACTTTTGTCAAGAAAGGAAAACCGTTAGGTACCCGGTTTTACCATACTTTCCCCTGCTATGGAGAAAAAGGCATAATAATTAACCTTGTATAAAATTATGTATCTTTATTTTAGTTTTAATGTATTATTGAAGAGCACTGAATTTGGATGCTCTGGGCCAGTGTATCCATGCATTAGGCAGCAAGTAATTTTGTATCGATATCGGTTACCATCTGCTTACCTGTTTTCTTTTCTTTCTTTTTACAAATACACAAGCAAACTTCAAGGCGAAACATTTCAATATTTTCTTTCCCTTCCTCCTTATTTTAATTGGCAATTTTCTAAAGTAATTTGTATGATTGAACATGTATGAAACATGTATTTTAATGAAAGTTTTTGAAAGAAATTATGTTTATAATCTAGTGTTGTGTAGTGTAATGAAAATGAAACAACAAGTTTCATAATGTTCGATTTAATTCAACAAACATAAATCATAATAATTGCAAACTGCAAGTGCTTTATATTCTGTAAAGTGTTTTTCATTTAAAGATTTCTTAAGACTGCATATCGGTAATAAAAATACTAGTCTTGCTTCTGTTTTATTAAATTTAAGAAATAACCTCATTTTTCTCCTAAGGAAGGGGGTGAAGAGGAGACTTTGTCTTTCTGGGATTCTTTTAGCTGTTTTTATGGCCGAATTTCCTCTTACTTGGGCTGTAGACTGTAGTATTTCAAAGCAATATTTTCCCTTTTAATCAATATAAAAATGGGAATCAAATTTATGATGGTCATTTCATGGAAGTTGATTTCATTTTGCTATTGCATTTGTTTTTACGCGTATTTTGAACGGCATACTTTCTCCTTTATGTATATAAAACACGATTGTATAAATACACGATAAGTAATCTAAGACGTACAATTTTTTAAATTAAACGGCACATTAAACGGCATTAGAAGAGTGTCTCCTGATTTTTTAGAATTTCGGCGTTTTTATTAAATGTCGTGTTGATTAATTTGAGAAAGTGCTTCATTTTTGTGTGACAAATATTTCAATAAAAAAGTTTGACTCAATCTGTTTCTTTCTTTCGCCGAAAAACACCCAAATTCTCGACGTTTGCCACTACCGTTTGTTGATTCTCTCGGTTCTACGCTGGTATGACTGCACTGTTACTAATTGTGGTTGTTCATCTAATTGACTGCACACTCTCCTGTTTTAGGTAGATTTCGTAAGAAATACTACCTATTACATTCTCCCCTATGTTGGAATTTCTGTAAATTTTTTGCAGATCTACGCCGATCATGACTCCCAGACCACAACCCCCCCCCCCCCCCCCCCCAGTTCAACTCTCTATCTATCTATCTATCTATCACTTTTTTTATGGACACCATAACTTCAATAATTCTGCACATCTCTTCCAAATTGATACATAAAACCTCGGCCAAGTTCGGTAATGGGAAAAATCGAACCAAGGGGGGAGGGGAATGGGGGGGGGGGCTTTTTGTAAAAACAGAAAAAAAAACTCATAACTTCTTAATTATGATACGTTTTGAATCCGTTTAAAGTTATTACTTCTAGGGAAAGGGCCGAAAATTTATGTATGACAGATTTTATATATCTTTAAAAATGGCCTCAAGGGGGGGGGGGCGATAGGGGTTTAAGAAGAAAAAAATCATAACTTTGTGAATTAACAAGATATCAAATCCGCTTAATTTTATTATAAATCCGCTTAATTTTATTATAAATCCTCTTAATATTATCTACATCTTTTATATTGACAAGTTTTTTTATAAGACCTACCCTTACAGCAAAAAATAATTAAAAACAAAAAAAATCCCTGCCTTCTCCGCCGACAGACCGAGATAAATTGTGCCGAGATAAAGTGGGCGGTCCCAACTGCCGCATCATGGTTAAAAAGTCATTTCTTCTGCAATTCCCAATAAACAGGCGTCCCACGGTCTTCGTCTTTGAAGTCTATCTCTGCCTGTAGGCCGAGCAGTCAGGGATTTATAGTTATGCAATATACTCTGGTATGACTGCAAATTAGTATTTTTCATCACCAACGTCCTCGTATGAGATCGTTCGAAATGTATCATCGTTAATTCATTGTTCACCGAAAGCAAACAACTTGCGTTATCACGTAATCAGCGTGCACTACTTAATGGGATATCTCGTCATATATATCTTATGTATATATGTAACAATTTTGATGACCGATGAGTTTTTTGTTCAATAGAATTTTATTCTTGCAGCAGTTATCTTGTGAAAATATGAATTATTTTTTACTATTTGACAATTTTTAATTTACTATTTGACGACTTCCGCTTCTTCCCAGACCTCAAGATAGACCTCAAAGGCACCCACTTCACGTTGGGTGAAGGAAGCAGTGAAGTCTTGAATCAAAGAGATACTAGTTACGTATTTAAGTGTTGGTATGAAAAAACTTGTTAATCTTTGAGAGAAGTAAGTGTTTGTAAGTGGTGACTATGTTAAAAAATAAAGGCGTTGATTTGTAATTAAAGAAGTGTATTTTCATTTGCTTTTTACAAATTTCAATTATCTTTCTCCGTCCTTTATTTATCCGCGGTTGTGTATAACTTATCTGCCGCTTCTCGCATGTGCATTTATATTGTAAAATAAAAAAATCTCTGACGGCACAGGTAGATTTCGAAGACACAGACCGTGCGGCGACTGTTTGTTGGGAATTGCGGAAGAAATGACCTTTTTGCCATGATGCGGTAGTTGGAACCGCCTACTTCGAAACCTAACTTGTTTTTATTTTTTATTTTTGCTATAAGGGTTGGTCCTATAAAAAGCTTGTCAATATAAAAGTTTTAGATAATATTAAGAGGATTTATAATAGCGGATTTGATATCTTGCGAATTGACGAAGTTATGAATTTTTTTCTTCTAAAACCCCTCATTGGGGCCATTTTTAATGATATAAAAAATCTGTCACACACAAATTTTCGTTTTTTTTCTGTTTTCACAAAAAGTTCCCCAATCGCCCCCCCCCCCCCCCGGTTCGATTTTGTCAATTTACGAACTTGACCTAGATTTTATGTATCAGTTTGGAAGAGATTTGTGCAGAATTATTGCATTTATCGTGTCCATAAAAAAGGGATGTATATATATATATAGTTTTGGACGGGGGGGTGGTTTTGGGTTCTGGGAGTCATAATCGGCGTAATCTGCAAAAATTTTCAAAAATTCCAACTTAGGGGAGAATGTAATAGGTAGTATTTCTTACGAAATCTACCTAATTAAAAAGTTATTATATTCCTTACAGGAGGAAAAAAAAAACAAAAACAAACGCGGTAGTTGATAGAACGAAAAAACGCACTCCTTAAAAGTTTAAGGGGTAGTTTTAATTAATTTTTATAATAAATTTTAACGAAATCTGTTTTAATAATAATAATAAAAGATAAATAAAAATAGCTTGTTTATAATTCACCATTGAAATATAATGCAACCACAATTTTTTCATCATAATGTGTATGATTTAATGTTGTAGAAAAGTACCAATAAACGTAAATCATAATAACGTCAAATGTTTTTATATTAATAAAATAAAAGCTTTGTTTTATTGGGAGTTTTTTACGACCATAATTTTGGATATTTAATTATAAAATATTAGTTCTCTGTCTTATTTTAAAGTTCACAAACATTCATTTTTATTTTAAAAGGAAAAAAAAATAAATGTTTTTTTTGGGGATTCTTTAAGTTGTTTTATGGCCGTTTTCCCCTCTTGGCATTGACTGTGGTATATCACAAATCCCATGTAATATTTTTCCTCTCCAAAATCAATATAAGAATCTCAGTGTCAAATTTACGATAGCCATTTCTCACAAAGTGGATTACATCTGATATTGCATTCGTTTTATGCAGTTTTTAAACGATATAATATATATTCTTTTTTATGCTTAAAAGGTTTTTACTGTAAAAAAACAGAAAAAATCTATCAAGATAAAGGATGAAGCAATTAATTGTTTTTACTCAGATTTCCGAAGTTTATGGTTTTTATTTCGGGCTCTTATGGTAATTCATTATCAATGAGAAAATTGCTCGTGCCACTTGTTGCAATTCTGAATTTCGTAACAGTATTGTGTATGTTATAGTGTTTGATTTTAGTGACTATCAAGAAACACTGGATTTTAATTAATCGCATTAACACATTATTTATATTTTAAGAATTCTTTTAGTTTTATGGCCAGATATTTTCCTTCTTGGTTGCTATTGACTATCGTATTCCAACTAATATCTTTCAAATTGATGATTCGCTTTTAATCGATATAGTACTTTCCTCTTTTATATTAAAAAAAAAAAAAAAAAAAAAAAAAAAAAAAAAAAAAAAAAAAAAAATCTGACTATTGTAATGAACAAAATTAAAATCTTGAATGAAGCAATAAATTATTTCATTTGTATGTCCATTGTGTATGTTTCAGATTTTTAATTTTAGAGTGTTGGGGGTCAAAAACCATATTTCCATTTTTAGAGCCAGAAAACATCGAACATTCATGAAATTCAAAGCATCATAAACTGGTAGTAAAAGAATGATTTTAATATCCTCCTTAGATGCAGATCTACATTTTTCTTTCTAATTAGGAAGAAGGGGGAGAGGGTATAAAAAATAATTTTTGTATTTTAACCCCTTGGCGAGTGTCCTTTACAGAATTTTTAATCTTTTACCTCCTGTTTTTCAATACAGAAATTTTCGCCTATTTGAATCGCAGAAATGCTATGATTAAATAAGGCAAAGCTTACAATAAAAAATAACTGGTGGGAATATTCGAGGATTCTGAGCATCTTATGCGTCACGTATACGTGTCGCTCGTCCCCAAGGTGTTAATATATATATACACCTTTGTAAAACAAATGACATACCTGAAAACTATACTTAATTTTTTGTCCTTTTTGTTTTTGAAGTTATGTTCCTATCTTCAGCGGTTTAAGAGGTAATCGGTGTAACATCTATTTTGAATCACCCGGTATATAACAGTAATTTTTTCATCAAATAAAAATAACTTACAAGGAATCGCCCATAATGAATATCCACAACATAACCATCGTTACAACAGTGTTTTATTTCCATGAACGGGATGATTTTATGATAAATGACATGGATGTGTTTTCGGTGATTCAAAGTAATAAGCAACCCTGTCTTTTGTCAATTCGTTGATGTATGCGTTGCATCAGAATATGCTAGAAATTGTATTTTATTATTTCTTAAAAGATCCATTGGATCCACTGCATAAGAGGGAAAAGATCCCCGATTGTGGAAAAGGGATAATCATCCTGATTATGGAATCGGACCGAAGAAACCATACAAATAAATTACACTTGAAAACATTAAAAATCTGCCTCATTTGCAGACTGAATATTATTATTGTAAAAAAGTTTCTCCATCTTTACATAAAAATTGATTAGCTTAAAGTTTTTTATTTTCGTTGATTTGCGTTTTAGATGATATGGATTTGAAACGAACAATTATTAAAGAGGACTTTTCAAAACTTTTTATTTAAACATTTTAAAACTTTTTTTAACGTCGAATTTCGACGCTGCCTCTGGGCCGATGCAATGCACATGCTGTATAGGAGTTCACTCGGGTGCATTATCACAGAGGGAGAGATGTGTGCTTTATTTACTACGTTCTTTTATTTACTGAATATGATATATATACGTAGGAAAATACTATTTGTATGATGCTTCATAGGTCCATGAAATTTTCTTTGTTGCAGTGGTGAATATAGCGGTAATGTCGAACTGATTTGCATTATACAGTTGTTTACGGATTGTTTGTTTGGAGTTTGCATCGAAAAATAGTACTGTATTTCACTGGGGAAGAAACTTTTTAAATAAAATTTTTGAAACACTGTTTCATACTCTCCTCCTGTTAAATAATAAAGAAGCTTATTTTACTGATATTGTTGTAGTAATTTTTCTCCTTCAAGTTTTGACGGGTTCCATCTTGTTTACTTTAAGTATTATACTAAAAATATACAATTGTAGCTGCATTTTTTTGTTTATTCTATGTGATTGACTTTGTGCTATTTTTCGAAAGTTTTACATTTTCTTTTTTTATATTCTATTTAGGTAAGTGAAATATTTCAAGAGTTTTACACTATTTTCTGAGCTTGTCAGTGAGTATTGTTTTATTTCCGTTTTACTTGGATGTTATTTTATGTTTTACTGGTGTTAAGGAAGATTATCTAGAACTGATGAGAGACATACTGTTATATAAATGTGATCTAGACGTTTGTGTTTTAACACCTGTTTTTTAAATCCTGATGAAGGCTGGGTTCACAGCCGAAAGTGTTCGATTTTAATGTTTTAAAATCTAATTAAAGTTTTAATCTCTTTTAGGTAATGGAATCACATGTTTTTGTGTGCATTTTTTATTTTAATTTGACAAAGATAAATTTAAGCATTCCAAACTTGTTTTTTTGTTAAAAATTTATTTTAATTGTTACTTTTAAAATACAAGTTAAAATAAAATATATTTTTATTAACTGTGATGGGTGATGGTACACTTTGTGTGTGTCTAACTGCTGCTTTTTTGTTTGTGTATAACTACGCACTAAAGTGTGTCGCGAATGTATAACGATACATTCAACTGTGCCGGGAATTAAAAAAGGTTGAAAACTCTGCATTAAACAGTAGTGTAAATGCACCTTTCAAGAGCAATTCTAAACGAACAAGTGTTTTAGGTACATTTCACTATTCTTTCAAATGTAAATGCAGCTCTGAAAAACCCACTACGCACAAAAAATATTAAACAATCACACAATAAATACGAAAGAGCACTGGAAAAAATATTTGGTCACGACAGATTTTTTTTTTTTTTTTTTTTTTTTTTTTTTTTAAATCTTGAAATATTTTTGTTTGTCTATTTTAGCAGTATATAAAAAAGAAAAAGTTATCCCGCATTAACTAAAATGCATGTATTCAGCGAAAATTGTCGTTATTATTATTATTTTTTTTACTGTGTTGTCATTTTCATTTTCACAGCTGAAAAAATAGTGTATATCCTGATCATTGTTTGCTCGCAAAAAGGCAGCAGCGGTCATTATTTTATGAGTGCGGTAAAAGAATTGATAAAGGTGTGTTGTTTTAGAACCCATTGTGAACTTAACATAACTTTGTACAATTTTATTCGAGTAAAAAGGGTCTTATGATGAAATATAAACTTGATTTTTATTTAACGCCGAGTGCTGATATATAGAATGTCCCCAAAAAGTTGCAACACGCTTTATTGTTTACTTATTTTTTGTCACAATAAAGGGGCTGTACATATATGTTATCAACGTTTTGGTAATTTTGGACACCCCCCTCCCCTTAATGATATCGTATCCCCTTAATGATATGCAATTTCTAAAAATTCTTATTTTTGTAATTTATTTATTTTGAGATTGCAGTGATATACAGGTATGGTTATACATTAATTATTCGCATACCTTATGGATTCAAATGGAGAGAAGAAGTCAATACAATATCACTATTATTATACATTATAGGGGCAGATTCCTAAAATTTAGAAGGAACCAGTGCCTCCTACACATAAAAAATCCAGTGGCCATAATTGTGAAACAAACGTATAAATCAATAGTGTTTATGGGGTAAAAAAACTCAGGAATTCAAAGTGTAAAGTAATTTATTTAATATATACACACTTGTACAACAAAATTTGAATATTAATTAAGTGTAACATAAATTTTAAATCATGTACAGTCAGACGATAAAGTTGGGCGAGATACTGTTAAAAAGGAAAAAAAAAAAAAAAATGTATAAGCTAAACAATTGTGATAGCGGGGAATATTAGAAAAACAATATTTCTTATTTTGAGTTTGCGAAACAAAAGTTACACATAAAAGAAAATCTGATTGTATGAGATTATTTTCCTCTATAAAAATCAAAACACACGTCAAACATTTGTTTCTCCCCCCCCCCTCTCTCTCTCTCTCTCTCTCTATATATATATATATATATATATATATAATTAATAGTTTGATGTGTTAAACAATTAATTCTGAAATGTTATTAAAAGGTAATAATAATGTTTGTTATGGGTTTTGGTCTTAATCTTAAATCAAAATTTCATGATGGTGACTGGGAATACCAGAAATTAATCCCTTTTAAATCACATTGGCGAAAGTTAGTGGCCACAGCAAAAACTTATTTTATAATCATTTAAATAAGTTTGACGACGCGCTAAATAAGGTTGACGGGCGCTCGAGGTATCTGTCGACACAGAATCATCCAAGGATAGTTGATAATGATTTAAAAAAAAAAAAAAAAAAAAAAAATATATATATATATATATATATATATCGGTAATTAGCCGAAATATTAATTAAGTTACTTGAAAAAAAAAATCGTTTTATATATCGTGTAGGGTATCGTTCGGAAGATCTAGCATTTAACTCAAAAATATATTTGTTTTAACTTTAGGTGTTATATTTTCAGAGATATCGTCGAAAGTATTGGAAAAATTTGCCCCCCCCCCTTCCCTCATATTTCCGAATCTACTGAAACTAAAATTATGGACTAATTAGGGGGGTAGTAGTAGTTTATTAATTAATAAATTCAATGTTCGGAACCTTTTCAGCGTGAGTTATACTCACACTTAACCTATTTATTTATTCGACTAAATGTTTCATAAATATATTACTTAATTTTATATTTTAAGTGTTAAATCTAATTGAAGCAGACGATTTGTAAATAAGATTTTAACACTTGAAATATAACTTTTTTAACAAACATTTTGTCAAATAAAAAAGAAAGAAACTTCCTTCAAGAAGAGCATACAGGAAAAATAATGTAAAAATTTAAATTTTCCTAGGAGAAATCAGAAAAATGTGGATGCATTCCAATCCCATAGGTTTAACATTAGAGGAGAGGGAGGGGGATTTGTGGTCTGAAAGATAAACAAGCCTTTAGGCGTTAGGGTATTTACTATATTTTATTTATTTATTTTTTACTCCCCGCACAACAATGTGAAACTTTCTTGCACATTCACAACGTCATTTATATTCAAATGCACATTGTGCTACCCTAACCCCCCCCCCCCCAACTTTTTGAAATTTTCTGTATATAAAGTCTAATAAAAATGAAAAAATATATATACATTGCTTAATTTTTACAGCTTGTTCTGACTAAGATTTTAATGTTGAGCCTTTTTCATTTTATCACTTTATTACAAAGTGGTAACTGGTAACCAAGTAAGCGCGAATTAGAAAGAGAAAACCACTTTTCCAAAAAATAACCTATGTTACCTGAAAAAAAACCTACACCTGACATAATCAGCTGAAAATGAAGCGTTTTATTACATATTAATGGTTTAACATAAAAACGATTAAAAATGTATGTAAAACAGTGTGAAATTCTATTATAACAAGAAAAACGAAGCTCATGTTTTGACAGTATTCTGCAGTTGTTAGTTCAAATTATTTTAAAGCTAAATATGCACTCCTTAGATATTTTTAACTATTTTGGGTAGATTTCGTAAGAAATACTGTCTATTACATTCTCCCCTGTATTGGAATTTCTGAAACTTTTTTGCAGATCTACGCCGATTATGACTCCTAGAATCCAAAACCACCCCCAGTTTAAAACTTTATATATCTATCTATATCACTTTTTTATGGACACGATAACTCCCATAATTCTGCACAAATCTCTTCTAAACTGATACATAAAATCAAGCGGTATAAAATCTCAGTCAAGTTCGTTAATGGGCAAAATCGGGCCAGAGAGGGGGGGGGGGGGTGCTTTTTGTGAAAACAGAAAAAAAGCATAACTTCTTAATTTTGATACATATCGAATCCGTTTAAAGTTATTACTTCTAGGAAAAGGGCCGAAAATTTATGTATGACAGATTTTTTATATTATTAAAAATGGCCTCAAGGGAGGGGGGGTAGGAAATAGGTGTTTAAGAAGTAAATTCATATCTTCGTCAATTCACAATACATCAAATCCGCTTAAATTTATTATAAGTTGTCTTAATATTATCTGCATATTTTATATTGACAAGTTTTTCATAGAACCAACTCTTACAGGGGAAAAAAAAAATCTTTGCCGTATCCGCCCACAAACACAGGTAGATTTCGAAGTGGGCGGTCCCAACTGCCGCATTGTGGCAAAAGGTAATTTCTTCTGCCATTCTCAATAAAAAGGCGCCTCACGGTCTGCATCTTCAAAATCTACCTGTGCCGGTAGGCCGAGCCGTCAGGGATTTTTTTATTATTGTAAATGGTGCATAAAAACAACTAAACCAAAAAATTGACTTTAGCGAAATATTTTATGAAGTACTAGGGTGTTTTTTTATTTTTAGGAAACGTTTTATCCTGGGTTTTTTTTTTTTTTTTTAGAGGATTGTACAATATATGATTATTGAAGGGTTTTAGAATAGAATAGCATTATTTGTTTATCAGTTTATCGTCTTGAGTTTATAATGAATTGTTCTCAGATGACGACTCTTGACCCGGTTCTCGAAAATCGGTGCGAAGCGTCAACCTTGGTTCTATTTTCATATAAATTCTTTACCATTATAGAAAAATGGAAACTATTAGATTTCTTTGCACTAGGATAAGGATAACTGCAAATGTGTTGCATTTATGAATAAAAAGGTTTTCAGGAACGTGTCAGAGAGTAGATTTTTTGGATTTAAGAACAGTCTTAAGCTAAGGTTCGGTGATATCACTGTGCAGTCTAAATATCAGTGGATATATATATATATATATATATATATATATATATATATATATAATATCATGTTAAATATCCAATATTTATTTTCAAAGTATCTCATGATGTTTGATATTTTCGTTATTTTCATATACTTGATGTTTATTTTTAAAATATTGTTATGAATTTTGTATATATCTGTAAATATTCCATTTGTTTAAATTTATTTTATTTTATTATTGTGAAAATTGCAGTATTATTAATGTATTTCCTATTGAGCATCATGTAACTCAATGCTAAAGACCTCGGATGCTTTGCAAGAAAAACAACCTTACACCCTCATCTTTATAATGGAAGTCTATGGAAAAATCGAAAAGGAATGGGTTTATCGCCAAGTTGGCGATGGTTTTGGCGACTTATTTTTGTCGCTAAATTTGGCGATATATCGCCAAGTTGGCGACGGATTTGGCGACTTTTTGTGCAACCCCCCCTTATACCTGTACATTGGGATCCTTTCTCGCTTAGGTTCTCTATCGAAAGTTAAAGCACTTTCTGGTAATTTCTAGCATATGAAGGCTCTGGAAAATTCTACAGTTATCTTTAAAGCCTATATAAGGGACCTCCACCAGTCCAGTTCAGTTAGTTCTCTGTCAAATGCGATTGAAGACGCACGAGAGGCTTTGCATTGAGAACTGTGTTGTCTATGAGCGATTTAGTATTGAACAATACGCTATATTGTTCTGTGTGAAATTTTGCTGTGCTGTTATTAGATTTGAAGATTACTGAATATTTGTGTCTTTGAAAAGATATTGGTGTATTTATCGAACTGTTTGGAGTAAATAAAATCTATTGATTGTTCTTATATATTGACATCAATCAATTCGAACCCCGAACGCACAACAATATCATTGCAGATGATTTTAAAAACAAGTGTAAATGAATTCTTTGGATTATTGACTGCGTCTTTTCTGTAGATAAAGAAGTTTTGCTCTGACATTGACTTTTTTAGGCAAAAAAAAAACTTCCAACATTTACGTTTGAAGCTGTATTTTTAAATGTAGAACAAATAATTATATGTGACAATATTTACTTAGAACAGCCATTGAAAGATAAACTGTCTAATTTAGATAATGAGTTACTTATAGCTTCATTAGAAATAATCATTTCTGGTTTTGGTTTAGGTCAATTTAAACCGCACAGTAAGTTAGTGAATAACTGCACCATAAGTTAGTGAATGGAAAAGCAGACAAGGTTTTACATTTATGTTTACATTTTTTCAATAAAAAAAAATATTTTGTATAAAACAGAAAATTTTCTTGGTACTTGATACTAAATCCTATAATTTTGTTTTTTGTGAATGTAAAAAGCAAGTTATATCTGTTTTCAGTCGGTTGATCTTCATTTTGTTACGTAAGTTAAATAAATAAATAAATAAATAAAAAACATTTAGAATATTGTTTTAGTATATATTTTATCAAGTTTTTATGCTAAAGGTAAGTGCAATGTGTTTGAGTTTCCAATTTACATAAAGTCCGAAAATATTTATCAATAAGATATCATCAATAAGTTGACTATTCTGAAAATATCGGATATATTTCAAAATATTTTATATTTTTTCAAATATATCATGGTATTTACGAACCTTGGAACAAGTATTGCATTCATAAAAAAAAAAAAAAAAAACAGAGGGTATACGCTATAGACGGACGATATAATGCTTGATTGAGTCATGAATGTTCATGGCTGAAGTATATACGCTATTTGGGAAACAGAGGGCATACTAGAGTCCTACGCGGGTCGGGTTGTACCCGTCCCGAACCCGAAAATTCCATTTGAAGTCAACCTGCAAAACGACCCGAATCCGACAAAAAAAAATTCAGGACCCGCAACCCGACCCAAACCCGCAAAAATAATTTTCAGCAACCCGACCCGAACCCGCATGGCTAGAGTATATACGCTATTTGGGAAACAGAGGGCATACTAGAGTCCTGCGCGGGTCGTGTTATACCCGTCCCGAAACCGCAAATTCCATTTGAAGTCGACCCGAACCCGACAAAAAAAAAACGGGACCCGCAACCCGACCCAAACCCGCAAAAATAATTTTCGGCGACCTGCAACCCGACCCGCACCCGCAATGAAATAACAATAAATCATGTTTTAATGCTCTAATACCAATTTTATATTTTATTTTTATATAGAAAATGGACATCTATATTCTTTAATATTCCAATATAGTGAAACCTCGGAATAGCGGACACTTCGAGATCGTTGAATGGAGTCCTGCAGCGGGTCGGGTTGCTTTTATTTATTTTTTCGGGTTGGGATGACTTGTTTTGTTTCTGCGAGTCAGGTTCAATCTTGAATAATTCTTCCGGCTCATATTTAGGTTTTAGCTTGTCCGATTGTTGGGATTTTCATAAAAAGTTTGAACAGAACTATGAAAATAAATACGTATTTGAATGTGAATAAGTCAGGGGTCTGAAAACTGCCTTTTTTTTAATAGAAAACTAAGATTACTTTATCAAAAATGTAGTTAAATGCAATAATTGCAAATAATTTTTTATTCAGACTAAGAAAAACACTTGTTATCATTACTCTCCCAGACCGAAACTCCAGTTCTGACATTTGGGGGAAGTCCAAATCCCCTTTTTAGATTCAATGATGTAGAAGATGCAGTGACGCAATTGCGTCCGATACATTGAAGCAAAAAAAATCAATTAGAGTCAGACAGTTACCATTCTGACCTTCCATTGCTAATAGACAACTGCTTTGTACATCCACAAGAACGTGCTTCAAAATTCAAATCAAAGAACATCAAAGTTTTTTGTTCCTGCCAATACAACTTTTAAACTTCAGCCATTAGACTAAGGAATAATAAAAAATCTTGAAGTACATTATCGAAAAAGACAATGTAGTGAAAACATTAGTTGTTGGAGAACCTGTGTATTAGAGCTGATAAAAGCTTGGGAATGTGACGGGATTTCATCGACCGTACACAACTGTTTTGCAAAACACGGCTACATAATTGAAACTTAATCAAATGCTTCTGAATCCAATACCTGTTTTTCATATCTGAAGGAAAAATTTCATGAATTTAAGTTTATTTAACGAATTTTCTTCATAACGAAGCTTTTAAGTGTAACGATGAGACTTCGTTAAATGGAAGTTCCACTGTATTTAAACAATCACCCAATAAATTTGAAATAATACTGGAAAAATTATTTGGTCATGACCGATTTTTTTTCACACAAATCTTGAAAATCCTTTGTTTGCTTATTCTAGCGGCATATAATAAAAAAGGAACAGGTTACCGCTACCAGTAACTAAAATGCATGTATTCAATGAAAATTGCCGTTATTTTTTACTGTGTTGTCATTTTCGCAGCCGAAATAAAATATCCTGTCACAAACATCCCCAACTGAATTGAAGTGCCTATCATTGTTTGTTCACAAAAACACCGCAGCAGTCATTATTTAAGAGCGCTGTAAAAGTATTGACAGAGGTGTGCAGTTCCAGCACCCATTGTGAACTTAATAACAAAACTGATAAAAAAAATTTCTACGAGTTATAAATTGTCTTATAGCGAAGTATAAATTCGAGTAACGACTAAGTATTTAATGTCAATAGCTAAAATGGATCCTATAATATCCAGCTAAACACCTACATCGTATAGTTTTGAGGCGATATTTCACATTTAGGAGTCAATTATTCAATATTTATTGCATATTGCAGTTTATTATAATTTTAGTTTTGTATTTTAATTTAAATATAATCGCAGATGGATCACCCGTAGGGCGATTTCACCGTTACGTGTGTGACTTTTAGAGAGTGTTTTTTTGCAAATTGAGACAAATTTGGAAGTGAAATTATTTAGATAATGTTTTACTTTCTTTATTGCTATTACAGGACACATGCAGAATCATTTTTGTAGTGACACCTTTAGTCTGAAGTAATAAATTAAAAAAAATAAAATAGTAAAGTCGTTGTTACGTGTGTGACTCAGAAAATTCACACATACGTAACAACGACTTTACTATTAAAATATATATATATATATTACTAGACAAAAGGTGTCACGCTACAAAAAGGATTCTGTATGTGTCCTGTAATAGCAATAAAAAAAAAAAAGTAAAACGTTATCTAAATAATTTCACTTTCAAATTTGTCTCAATTTGAAAAAAAAAAAAAAAAAAACCCTCTCTAAAAGTCACACACGTAACGGTGGAATCGCCCCTGTAGAGTTAGTACGAATATTATGCTACTGTATAAACACCTTTTTAAAGGTATTCTCAGTTTGTTTTTTCACTTCAAAAAATAATTGTTGATTTTACAGTATAAAACTGGCACCCCAGCTGCCAGCATTATACCGTAAAATTAACAGTATTAAACAGTAAAATAAGCAGTAATACGCTGCCGCGCAAGCAGTAATACGCTACCGCGCATGCGCGGTAGCGTATTACTGCTTGCGCGGCAGCGTATTACTGCTTATTTTACTGTTTAATACTGTTAATTTTACGGTATAATGCTGGCAGCTGGGGTGCCAGTTTTATACTGTAAAATCAACAATTATTTTTTGAAGTGTACTCCCCGCTCAATAACGCGAAACTTACTTGCACTCGCGAAACTTGTCATTTTCAAAGTTTTTTTTTATACGTAAATGCACAAAATCTGCAGCTATGACTGTTGATGTGGTTTGGAATTGAGTAGCGTTTTAACTTATTGATTGCACCTGGAATTATATAAAAAAAAAAATTAATCTCCCATGTCGACTCTCTACTGTTGTACTCCGTAAAATGTGTTCTAAACGCCAACTTTGACGGTTCTCTAATATTTAAAAAAAAAAAAAAAAAATGTGCATTATAGAAAAATGGGGAATTTTAGATTTATTTGTGCTTGGATAAGTAAATCTACAAATTTCTTGCACGTGGTTTCAGGAGAATATGCCCGAAAATGAACATTTTGTATTTAAGAATATCCCAGAGGTTCGATCCAGGCAAAATCCAGGGCCCTTCACAAAAATCCATTTAATAAAACAGATCCCATCACAAAATTTCTCTTTTAATAAAACAGACCACTTCACAAAATTCCTCTTAATAAATAAATTGCTCCTCCACAAAATTCCATTCCATAAAAAACATACTCTTCATTATTTTTTTTATTTTGTTAGGTTTTGAAAAGTGTAATTTGCAAGTAAAACATGTTCATCAGAAAGGAAAACTTTAGCAGAAGGACTTAAATAAATTTATTATTAATAAATGCTTTGTTCGAAATTTATTTCATCTATCGTTACAAAGTATTATTTTTCACAGAAATGCAATAAATTTCACAAAAATAACTTTTCACACAATGGGCCCCAAGGAAAAAAAAACCCCTTTTTGAGATCACCTGTTTTGGGTTTAAATTTCATAAAAAAAGAAAAAGTTATCACTACCAGTAACTAAAATGCATGTATTCAGTGAAAATGTGTAGCCATTTTTATTTTCACCTCTGAAAAAATAGTATATCCTATCACAAACATCCACAACTGAATTGAAGCACGTGCCATTGTTTGCTTACAAAAAGATAGTATAGTGGTCATTATTTTATGGGCGCGGTAAAAGTATTGACAAAGGTGTGCCGTTCCAGAACCCATTGTGAGCTTAATATGTATTACAAATTAAAAAAACTCCATACAAGTGAAACTCGGCTTATATTTAATGCGGCGAGATCATGTAGGGAGTTGTCTTAAATTTTGAGTAGATTGATTGATTACCTTTAAGGTTAAATTTATTCCGTTGTAATTTGGTTGAATTTATTTACCCTGGGCGGGACTAGTTGAGCTTAAGCCGAAAGGTAGGCCTCCCCGCCCAGTTTGACTTTGAATTTATTTACAACATTTTCTGTTGTACAAGTCGATCCAGTGTGTAAGTGGTTTCTTTATTTTTACCTTGAAATGGCGTATTTTGGGTGTATTCGGTATTATAAGTCAACCCTTTTATTCACTCATGAAACGGGAAGTTCTATAATTTTTGCAAGCTCAGCACACATATCTTAAAATACTGTTATTCGGGAAAGATCTTTACGAGAGATCTTTGGGCACAACTACATTTCACTATGTTTAAACAGGGCAGGGTGCTACGTCCTTAAATAATGATTCCTAGTGGGACTGATATTTTCTGAGACTTCTGATATTTTCAAGTTTTTATGAATAAAAAAAAGACTCCGTGAATGTGTCAAAGGTTCCCGTTATTGGGCAGGGAGAAATATCTTTTTGAAAACAGCCTTAAAAAGTTTTGGGGAGATTGCAAAATGTACGCACCCTTGTAAAAAATCCCTATCTTTATAATTCCTATATTTATACTTTCTATTATCCTTAGACGTTCCCGCTTACCAGACTCTGAAGATTAATCATATTTTATTTTGATGCATTCATATTCATTTGATAAGAAAATTGATTAGACTTTGTTCATTTAGTACTGTTGACATTAATCCATGCAGATGTACGATGTTTTTGCTTCTCAAAAGCAGCTGCGTATATATATAGACATGTGCACGAATATTATATAATGCTGCCAACAGCACATCCGAAACGTAATATCTTTTTTACTGTCACGATTCGATGATTGGTGTCTTCTAAAAATGTAGTTTTTTGTTTCGCATTCTTTGGCAACAAGAAAGAGGTCTTTTAGATTTTTTTTTTTTCATACGATCGCCAATGAGAAATTTTACTCTAATGGTTTCATGTTACGAATAACTACGATATTAATTTTTTAAATATGGACGAAATAGTTTTCTTGATATTGTTGGATGTTGTAAAAACCAGAAAATTTCAGGAAAAATAAGATTTAGTTGACAATGTTAGGAATTTCATTACCTTTGGTTTGGAATTTTATCCCTCGATGGAGATTTTGGCTAAGTTTCGAAAATTCGCTGATGATATCGCTTTTATAAATTATTTAGTTACATCCAGGATGGTATTTAAGTATATTTTATTATAAAAATGTAAGAGGGGAATGTCGTGAAGGAAATGATGAAACTAGACTGATATAACCACCTATTCAAAATATAAAATTTTTGTTCTTTTTGTACTTTTAGAGATTATTAAGTATGAGAATATTTTGCAAAATACAGTGACTGACATGGACAATATATAAAATGCTATTTTATACATTACCTACTAAGACGAAGTCGCAAGGTATCTGAGGAATATTCCTTCTTTAGAAAGTACACAGTTGAGAACTCCGATGTAGACTGCTTTCATTTCCGCAGATTTTGCTGTACGAGGGTCACGTCGGATATGTAAATTTGAACACTTTACGTCCTTTTAAATGCTAAAGCTGTAAATTAACAACATAATACATATTAAGCTAACTTTTATTAGGTTGTTTTACATGTTTCGACTCTTTCCGAGTCATTTTCAAAAACAAATGAGAATATTCCATAATTGCACGGGTTTTGAAGTTATTATTTTCATGTACTTTTTTAAAAATTACGCATGCTATCTTTTATTTTTTACTTGGCTGTTTATTTTCATATCTGTGAATTATGGAATATTCTCATTTGTTTTTGAAAATGACTCGGAAAGAGTCGAAACATGTAAAACAACCTAATAAAAGTTAGTTTAATTTGTATTATGTTGTTAATTTACACCTTTAGCATTTAAAAGGAATATATTATTACAAGGTGTTATAATTTATTATATTGTCACTTTTGCGGCCTTAGACAAAATTTTGTGGCAACAATTGCAATTTAACTATCGTAGAATAAATTTAGGAAGAAGAGAAACTGGAATTGACGCGAGAGTATTATCGAGCTGTGATTTTCTATGATTTTTAAGTGGGGCTAAATCAAGAAGAATGCCTTTAACCCTTTGGGGACGAGCGACACGTATACGTGACGCATAAGATGCTCATAATCCTCGATTGTTCCCACCAGTTACTTTTTATTGTAAACTTTGCCTTATTTAATGATAGCATTTCTGCGATTCAATTAGGCGAAAATTTCTGTTTTAAAAAACCGGTGGTAAAAGATTAAAAATTCTGTAAAGGACGCTCGTCGCGAAGGGGTTAACGTCTACAATTGGCATATGGAAATGAAGCTTCATCTCGTGCCACTGTATTCAGATGGTTTACAGAATTTAGAAGACGTTGAAATTCTCTTTTTGGATGAAGAGCACACAGGAAGACCATTGTCCGCTGTAGTCCCAGAAAATGTGTCGGCCGTACGAAAAATGTTAATCGATGATAATCGCTGTACCTACCAAATGGTACAGAAGGAACTTAACGTTGGATCCGCAGCTATACGTAAAATTATTCATGAAGAACTGCATATGAAAAAATTAATTTGTCGTTGGTTCTTCCATAATTTAAAAGAACACCAAAATGCGGAGCATGTGACAGTTGGTAAAGAAACCCTAAAATTACATAGTGATGGTGACCACCGCATTATTTCTAAAATCATAACTGGTGATGAGACGTACATACTTTTTTTTTATGTTCCAACACGTTAAGAAAGTAAAATAATGGGTTTTTGAAGATGATCCCAAACCAACAATGGTGAAAAGAGAATAAGCAATGAAAAAAATGATGTATGTCGTGTTCTTCAGAAGTACAGGTCTGGTCAAAGTCATTAGCTAGAGGGACAGCTAACTGATACACCACTAAGTGTCTTCCAGAAATTCTTCAAGAGGTGAATGTTAGGCGACTCATGCTTCACCGTGACAATGCATCTTCTCATTCAGCAAAGATTACAGTCCAATTTCTTGAACAAAAACACATGAAAGTTATAGAACGTCCACCCTATTCTCCCGATCTTGCTATGTGTGACTTTTGGCTATTTTTTAATCTTAAAAAATAATTACGTGGGCGTCGTTTTCATTCCGAAGATGAGATTGAGGCTATAAAAGAATATTTTTTTTCTATTCCAAGAAATGGATGGCTCGAGGCATTTAATCTTTGGAAAATTCGCCTAAAAGTGCATTGATCTTGGAGGGAACTACTTTGAACACTCCTAAGAATTGGTAACTTTAGCTTGTACCCTTTAGCCGTATCTCAAAAATTTCAGTGTGACCCTCGTATTTAAAAAAAACTTTAAACAGACGATACCATTTATAAAATTCTGCTTGTTTATATAAAAAAAAATATGCACCATGTAGTTTTTGCAGCTGTAAAAATAATATTCAGATAGAGAAGAATTCCATTGGTTGTACTTTGTCCTTTATAATAATAATGAATTCTGAGTGTTATAAATATTTTTAAACAAAGTTTCCAATGAAAATAAAGTACACATTGAAGAAACCTTAATTTTAAGATATTTTAAGAAGCAGGTAAAATGTGAGATACGGTTATTCAGGTTCAAAATACAGATTTTTTTTTTTTAATCGGATTTTCTGCACTTAAAAAAAGCATAGTGCGCATTATATACGAGGTATATTTTTCGTTCTTCCCTATCAATAAGAGAAGTGTGCGCACTATATACACAAATAAATATGGCATATATTTACAGCTGAATCCTCTTTTTCTTTTAGGTAGATTTCGTAAGAAATACTACCTATTACATTCTCACCTAAGTTGGAATTTTTGAAAAATTTTTGCAGATCTACGCCGATTATGACTTCCAGAACCCAAAACCAACCCCCAGTTCAAAACTTTATATCTATCTATCTATCTATCTATCTATGTATGTATCTATGTCACTTTTTTATGAACACGATAACTGCAATAATTCTGCACAGATCTCTTCTAAACTGATACATAAAATCAAGGGGCATAAAATATCGGCCAAGTTCGTTAATGGGCAAAATCGAACTTAGGGGGGGATGGGGGGGGACGGCTTTTTGTGAAAACAGTAAAACCCTCATAATTTCTTAATTATGATACGTATCGAATCCGTTTGAAGTTATTATTACTTCTAGGAGAAGAGCCGAAAATGTATGTATGACAGATTTTTGATATAATTAAAAATGGCCCCAAGGGGGGTGGGTGGAAAGGGGGTGTTTTCGAAGAAAAAAATTCATAACGTCGTCAATTCACAAGATATCAAATTCGCTTAAATTTATTACAAATCCTCTTAATATTATCTAAAACTTTAATATTGACAAGTTTTTTATAGGACCAAACCTTATAGCAAAAAAAAAAAAAAAAAAAAAAAAAAAAAAAAAATCTTTTCCGGTTTCGCCTGCAAACAAGTTATTTTTCGAAGTAGGCGGTTCCAACTCCCGCATATTTTCGAAACTGATACATAAAATCAAGGGGCATAAAATCTCGGTCAAGTTCGTTAATGGGCAAAATCGAACTAAGGGGGGGATGGGGGGGGCTTTTTGTAAAAACAGTAAAACCCCCATAATTTCTTAATTATGATACGTATCGAATCCGTTTGAAGTTATTATTACTTCTGGGAGAAGGGCCGAAAATGTATGTATGACAAATTTTTGATATAATTAAAAATGGCCCTAAGGGGGGGGGGGAGGGGGGTTTTAGAAGAAAAAAATTTATAACTTCGTCAATTCCCAAGATTTCAAATCCGCTTAAATTTATTATAAATCCTCCTAATATTATCTAAAACTTTTATATTGATAAGTTTTTTATAAGACCAACTCTTATAGCAAAAAAAAATTTAAAAAAAATCCCTGCTGGTTCCGCCTGCAAACAAGTTAGGTTTCGAAGTAGGCGGTCCAACTGCCGCATCATGGCAGAAAGGTCATTTCTTCCGCAATTCCCAACAAACAGGCGCCCCACGGTCTGCGTCTTAAAAATCTACCTGTGCCTGTAGGCCGAGCCATCAGGGATTTTTTTTTTTTTTTTTTTTTTTGGTATTGGAATCTACCCAACATCTCTGTTATCGAAGATATCGGATAGAAATATGTCATAATATACAAAATAGTGTAAAGAGTAATTATTTTCAAACTATTTTTTCAAACTAACTTTCACACAATAGGCACATTCATATTTTAATACAAAATTCCTAGGAAAGAAAGATACGATGTAGAAACATGAATTCAAGTCAATTTGAAATATGTATCATTACAGTGGGACACACAGTATGAAATATCTCTTAAAGTTTCATTTTTATAGATATATTTGAAGATTCTTTTAGCCATCTATGTCACGTTTAGAGATAACTATGGGGTTTAAAATTTCATCATCTTGTCGAAGCAGTGAAGAAATTCGACGGAAAATAAATTTTTGATCAAGATAATTGCAACATTTGAAAAGTGTCATAAACTCGTCAAAGTACTTCAAAAAATATACGCCCAAGGAAGTTTGATTGCAAAAAGAAAGAAAAAAAAAACATTTTACAATCAAAACTTTGTCCTTGTAAAAAATGCTTAAGATTTTTTTCCCTTTGTTACACCGTACATGTTTTTTTTTGTTTTTTTTTTCCTTACAAAAATGAAATAAGCGTTTTTTTTTTGTTTTGTTTTTTACAATCAGTATTTTGTAGTGCATTTCTGATAAATTGCTATATTTAGATTTTTTATTTAAAATCGCAATTTATTACAATATAAATTTTAAAAAATCTGCAAAAATTTTTGTAAAATCATTATGGTACGTTCTTTATGTTCAAAATTTTCAGATCTCATTTCTTTCTGCCATAATCGTGCAATGATATCTTAAAAGAATAATAATTGTGACTTTTTCAGATTTCTGACAGTGGTTGGGTATAAATAACAAATTTGCTATTTTACACGGATTTTTCAGAGACATGAAAATCACGAAATGTTGTCATGAGAGAGTATTTAGGACTAGCCGCCACTGGCGACCAGTTTGGTCTCCCTTAAATGTATGTTAAACATTGCAACACGTTACATTTATTCATAATTTAATTTTCCCTTAATCCTTCGCCAAATCGGAAGATTCTAATAGACAAATCATGAACTTTTGCGATCATGGTAGCATTTCGCATATTTTTTGGGCACAAATGTCACATACGCACGTTGGCGCGATTCCCCCCCCCCCCCTCCCCCGCCAATTTGGCGAAAACTTTGTTATGGAAATTATTGTTTATTTACTTTTATTTTTTATTTTAATTCTATAAATTATTTTTGATATGTATATCAATATTTATTTACAACAAACTATCATTTATTTACTTTTATTCTTTTTTTTTTTAATTATGAGTATTTTTGTTAGCCGGGAGCAGATGATAATTCGCCAAATATCGTTCCCATCACCGTCATTCATACTACAATTAATTTAATTTTAAATTATAAGCCTGTCACTCATTTCATTTAAAATACTTAACTTTAATCTAAAATGCTTATATTACATAAATTTACAATACTTCACACTTTTCATTTAAAAGAGAAAATAAATAAATAAATAAGAAATAATATCATAAATCAAAACATTTGATTTCAAAATCAAAGTATCATTTCTAATTTGTACACGCGATAAATAAAAGCTGTATTAGCGATTTTAAAAATGCTAAAAATCTGATTCATTAAATATTATTACATGAGTTCAATTTACGTCAAGAAAAGGTCCGAAAGTTGAGTTGTATAGCACATAATTATGGTAAACTTTGATTGTCTCACTGGTGCGAATTATTTTTTTGACGCGAGGCAGCGGTCCAAAAATTCATTCGCGGAGAACTTGCTTTGCGAATGATTACCTCCATGATTTAATATTTTAAATGTTCACGACGAATCAATCTTTTTTTTGTTTACTTTTATGAATAGAGAATTTGAACTGCGAATCTTTCGACTGAAGTTATTGCAGAATATATACATAATTGAACGCAAGTCATCTCTCAAATATTAATTTATTTTGAACGATCTTTCTTAAAATGTAACTTTTATGCAGTTTATTCGAAAAAATAATTTTGAATAAAAATGGCCGCTTGGCATATGAAAAAGCGATGCGGCATCCCGGAACTGTTGAGGACAGTCACATGACTTACAGTTTTATTATAGAGATAATTAATACTTATTTCTATGTAAGAAGAGATTTTTAAATGAGAAAATTAATCTTTTAAACAATTTTTAAAATGTTATTAACAATTTTCTACTCCGTGCTTTCAGTATTGAGTTCGGGCTCTGATGAGGACACAATCTTTTGGGCTCGTGCGAAACCAGATTTCAAATCGGCGAACTCGGGCTCCAAAAAAAAAGAGCCCGAGATCTCTAGAATAGATTCCCCTTAAAAATTATAAATTTAGACGAGAAAATCGTCTGTTGCTCTTGCTTTTTTTCCATTGAAAATCTAAATGTAAGAAGATACCAGAAGGAAAAATCGTTTGCTATGCCGGCTTTTTGATTAGAAATCTAAATGTAAGAAGACGCCAAACGAAAAAATCGTCTGCTATTCTATTTTTACAAGGAAAAAATAATTAAAAATATGCTTTTAAAATTAAGAGATGGTTGAAAAATTACATAATTGCAGTTTCTTATCAGAAAATTCCTTAAACACTGAAAAAAGCATGATTACATTAGTTTAATAAGTAAATAAATATTGAACCATAGACATAATAAATAGTACCACCTATTTTCATTTTTTTTTTCTAACTTTTTGTACATCCAGTTTGATTATTATTAATCTAGTTAACGTAGTTCAAAGATTTTCTTTTCCAAAATAAACAAGACATAATCATTAAAATATAATAGTATGTTTGATGCAAAAATAAATAAATAAATAAAAAATAAAAGTGTTACTCATGATTTTATGCAGATTGTTCATACACAGTTATAGGGCGGTATTCAAAATCTTCCCATTGCTTTCTCGTCCATCTTTACAAATGCGACTATTTAACTGAAAACCACGTCCCAGTTTTAACTTCTGCCCCATTCTAAAAGTGTCGACTTGACCATTTATTTTTTGTTTCTTTCTTATTTTTAGGGAATGCAAATATCAAAAGAGAGCGCGTTCTAGTAGCATCTTTTCTAAACTTTTTTTCATACATGTATGTCTCCTCTTAAGTACATATTTTGAGTGTTTTTGAATGGTTTTAGAAAGGGTCACGTTCACTTCTCAATTCCAGATGAGAAAGTCGAAAATTCTTCTTTCTTACATCATCTCAATTTAAGGGGCAGAAAAAAAAAATGTTACAGAAGCGGTAAAAAAAAAACGAAGATATGTTTTTGTTGTGTGCGTATGTTCATTATTCAGTATCGTAAGTGAATTTTTTTTCCTCGTCTTTTGTTCTTCGCAACACGTCTGAATTTATTGATTACTCTTTTTCTGCACGAACGTTTATTTCGGCTTAAAAATAAACTTTGCCTTAGTTTTGACCAAACTATTTTCGTTCAGTGATATGTTTTCTTTTTCTTTTCTTTTTAAGCAAGTCTGCAATCCTAGAATGTTAGGCGGTATTAAATATTACGAGGGTACACAACTATGGTAATAACTATTATGATTATCATTAACAAAAGCTAATAAAATGTTTAAATATTAATTGAATGATGGTTCGATATCATTCCCGAAAATTTGTAATGATCATAATTTTTAATACTGTCTAGCATTTTTAGTGAAGGCTGTTCTCGAATCCAAATCCGTTATTTTATAACATACTTATGGTAACATTTTCATTCGTACATGTGTCAGAATTTTAAATATTCTTTATATACTTTCTCAGAGGCAGAAATTATATATATTTTTTTCTCTAAAAAAAACTAGTCGTTGGGGACCACCGTAATACTTACCCATCATGGATATGCATAATGTAAAATATTAAAATGAAAATGTGTAAACTACTTATAAAATGCATTGCAATTCAAATAAAATCGTGGCTGGATGACGTCATAAACTTTAAAGGCTCGATTACTGAATTGCTTGAAAGAGGTTTTTCCTTATGACTCCAAAAATAATAATCCTATTAACTAGCGGTTTATTGCATCTGATTAAGCGTCAAATTTCCAATTAAAATATATCTTTGAAGTGAAATTTGCATGAAATACAGGGTCATGAAAAATCGAAGAGTGTGGCAAATAGGATTCCAAATATCTCGGCAACTCATTATCCGATCGACTTCATGCTTTATGCAAAATTTATGTTTTTTTATTGTCTTTTATGTTCATTTCTTAAAATAAACAATTTCGAAAAATTTTATATACCTTTTATCAGAACGAATATTTCGAGAGCCCGAAAAAAATAGTTCCGGTTAATCGAGGTTATTGAAATGAAATAGGCTTCTTCCCATTATTACATACTAAGTACATACTAAATTGCAAGTCTATATCTCAATTTTTTCGGGAGATAGAGCGTTTACAGACACACAGACGGACGGCAAATTTTTTTTTCTAAAAATACAGTGTCTCACAAAAGTGATGGGACACTTGTGCTTTATAAAAAGAAACTGCAATAAAATAAATAAACAAACATGTGCAAAAATTTTTTGGGTGTGTTTCATATTTAAAGTTAGTAACAATTATTACATAACATACATTTTGTCAAAATATTAAAATATTAATTTAGTAAAAATACAATTGTTCAGAACGGAGCAAAAAATGGCTCACATAAGTGATGGGACACTTACTTTTCCATCAAATATTTATCCAAAAATTTTACTTTTTAAAAGGTTTTAATATTTTGTTGGATTTCCTTTTTCTTTTAAAACATGATTTAGTCTTTTTGGGATGGATTCGACTAATTTTTTTGTGATTTCTGGAGTGATTTTACCCCATTCTTCTTGAAGCACCGATTTTAGTTGTTGTTTTGAAGAAATGGTGTGTTTGCGAATTCTTGATTCCAATTCTTGCCAAATATTCTCTATGGGATTTAAGTCTGGAGATTGTGGTGGTGTTTTTATTATTTCAGGACAGTTATATAGCAGCCAGAGTCTAACGTTCAGAGCAGTGTGCTTGGGGTCATTGTCCTGGTAGAATTTAAAATCGTTATGAAGGTTCAATTTTCGTGCTGAAGATTTCAAATTTTGCTTTAAAATATCAATATACTTGTACTGATCCATTATACTGTCAATAAAAACAAAATTACCAACTCCAGCGGACGACATACACCCCCATACCATAACTCCTCCTCCACCATGTTTTACTGTTGGTACGAAGTTCTGTTTGCGAAGCTCTTCCCTGGGTTTTCTCCACACCAAGATTCTACCGTCAGAACCAAATATATTAAATTTACTCTCATCAGCAAATATAACTTTATTCCAGTAATCAGAATTCTTATTTATGTTGGATTTTGCGAAAGCTAGTCTGAGTTTTCTATTCTTTTCACTTACGAAGAATTTTTTCCTGGCTACTCTACCGTGATATCCAGCAGATCGAATTACCCTTCTAATAGTTTCAGGATTAACAATTATTCCATATAATGCTTGTAAATCAGCAGCAACTTTTGAAGCACTAATTCTTGGATTTTTTTTAATATTTCGAACGATAATTCGCTTTATTCCATTGGATAGCTTTGATGGTCAGCCAGGTCTTCTTTTATCCTGAATCATATGATTCTTTTTATATCGTTTAATGATATTGAAAACTGTTGAACGACTCAAGTTAACTGTTTCAGCAGTTTTTCTAATAGATTTTCCACGTTCAATATGCAAATTAATAACTAATTTTCGAATTTCAGGCGAAGTTTCTTTTCGTTTAGCATTCATGACTACACAGAGCTAAAAAACACAAAAATTCCAAAACAAACTGGAGAGAAATACTGCAGACGATTTTATAAATTATTGCCAATTGCTTTTAAGTAAAAATAAAACCCCAAAAATTATTTTTATTGCTTATTTCAGGCGATTTTTGTTGCATATATAATGGTGTCCCATCACTTATGTGAGCTATTTTTTGCTCCGTTCTAAACATTTGTATTTTTATTAAATTAATATTTTAATATTTTGACAAAATGTATGTTATGTAATAATCTTTACTAAATTTAAGTATGAAACACACCCACAAAAAAAATGTGTACATGTTTTTTTAATTTATTTGATTAGTTTCCTTTTGTAAAGCACAAGTGTCCCATCACTTATGTGAGACACTGTATGTTTTTCGGAATCTCCAGTGTCTGAAACGTGTAAATCCGTCAAAATTTTTTTTCGATTTTCAAAACTATCAAGACTTACCCTATACTACGTATGATGGGTAAATAAAAATAGCATCTACCATACCATCAAACACCACAGTACTTCACAAAGAATGGGTTGTATGTGATTTTGTGCAGACTTAACCAAAATCAAGGCGGCTTTTTAAATCTTAATACTTTTCTAATTCATCTTGACATACTCAACTATTTAAATTTTGTTTCATACATGTATGCCTCCTCTTTAAAAGCACATATTTTAAGTGCCTTTGAATGGTTTTTGAAAGGGTCACGTTCACTTCCCAAATCTAGAATGAAAAGTTAAAAACTATCTAGTTTTGCTCTAAGGATTGATTCTGTATACAGTGTCTCACAAAAGTGATGGGACACTTGTGCTTTATAAAAAGAAACTGCAATAAAATAAATAAACAAACATGTGCAAAAATTTTTTGGGTGTGTTTCATATTTAAAGTTAGTAACAATTATTACATAACATACATTTTGTCAAAATATTAAAATATTAATTTAGTAAAAATACAATTGTTCAGAACGGAGCAAAAAATGGCTCACATAAGTGATGGGACACTTACTTTTCCATCAAATATTTATCCAAAAATTTTACTTTTTAAAAGGTTTTAATATTTTGTTGGATTTCCTTTTACTTTTAAAACATGATTTAATCTTTTTGGGATGGATTCGACTATTTTTTTGTGATTTCTGGAGTGATTTTACCCCATTCTTCTTGAAGCACCGATTTTAGTTGTTGTTTTGAAGAAATGGTGTGTTTGCGAATTCTTGATTCCAATTCTTGCCAAATATTCTCTATGGGATTTAAGTCTGGAGATTGTGGTGGTGTTTTTATTATTTCAGGACAGTTATATAGCAGCCAGAGTCTAACGTTCAGAGCAGTGTGCTTGGGGTCATTGTCCTGGTAGAATTTAAAATCGTTATGAAGGTTCAATTTTCGTGCTGAAGATTTCAAATTTTGCTTTAAAATATCAATATCCTTGTACTGATCCATTATACTGTCAATAAAAACAAGATTACCAACTCCAGCGGACGACATACACCCCCATACCATAACTCCTCCTCCACCATGTTTTACTGTTGGTACCAAGTTCTGTTTGTGAAGTTCTTCCCTGGGTTTTCTTCACACCAAGATTCTACCGTCAGAACCAAATATATTAAATTTACTCTCATCAGCAAATATAACTTTATTCCAGTAATCAGAATTCTTATTTATGTTGGATTTTGCGAAAGCTAGTCTGAGTTTTCTATTCTTTTCACTTACGAAGAATTTTTTCCTGGCTACTCTACCGTGATATCCAGCAGATCGAATTACCCTTCTAATAGTTTCAGGATTAACAATTATTCCATATAATGCTTGTAAATCAGCAGCAACTTTTGAAGCACTAATTCTTGGATTTTTTTTAATATTTCGAACGATAATTCGCTTTATTCCATTGGATAGCTTTGATGGTCAGCCAGGTCTTCTTTTATCCTGAATCATATGATTCTTTTTATATCGTTTAATGATATTGAAAACTGTTGAACGACTCAAGTTAACTGTTTCAGCAGTTTTTCTAATAGATTTTCCACGTTCAATATGCAAATTAATAACTAATTTTCGAATTTCAGGCGAAGTTTCTTTTCGTTTAGCATTCATGACTACACAGAGCTAAAAAACACAAAAATTCCAAAACAAACTGGAGAGAAATACTGCAGACGATTTTATAAATTATTGCCAATTGCTTTTAAGTAAAAATAAAACCCCAAAAAATATTTTTATTGCTTATTTCAGACGATTTTTGTTGCATATATAATGGTGTCCCATCACTTATGTGAGCTATTTTTTGCTCCGTTCTAAACATTTGTATTTTTATTAAATTAATATTTTAATATTTTGACAAAATGTATGTTATGTAATAATCTTTACTAAATTTAAGTATGAAACACACCCACAAAAAAAATGTGTACATGTTTTTTTAATTTATTTGATTAGTTTCCTTTTGTAAAGCACAAGTGTCCCATCACTTATGTGAGACACTGTATATATTTCAAGAGAATAAAATGTGAGAGAAATGTTACTCATTTGGTTTTTTTTTTTTTTAAAGAAAAGAAAAAGAAAGAAACGCAGATTTGTTTATTTGTTTGTTTGTTTACGTGCGTGTGTTTTGTTTTTCAAATTTGTAATTTAATTATTTTTCTTCTATCTTCTGTTCTTAGCATCACGTCTAATTTTATTGATTACTGTTTTTCTACATAAACGTTTATTTCGGCTTAAAAATAAACTCTGCTTCAGTTCTGACCAAAAGCTAATATTCTTTCAATAACATGTCATCTTTTAACCCCTTCGCGACGAGCGTCCTTTACAGAATTTTTTATCTTTTACCACTGGTTTTTCAAAACAGATATTTTCGCCTAACTGAATAGCAGAAATGCTAGGATTACATTAGGCAAAGCTTACAATAAAAAATAACTGGTGGGAATAATCGAGGATTCTGAACATCTTGTGCGTCACGTATACGTGTCGCTCGTCCCCCAAGGGGTTAATGTAAAGTTTATAATCCTAGAACATTACACGGCAATAAATATTACGAGGTGCTTCCCCATAGTAATGATTATTACGAATATCATTAAAATGCTAATAAAAATAGAACCTGAACGATGATTCCAATCCCATTCCCTTGTAAAAGGCTGTAATGTTCGAAATTGTTAATACTGTCTAGCCTTTTTCTGCTGTGCTAAACTGACTAGCTTTCCAAGCCAAAGCTGTTTTTAAATCAAAGTTCGCTACTTTCTACCATATTTAGAGTAGCATTTTCATTCATACACATGTAAAAATTTCAAATATTCATTTTCTGCTTCGCCAGAATCGGGCTTTTTTCATTTTTCTATTAAACAAGCATCTGTCACGTATGTGATGCACGAAACGCAGTGATAAAAAAAAAAAAAAAATCCCTGACGGCTTGGCCTACAGGCACAGGTAGATTTCGAAGACGTAGACCGTGGCCCCTGTTTGTTAAGAATTGCGGAAGAAATGACCTTTTTGCCATGATGCGGCAGTTGGAACTGGAACCGCCTACTTCGAAACCTAACTTGTTTGCAGGCGGAGCCAGCAGGGATTTTTTTTTTAATTTATATATTTTTTGCTATAAGAGTTGGTCCTATAAAAAACTTGTCAATATAAAAGTTTTAGATAATATTAAGAGGATTTATAATAAATTTCAGCGGATTTGAAATCTTGGGAATGGACGAAGTTATGAATTTTTTTCTTCTAAAACACCCCCTTCCCCCCCCCCCCCCCTTGGGGCCATTTTTAATTATATCAAAAATCTGTCATACATACATTTTCGGCCCTTCTCCTAGAAGTAATAATAACTTTAAACGGATTCGATACGTATCATAATTAAGAAATTAATGGGGGGGGGGGTGTCTGTTTTCACAAAAAGCCCCCCCCCCACCCTCCCCCCCTTGGTTTTTATTTTGCCCACTAACGAACTTGACCGAGATTTTATGCCCCTTGATTTTATGTATCAGTTTCGAAGAGATCTGTGCAGAATTATTGCAGTTATCGTGTCCATAAAAAAGTGACATAGATAGATAGATAGATAGATATATAGATAGATAGATAGATAGAGTTTTGAACTGGGGGTGGTTTTGGATTCTGGGAGTCATGATCGGCGTAGATCTGCAAAATTTTTTCAAAAATTCCAACTTAGGTGAGAATGTAATAGGTAGTATTTCTTACGAAATCTACCTAAAAGTGAGTTATGTGATTTTGTACGACTGACACAGTATCGAAATTATTTCCAAAATATGCATATTCATTTCTGATTCGGCTTTACAAATGCAGTTTTTTTTACCAGTAAAACACGTCGGCCCCATTCTAAAAGTGTCGACTGGACCATTTATTTCATTTTTCTTTTTTATTTTTATGAACCTATATAGCGCGACTAACAACATCTTTCTAAACTTTGTTTCATACATGTATGCCTGCCTCTACACATTTTGAGTGCCTTTGAATGGTTTTAGAAAGGGTCACGTTCACTTGTCAAATCCAGGTGAAAAAGTCGAAAACTCACTCTCCCCTCACTCTAAGGATTAATTCTCTATCATCTCGATTTAAGAACACACACACAAAAAAAAAAAAATAACAGATATGTTACTGACTCTGTCAAAAAAAAAAAAAAAAAAAAAAAAAAAACGAAGATGTGTTTTTATTATGCGCTTATGTTCATTATTCAGTATTTATAAGTGAACTTCCCATCTTTTAATTAAAGTCTAATAATGCTTAAAGTGATAAAAACAACACGCAATATTTAAAAATTGCGTGCTATGTTTTTATCACTTTAAGCATTATTAGACTTTAATTAAAAGTTAACAAGTGATTCTATTATATTATTTCCCATCTTTTGTCCATCGCAATCATTGATGTATCATAATAATACATCCCTGATCGCAATACGTCTGATTTTATTGGTTATTACTGTTTTTCTGCATGAACGTTTATTTCGGCTTAAAAATTAACTTTGCCTCATTTTTGACCAGAAGCTGTTTTTCGTTCAGTGACATGCTTTCTCTTTCCTTTTTAGGTACGTTCGTAATTAGAAGAAAAAAAATTTCAGAACTTCGTCAATTCACAAGATATCAAATCCGCTTAAATTTATTATAAATCCTCTTAATATTATATACAACTTTTATATTGACAAGTTTTTTATAGGACCAACCCTTATACCCCACCCCCCCCCCAAAAAAAAAAAAAAAATACCCTGCCAGCTCCGCTTGAAAACAAGTTAGATTTCGAAGTGGGCCGTTCCAACTGCTAGATTATGGCAAAAAGGTCATTTCTTCCGCAATTCCCAACAAACAGGAGCCCCACGGTCTGCATCTTCGAAATCTACCTGTACCTGTAGGCCGAGACGTCAGGATTTTTGTATTGCGCTACTAGCTCATTATATTTTTCAAAATATAATGCGCTACACTACAAACTGTTGGAAAAAGTAGCGACTATTCTATTTTCGCTACTTGTTTGTAGCCAGCTACTTCCGGCCACTGACTTTCCCAGTCTCAGAATATTTTTTTTGTAAAATCAAAGAAAAAAAAAACACATCTGCGATATGTGTGATATATCAGACACAGCACTTCACAAAAAATGGGTTGCATTATGATTTTGTGCACACTACCACGAATCGACTTTCTAAATTTTCATACCTTCTCATTCAACTTCACGCACTCAAATAAACCACGTCACAGCTTTAATTCGTGCTAAAAGTAGTGATGGGCCGATTCGAGATCTTTCAAGAATCGATACCTTAGTTTTCGAAAACTTTTCAGAATCGAAATCAGAATCGATTCTTTGTATTCAAATATTGAAGCACTGAAAACTACTCCCGACTTCGTTCAAACTATAAATGACAGGGGCGAATTTTGGTCTGTTTCACTAATCGAATGTTTATTTTACGTAAAATCGTTTGCTTTTTTTTATGATCACCTGTCAGATTCACATCAATCTATTAGAACAGGATGATTAGTGCCTATTTCAGCCAATCAAATGTTTTCGTACAAACGCTTCTTTTTTGTTATTGATAACGTGTTATTATTTACAGCTGCTCTGAGAACAATCTCCTTTCTTTTTAATATTATTGAGATTTGATATAAATATTACGATTGTCATAATGCTTTGTTTTTCGCAAATTGTTTGAATGCTAAAAATTTCTTTAAAAATTTAAATGGTAAATGTTATTTTATTTTAAGTTACGTTTAATTTAAAATTTTATTAATCCGTTCAAGTTATTATAATATGTAAAAAAAATGAAACCAGGGAGCAAAAGATCAGAAGTTTGGAATTACTTCAAAAAAGGTGAGAGTGGTAATTTTTTTAAGGAATCATACCTTATTGGATATATGTTCTCTTATCATAAGCGCTGGCAAGTGGACAGAGGAGAGAGGAGGGCCATTTCTCATCCCTGGATTTTGAAATTTAATAAATTTCATTTTTCTGATTATTCAAAACATGATAAAATTAATTCTTCCAAGTGACGTTAGAATCAATTAACATCAAGACAAAAGAAAAAAGAAAAAAAAAACTAAGAATTTTTTGTCAGTATGACTCAATCTCATTGAAACCCTACACCAACCCCCTTCCAGGGTAAGACAATTTTTAATTTTGCTTTCCTCTTTATGTTCATGCGTTTCAAACTTATCTTAAACAAAGGATTAAGGGTGGCAAAGCCCTTTGACGGAAAAAAAGAACTGCTTCAATTTTCCCTTTAAAAACACATGTTGGTTTAAAAAAAACTTATTTATATGTAATATTTCTTAATTGATAAATTTGCTTTTTATGTTGTTATGTTTAAAAATTGTCTTGCATGAGAGTTTTAACAAAAACAAATCTTAGTTTAGATTATTTCATGTTTAGATTATGTTAAGATCATGTTTAGATTATTTTATTCTGCAATTTCAAAAGCACACTAGACCGTGGACCATTGCTATACACGTGTTCCAAAATCTTGCCCCTCCCAAGATATAATTCTGCCGACGTCCCTGTCTCTTAGTATTGCAAGTTATATCTTATTATTTTCCAAGATTTAGAAGGCGAAGAACCGGCCTTCCCCTGTAAACGTCCGTAAAAGTAAGCAATTTGTCTCTAATTAGCGAAATCAAGAGAATTTTTCTCTTTTACGAACGTACAATTTTCCACTATAAGTAATTATTTTGATCATTGAATTTTTAAAAATTTAATAAAAAATTTATATTTATGATTCTTAAATACAAATTCACAGAATTTTATTCAGTATAATCGTTTTCTTAAATTTAAATTCATATGATCGATTTAACTAAATATATATATGTATATTAGTTGAACTGATGGCACGCTTGAAAAAATAAAACAAAATTTCTAAACTAAAATAGCGCCGATCATCCTGCTAACCACAAACGTTACATAGAAATGTTTCAAACAGCGTCGAGTAGTCTAGTATTCGAATACTAGCATTCGCTGGCGCATCTGATGAAACCATAGAAAAATCAAGCTATGAGAACTGAATACAATCGAAAACCGCAGTTTTCGTCGCTGACGCAGATACCAGGTGACTTGTATTCGAATACTCCAGTCTGAAATCGAGACCACTTGAGTACTTGGCTGAATCGAGAACACAGACATTTTGTATTCGAATACTCCCATCACTAGCTAAAAGTGTTGACTCATTTAGTTTATATTTCTTTATTTTTATGGAATGTAAATACTTAAAAAGAATGAATGCACAGTGGTTCCCAATGTGGGACGTACGCCCCAAATTGAACAATTTGATTTTTAAGTTGGACAATTTTAGAAAATATACATTTTATTCAATTTTCAAAAAAGTATCCTCATTCAAAAGTCTAAAATACAATTATAACCGTAAGAATTTTATTCATATTTTTTTTAAATATTTTTTTACTCTCCCCCTTTTTATGTAAATGTATATGTTATTAAATTTTCGTGTTAAATCCTGAAGGAGGAAATCGAAAACTCTTCTTATTTGCTCTAAGAATTGATTCTAAATCTCTTTAAAACAGGTAGCAATGACAGCTGTTTGGGGAGGAAAAACTGGTTTTTATCAAAATTTTGAGTTTTAAAAAAATTATAAAAAATGAGCGCGGCATCCAGTCAAAATAAATCCTAATGCTACATCTAGGATAATATTATAAAGAATATGTGGTTTAAACTTCATCAAAATAGGTTAAGTAGATCTTGAGATATCTTGTACACCAGTTTGCAAAAAGTATAGTTTCGAGAAAAACTCAAAAGAAAAAAAAAAGTACCGCGTCAGCATCTTGAAATCAAACTTTTTTAAAAATTTCCTTCAATTTGTGATTCTTGGACCGTACATAACATCTTCCAGTGTTGCCGCGATGTCCTCCGACACCTTTTGAGCAGCTTTTTTCAAATTCCTGGCTTCTTGTTGGGCTCTCATCTAGGCTATAAAGTATAAATACTCGCTGAGAATCCAAGTTATCGGATAATTGCAGCTCACTTAGGTAATTTGTAAGGTTTAATAAGTGCATCATTTGTACACACGAGTATATCCGTCATTAAATATACTAACTGCAATATATCCTCTTGAGACCTAAGCTCATATTTTTTGAGCAAATTTTACAATTTTTGAGATTTATGTTTCTTTTGAGTCTAGAAAGCAATACATATTTTCATTTATTTAAAAAAAAATTAAATACTTTGTTTTTTAGCGTGTCCTATAGAATGGGCATTGGGTGTTTTAAAAAACTTGCTATTGAATTAGATGAATCCAAATGTAAAATTCTTATTATTTGAGAAAAAATAATGACACAAAATTGAATTCTACATAAAATAATGATACAAAATTTAATTAGACACCAAATAATATTAATAAGAGTTTTAAAAAGTTCATTACCCGTAAAAAATAAATAGATCAACCGGAAATTCTGTAGTTTATAAATGTGCTTCTGCAAGTCAATTACTAATTATAGTTAAACGAATATACGAATACAAGTTGCATTTCATGCGCACAACCTTATTTTATATTATAATACTTATCTAGTAAGATAAGTATTATAATATAAAATAAGGTTGTGCACATAGGCATATAAGATCGCTACATAGGCTTAAAAAAAACAGATTTTTAAACAAAACACTCAAAAAACAGCATCAAGTTCTTATTTCTACAAACTTTTGTATCATCAGAAGTGTGTTTTTATCGTTTATACGTCACTTCTAAATATCGCATAAATTCAATTTTTGCATCATTAAATAGAAAAAGTGTACTTTAAGTACGAAGCGTGTTGATCAGTGAACTAATTTTCAAAATAATATTAATAATATCTTATTTTGTTTTTTAACTCTCTCAACACCAGTCATTTGTTTCTTAGACTAATAATAATTAGTGCCACAGCTATCACAATTGACAAGTAAATGCCAAGAAGAAATGTAAAAAAAAATCAAAATGAGCTTATTTATAATCTTATACTGTTATCTTTAAATATATTTATTGTCTTTAAAATTTTGTTGTTATTTAAATATGACTAAATTTATTAATTCAATTATGAATAGCATAGTAACAGAAAAATAATACCAAAAATAGTTACAATGAATAAGACTAACACATAATAAAAGCTTAATTCTAAGTATCTGCATAATTTACCAAATGCTGCAAAAAAAAAAAAAATCTTTCACTAAATATTTTTTATTTATTTATTTAAGAAAATATATTTTCTACTTCTGTATCTATTATTTATTTCAATACTGTCTTGATTTTTAAGTAAAAACTAATGCGTTTCTTCAGTATACAGAAGAATCTAATATGAATAAAAACTAGTCGTTGGGGGCCACCGTAATACTTACCCATCATGTATATGTATAATGTAAAATATTAAAATAAAAATGTGTAAACTACTTATAAAATGCATTGATATTCAAATAAAATCGTGGCTTGATGACGTCATAAAAAGGCTCGATTACTGAATTGCTTGAAAGAGGTTTTTCCTTATAACTCCAAAAATAATACTCCTATTAACTAGCGGTTTATTGCATCTGATTAAGCGTCAAATTTCCAATTAAAATATATATTTGAAGTGAAATTTGGATGAAATACAGGGTCATGAAAAATCGAAGAGTGTGGAAAATAGGATTACAAATATCTCGGCAACTCATTATCCGATCGACTTCATGTTTTATGCAAAATTTATGTTTTTTCATTGTCTTTTATATTTACTCCTTAAAATAAACAATTTCGAAAATTTTTATATACCTTTCATCAGTACGAATATTTCGAGAGTCCGAAAAAAATGTTCCGGTTAATCGAGGTTATTGAAATGAAATAGGCTTCTTCCCAATATTACATACTAAGTACATACCAAATGGCAAGTCTCTATCTCAATTTGTTCGGGAGATAGATCGTTTACAGACACACAGACGGACGGCAAATTTTTTTTTCCAAAAATATGTTTTTCGGAATCTCCAGTGTCTGAAACGTGTAAATCCGTCAAAATTTTTTTTTCGATTTTCAAAACGATTACAAGACTTACCCTATACTACGTTATGATGGGTAAGTAACAACTGATGAAGACCCAACGTCCAATAGAATGGACATCAAAAATTTTTTGGGTTTATTCTCTAAAATATACATTAAATTACTTAAACTGCGATGTCATTTCATTAATTAGATTTGTGTAGCATTAATATCAAAATACTTTTTAAAAATATATAAAATTAGAGTTAAAACTGCCTGCTTACCTTCAACAGTCTGTTTCTTGTTTTCGGCCACTTTCAAATGATTAAAATACATATTTAGCTGCAATTTTTTTTTTTTTTATTTCGGTGCACAGATAGAAGCATTAGACTATCTAGTATAATGGACAGCAAGTATTTACAAGTTCGAACTTAAATTAATTATTTTATATAAAAAATAAAAATGTCCAATAGAATGCACGCGGGGTCTCAAGAGGGTAAGATGCAATCTCAACAATTTTCGCGCCACTGTAATTCTCTTTTTGGAGCCATAGACCGAATGGCAGCTTTTAGACTTTCGTTGTTATTCTGAGTGTATCCTTCTTAGCAGTGTTCTGACAAATCAGCATCAATAAATCTATCGTAAACCGATTCAATTACTTTTTGGACAAATACAAGAATAGAATTTTTGTGTCGACTCCCTGCCGCGCGTACTTCTAAATCCCATAACTCCGGAAATGATTTGAATTTTGAATTGGTTAAACGATTAAAATATTCTTAAAAATTATAAATAATTTATCTAATTAAAAAAAATCGTTTTTTTTTAAAGTTTCAAAGGTGGTGTAACCCCTTAAATACCATAAAAAATATACCAGGAACTTATATATCTTTATTCGTTGCTATATTTCGCGTTTTTCCCAATTGTTTCGATGTAAACACGGCACTTTCCTCTGTTGCATATATTTCTTCAGTTCATACAAATGTTAATACGACAATGCATTGTAGTAATGAATAATTTTTGCAGTCGTGTAAATTTTGCCATACCAATTTTCAACTGTATATTGCATCTGGTTGTTTGTTAAAAACAAATTAATTTTTCTTAGACTATTTAACTCTTTGGAAACGCGGAACCCGTTTCGAAAGTGAAAGTATCATAAAAAAAAAAAAAAAAAAAAAGCCTGTTTACAAATTCGCAAACGTAAACTGCTTTTGTAGAGATCGATCAGCTATCCAATGAAAGAAAAAACAATTTAAAAATATTGAAATGCAAACGAGAAATTAAAAAAAAAAAATCTCTCAAAGGATTTAGATTCGCGAGCGGGTGTTTTCGCGTTAGTGAAGTAGCCTCTTAATGGTGGTGACATTTACCTGAAAGTAAACAGCAAAGCTTGAAACTCAAGTTTGGGATTACAGATTCCCGACGCTTAATTTTCCTTTCTTTCTTTTTTTGTGAGCTTTTCCAATTCTACTTTTGTTTGTGCATCATTCTTTTTTCTACTTTTCCTTCCTTGATTACCGAGTGATGGATTCGACTTAAAGGAGTTACGTTTTTATGCAGCTTATAAAAAAAAAAAATGTTCTTAAAGAATGTTCTCTCTCTCTCTCTCTGTGTGTGTTTTTCTTTATACTTTCTACAGACAAGGTGTTGTATTCTTTTACTTTTTGTGTACATCTTTTAATCATTTATTTTTTACTTTCACTCAAACGCAGAAGCTCGGCAACTTTTTGACGGGTGATTTTTTTTTTAATTTTTTTAATTTATTTAAAGACTTTCTTTGTCGCAATTGTTGTACAGTTCTTCTCGCGTTCTTTTCTTTGATATTTCAGGGCTTTAAACTCTGTCGATTTAAAAGTTTTTTTTTTTTTTTTTTTTTTTTCCCGGTGGTATTTATGTATTTTTTTTCACCTACTCACACTCTCTATATATTTATATATCTTGTTCAAATTTGCAATCGTTAATAAAATATTTTCTATTCATCCACTCAAGTTCAAATACATTTGTTAAAACTTGTAGTGAATGACACTTTATGTTAATACAGTTTTTTCAAATATTAATTCATTCATTAAATTTAATTAATTAATTTTAGTTTTACATGGGAGAAAAAAAAATCTCCCATTGTTTTCATAAATGAAATGGAAAGATTTTCCTCAAATTAGTGATGCCACAAAAATAAAATACCGTACGATGATTATAAAAAAAATGTTCAATAAAGATAACGTGGGACATTAATGCTGCACGGGTTTATTTTATATATTTATGATTAAAAAGTAGGAATTGACTTTTTTTTTATTATTATTACATGTTTATTTGAAGAGTAACGCTAAAAATGAACATAATCAGCGAAAATAGTGTATACAGGATGATTCACTACTAGTGCGAGAAACTTTAAGAAGTGATAACAAACTGCAACAAACAATTTTTGTATAGGATAGCTGGGTCGAAACGAAATCCACTTATTCAGTTATAAATACAGGGTGTCTCACTTCAAGTCGAACGCAGATGCGCGGTAGTGTGTTACTGCTTATTTTACTGTTTATTACTGTTAATTTTACAGTATAATACTGGCAGCTGGAATGCCAGTTCATTTTTCAGTATTATACCGTAAAATCAGCATTTTATTTTAATTTTTTTCCCCAAGTGTAGTTTAACGTTTATACAGTAAGAAAAGAGATTTGATGATGTCCTACAGATTATCCGAAGATTTCGATTTTTCGCCATACTCCGCCCATTTTTTCCTTATCACTGCTTTTAAACAACAACAACAGACATTGTCTTACTTTATCCTAAATTTTCGGTTAAATAACGCGAATTTCCGGATGTGCTCTAGTTCTAGAAAATTATGCGCAAAATTGTCTGTTCTTGATGACAATACAATATTTTCAAAACTTAGATATAGATTAATAGATTTATTTTTTATTAAATTTTGTTTACATGCTGTGAAAACAAAACTTTTAGACAGTTTATATAACCTTCCGGCTTGATTTTTTTTTTTTTTTTTTTTTTTTTTTAAATCAATTACTACGTGTTTCAACAATAAATATATTTGTTTGTTACAATAATATAAAGTAACATTTGCAGAATTGTGCTGTCCTCAGAGTGAAAGTAAAATGTTTCTTATGTTTAAAAAAATAAAAATACTTTATGAAACATTTTACTGAAGTATTTTTTTTTCGTACTATTTCTATACATTATTTACAATAATGAGATCGCACAAAATTTTCGGATTCAGGCGTGCTTAGAAATTTCGAATCCTCTGTTTCCGAATAAAGAGCCCAAACTCATTTCTGGCTTCCAACGAAAGAAATGCCATACCTGCTCTAACAGAAACTTGTCTAAAACGGCATTATCGCCGATCTCTGTGGCGATTCCATCTTCACAGGTTTTATTATATAATAAAATACTTTGTTTTTAGATTTTTAGTAAAAAAAAAAAAACTTGGGCAGATGCGATAATTAGATTTTTTTCCCCTTTAATGCGCGGGTAAGCAAGGAGAAATGTTGCGATTTGCAGAGAATTAAACAAAAAAAAAAAAAAAAAAAAAAAAAAAAATCCATTTATCCGTTACTTCGATTTTACCATACTCCTATTATCCGGATCCTACTGTATCATAACTTAGTGTTGTGTTACAGTACATTTTGCTGTAACCTTTCCATGGATGAATTATCATCATTCACTTTAGATTAACCAAATTAATGATAAATTCGGGTCGGGCAGTAAACAGTTATTTATTGTGGCTTATTTTATTTCAACGAAGCTTAATTCTAAAACGTGTGTTCAGTAAATCAAACGGATATCTCCTCTCCTTTTGCAGGGGTCGATGCAGGTTTTTTTCCCTTGTGGTCCATTTTGTGAAAAGTAAAGGTTATTTTTGTGAAATTTATTATATTTTTGTGAAAAATAACATTTTGTAACGAAAGTTGAAATCCAGTTACTCAAATTCGAACCGAGCATTTATTAACAAAAACTTTTTAAAATCCATTTGCTTAAGTTTTCTTCTCTGGTGAACTTGTTTGTTTACAAATTACACATTTTAAAACGTCACAAAATAATAAATAATTAATAAATAGTAAGATTTTATGGAATAGAATTTTGTGAAAGGGGATGAGGGGAAATTTTATTAAAAAGGATTTTCTGAAAGGGCCTATTTTATTATAAAGAATTTTGTGAAGAGACCCCTTTATCAAATTGATTTTTTTGAAGGGATCCTGTTTTATTAAATAGATTTTTGTGAAGGAGACCTAAATAGGCCCCAAATTTTGCCTGAATCAACCCTTGTTTTACAATACCTGAATCATGTTAAATCTAATTTCATGACCGGCTTCCAGTCTTAGGCAGTCTCGATATTAGGAGCACCTTGCAACGGTCTTAATTTAAGGCCGTTAAGGTGGTTATTTCATTTTTTCCCGATTGCTTTTTGTGTAAAGGGGCGTTTTATACTTTCGAGCCATTTCTTCCGAATTCTTTTAAATCGTGGGCTGAATAATCTTTTAATGAAATTTAATTCCAAAAATTGATCTATTATTATTATTTTAAACCAGATAGCGTCATACCTTAATCTAATCCATATCCGGCCGTAGCATTAAGCACACAAGACACAATCTAGGGTCCTTATAGTAAAAGCGCCTGTCACAACAGCAATAACAAAATAATTTATTTCCATTATTTTCATAGATTTTATTCAAATTGTGGGCCTTATGAAACAATGAAACTGAATTTTAGCTTCTGAAATATAATGGATGCGAGAATTATACTTAAAATTATGGTAATTATTGCAACTTCAAAGAAAGTAGCAGTCGACGTGCGACATATTCATTTTATTTGTAAGGTTATGTGTTAACAGAACTGAAAACAGGACTTTTTATATCGCTACTGGACCTAAAGGGGAAAAAGAAGAGTAATATCATTAAACTATTACAATTATTAATGCGCATTGTTTTCTTATTTAATTTAGTACTTTTCACACAAATACCTCAAATGAAAGAAAATCCAGGGGCCTCCTCTAGCCGGCCCTGCCTGGGAGATTAATATGGCTTCAATAAAATTTAATTATTATTATTATTTAACTATATAATCATTTTTGCAGAACTTGAATCATGCAAATAGAATACTGTATAAATCCAGAACTGAGTGTAAATTTAATACAAATTCATTTTCCTCCCACCCAATTATTCCTGAAATATTTTCAGCTGTTACTTGAGTTATGTGCTATATCACATTGCACCGCATTTCGGAATTTCATTTAACTGATAATTTTCTATTCAAGTGTGAAATTAGTGCCTAGTCATGTATCGTGTGTATATTATATTGTGTTTAGAGGGCTGACCTTGGTTGCTATGGTACGAAATCGAAAATTGACGCTAGGTTGACGTACTACAGGATAATTGATAGATTTCGAGAGGATGTTTTTTCCTTTAATTTATCGGACTGTTTCGATCGGCATGATGTTTTTGAGACTTCTTAACGAATTTTCGATCTGTGGAAAATATAGTATTTTGTGCTTGATCTATAACTTTTCAGTCTGTTTTAATGTTTTTATTTTCTAAAGCTATTTCTTTTGATAGTTTGTTTTTCCATGTTTTGTTTGTGGTTAATATAATTATTACTGAGCCGCAACAAGGGTGGTGCAGGCGGTGTTCCCGCACCAGGAGCCGTCAATTAGGGTAGGCGCGGGGAGGCTTAACCGGTGGTGTCAGTTAACATTATTTCTACGGCGACGATGTGTAACAATTAGTTTCGTACCAGGCGCCAAATGGAGTTGCTGTGGTGCGGTATTCCTCAAAGAATGAGGCATAATATCTAGTATATATCATCATCTCTGTAGTTATAGTGTCTCCAAATTTCGAAAGAGGAAGAATAAGAATTGCCGCATAGTTTACCAAAAGTATATTTAATTTTTTTTTTTATGTTATTAACAATTGGTATTTTGTCCCCCCCCCCCACACACACACAATAAATAGAAACTTTTAACATAAGAACATTTAAAGTTTTTTTCTCTCTCTTTCAATTAATGAGTAATAGCATAATGTCAAAAACTATTCCGGGGGTAAGATTTTACTTCCTTAAAGTGAATTTGAGAAGCATTTATTTAAATAAAAAAAAAAAAAAAAAAAAAAAAAAAAAAAAATAGCGTTTTTTAAAATTCCCATTCACTATTTTCATTTTAGTGTATATTGCCATATTTGACCTGAAATGACATTAGTCTTGTTGTAGTATTTAATCTGAAATGTTTTCTGTTTTGCTGAATTGCTGCGTTGGATTTATAATCTTGTGTAAAGCGCCTTATCAGATCTTATCAACAGATTTGTAAACATTGCGAAGGTTGACCTTGAAAAGCAGAAAAATGCTCCCGCTTTATTTACCGAACTAATTTGTTATTATGTAGCAATTGTTTGGTCCGTATTCTCTGCAATACAGTGTGTTATTGTTATTTTTGTTTACATTAAATTATTAACTGATAAACTTGGTTACTTTATGTCCTTAAAATACTTTGAATGGCTTGGTTTTGTGGTTAAAGATGGACGCTCCAGCGCGTGTCGAGCGTGGCGGCTTTGTCAAATGTCAGCTTTTCTTTCTCCATATCCATATGTTAATCCTGTGGGACCGAAGTATTTTTTTTTACCCCATTCTCTAAACGGAAATTCAAATTTCTCCATTTCAATTTTTGAAAACCGAACCTGGCTTTGTGCAGGACGTAATCCTGCCCCTGTTTTAAACGAGAGGAAAAATAAGCGTTCGGGTACAAAATATCAAATGTTTCTTCAAAAATCTGTCATACATAAATTTTTGGTTATTTTCCTAGAAGTAATAATAACTTTAAACGGATTCGATATGTATCATAATTAATCTCGCTGGGTTTCCTGCGGTGGTCATTCCTATCCCTGTATCATATTTATGGGTTTTTTTCTGTTTTCACAACCGCCCTTCCATCCCCCCACCCCCTGGTTCGATTTTGTCCATTAACGAACTTGACCGAGATTTTATGCCCCTTGATTTTATATCAGTTTGGAAGAGATTTGTGCAGAAATATGGAAGTTATCGTGTCCATAAAAAAAGAGAGATAGATAAAGTTTTGAAGTGGGGGGTGGTTTAGGGTTCTAGGAGTCATGATCGGTATAGATCTATCTGCAAAAGATTTTTAGAAATTTCAACATAGGGGAGAATTTAATAGATAGTATTTCTTACGAAATCGACAAGAAATTACATGAAATGTAACATTTTCTACACTTCCTCAGGTAATAAATCGCGAAATAATCTTTAAGGTTGTTACTGTTTACGAGTTACAAAAACAATGAAGTTAATTTTGCGCCAAAATCATTCTCGCCAGAATCGGCCATCTGGCTGTGAAACTGCAGCAACAAAATATTTTAAACACTAACACAATAGAAAATAATAAACAAAAAAAATGGAGTGTAATAATTTTTATAGTAATTACACTTTTATCATTTTATTAATTAAATTATGATTATAGGTTGAGAAACAATTTAGAAATCTTGTATATAGATAGTTTAAATAATGCTTTTTTTTCTTTCCTGTTGCCATATCTTAGAAAAGAAACAGCGAAAATCATACTGTTTAAAATAATTTCACTAGTTCGCGCTTTATTTTCTATCAAGCATAAATCAGCGAGTAATTCTCAATAATCAGGGCCCATGCCAAATTAACGTATTGCAACTTTTTTTTTTTTTTTTTTTTTTTTTTTTTTATGACACGAGTTTGTAATGAAATTAGGCGTGACTTGTTTGATTAGCATTTAATGTTTATCTTATGTTTTTTAATTATTATTACTTATTTCTTTTCTATCTTACTCATGTGTTTGGAAATTACAACAAATGTTCATTTATTGTATTTTTCAAATCCTGATTTTTTTTTTTTTTTTTTTTTTTTTTTTTTTGTTCTTTTGGAAATATTTTACATTTAAACAATAAACGGTTTTCGAAAATAAAATAAAATAAAATAAAATCGTATACCAATAAATATAGCATCAAGTACAAGTTTTATTTTCTTGCTTAATCTTCTGTACCTACTTTAAAATATTATCCATACCCATACCTTGTTTACCTGTATGACTCAAATAGTCTCTGGATTTTTTCACTTACCTGCTTCATCATTTTTTCTTCCTTCATACGTTTGCTGAAGTATTTATCTCTTTCCAAAATAGCTTACAAAATTTTTTGCCTCTTCCGCTCCATTATTTTTATGTAGTAGGAGTTACTTTTGAAGTTATTTTTAAAAACTTTAAAATCGGATTTACGCTTTTTTTTTTTTTTTTTTTTTTTTTTTTCTTTTCGAGAGAAACTTTTTTCTTACGGTCTCAGCCAAGCTTATTTAACGGTTTAAATAATCATTGCGAGAAGTTTTTTCATAGGTTTATGATTTTGTGAATTTATCTGAGTTTTTTACTTTAATGAATTTTTTTTTTTTTTTTTTTGAAGTATAAAATAAATATTGGTTTCATATACAAATGTGGGGGGTTTTCTTGTCGGAAGATAATTTATTGAAAATGAAAGCAATTTAAAGCGTAATTCAGGAAGTATATTATATATGCAGCTAATATATTTTTTAGTGTTCTTTATTTACTTAGATGGAAATTTTATAATAAACAGTAGTGGTTATTGCCGAAACATCAATGAAGGCTCACTGTGGAGACGCGAAAAGTTTTTTTTATTTCTGTCTGTCTGTCTGTCCCGCGATAACTGCCGTAAAAAAACGTTCGATTAGGTTGATTTTTGGTGTGTATGTTGGTGAGATACCCGGAATTAGCTGTATAGTTTTTAGTTACACTTGGTTCATTCGTGCGGAAAATATAGAACATTTCGTTTTAGGTCATAAATGCTTTCCTATGGGGATGCAGACGATTTTTCAAATTTCATTTTTATCTGAAATGAAAATGGAATATTTGCATAATGGATTTAGACGTAAAATTATGAATGCTAAATTTTCGATATGCGTTTCCAATAGTTTTAAAATTTTGCCGATAAATTTAATAGAATATAGAAATTAATTGCTTAAAATATTTGAAAATGGTTTTGCATCTTTTCGGGAAATATAAACATCTTATTTTCATATTTTTTTACAAGTTTTAACAGCGTTTATTTTTACTTACCGCTTTAATTTATTCGTTGCTTAGCAACCGTATTTCAAAGAGTATAAAATAATAAAATTCAAGGAACTCTCACTATTATAGTGAAATATCTTTTTTAAATCAAAACGAATGTAAATTTAATGAGACTACGGGGGATGAATACCTGTTTATTTAAAAATTATAAAAGAATAAGCAGTTCATCAGAATTTCAGAAAATCATTGTATAACACCGTGTTTAATTTAATGATTATAATTTATGGAACATTCGAAGAATTTTATATGCTTATAAATATGCAATTGAAAAAATAATAATTGCGGATTGTACGTTGTTAAATGATATTAAAAATTGAGATTAAAAAAAAAAAATGACTTGCAGAGCTGACGTTGAGGCTCCTGATCTGCAGATTTACTAGTTTAGTTGTAGTTTGGTGTAGAGTCCTGCATCCGGTTCGGGTAATCCAATTTTAGCCGAACCCGACCCGCGGCTCATGTTATTGGAGTGAGTTGATGCTAATATTTTTCGTTACGGATCGGGTTCAGGTCGAATTGACTTTAAATGTTTCGGGTTAGGTTGACTCTTTGGGGTCGGGTTCGGGTTGATCCGATTTTTCAAAAGAAAGTTCTGATTATTTTTCAATATATATTTAAATATTAATTAATGTTATGTTCATTTTTATACAAAAAAAGATCAAATTGACACTAAGGTATAATTGTAGATCATTTTTCCTTAATTATATTAAAATATGAGATAGTTTTCATTCACATCGAGCTCGTGTCAGGTTCCAGGTTAGCGAAATTGTTTTTGACGGGTTCGGGTCGGATTTCTGACTCAAATCCAAAGGAGTTGTTTTCTGACACATTTCTGAATTCATTTTTGTTCAAAAATTCATGAAATTGGCAGGTGTTATTATTCAGAAACTATGTAATCAAATGGCGTTTTCCAATTTTTGGTAAAGGCAGAAGATCATGCCGAAAATATTGTCAAAGTTGTCGTTTTCAACCGAATTCCTGACGCGGCAGCGCGAGAAAGGGGGAAAAAGCTGACGTCACATGACAAGAATTGCTTGATATGTTATTTATTTATCAAAAAATGGAAAACGCTATTAGATTACAAATAGCTTCAATAGTTAGGGCGGCCAATATGTCAAAATTGGAAACTGTTTGAAGAATATGGGGGAATATACCTGAAAAGAATTGGAGGGGAGGGAGAAAGAATTGATGAAAAAACCGCAATAATTAGAAATGCTCTCGAAAAAAAAAAAAAAAAAAAAAAAAAGTTTATAATCATTGTTAGCAACGCTTTGAGTATTATCTAAGAAATAATGACCTTTCTGTCGCTAAAAAGTAAGTTTGCTTTCAATTCTTTTAGGGTATATACTGACAATATTTATTTACCAATCTTCTCTGGTTTCTGCACTGTTTACTTTCTAATCTAGATATTGACTTTAACTCTCATGAAAGAAATTTTTTATTGAATCCATAAAAGCTCATGTCTTTAGCGGATTAGTTGATCATTAAAGTCAATTCACCGTTTCTTTTCTCTTTGTATAAAGATGATTTATTATCTCAAAATAACCTTCTTTTCTTTCTGTGAGATAAACAAAACTGTATTAGAAGAAGTATTTTTTTGAAAATATAAAGTTGACTTTCCATACCCCCCCCCCCCCCCCCCCCCTTTTTTTTTTTCTTTTTTTCCCTGTCTGTGATAGAGTAGAGTAGCTTTTGTTTTCAAACAGAAAAATGTTAAAAATAATAAAATCACCACATTTATTTCGCACAAAACAAAGAAAATAATTAAAAATATCGTTACAATGTCTTCATTTTCGATAAATTTCTGAACGAAGATTCGAGTTTAGCTTTGAATAAAACACGCTATTTTTGACAAAATATATAAATTGCAACATTCCTGTGTGATTTTTGTATGTTAGCGTACAACCGATTTGCCATTTCATTTTTGCCAGACATTTTAGAATAGCGCGGAATTTATTTATACATTGTCTAGTTAAGTTAATTTTAGATTACATTATAAAAAGGTTTTCACTTAAAAAATACTGAACAGAAAACACAACTATTCATTTTCAGAAATAATATAAAAAAAGTATCTGGGAATTGAGGGAGTATATTGAGTGTAATCCAAAATAATTGAGGCTGTATAAAACTATTATATGATCGTCAATAGTTTAAAAAGTTAGCTTAGTTTCTTTATGACAGGAATGATAAAAATATTTGTTTAATAATAATAAAAAAATTAATTCATTTGACTGAAATCTGACTTAAAAAATAATTAATTAATTTGACAGAAATCTGATTTTTTAAAAAAAATTAATTAATTTGACTGAAATCTTACTTTAAAAAAATTAAATTAGTTTTATTTTATTTTAATAGAATTCAGCTGTGTAAGTTTAATTTTATATGAATTTGGAAGATGTATATAAATTTGGCAATCACAAAAATCAATTCAAGCTTAGAGGCAATAAATAGATTCACACATGCAAAATATTTTAACGTAATTTAAAACTGAAGGTAAAAAAGAATAATTTATTAAGTATGAATTGGTTACAGTCGTGCGTCCCGCTTATTTCCAACTTATTCTTTTTCAATACTGCTTACAACATTCTATTAGAATATTGACTTAAACACCCGTGGAACATGAAAAAGTATCTGGAAATTGAGGGAGTATATTGAGTGTAATCCAAAATAATTGGGACCGTATAAAACTATAATATGGTCGTCAGTTTGAAAAGTTAGCTTACAGTTTCTTTATGACAGGGATGATAAAAATATTATTTTAATTAAAAAAAAAATTAATTAATTTGATTGAAATCTGACTTAAAAAAATGTAATTAGTTTTATTTTAATAGAATTTAGCTGTGTAAGTTTAATTTCATATGAATTTGGAAGATGTATATAAATTTGGCAATCACAAAAATCAATTCAAGCTTAGAGGCAATAAATAGATTCACACATGCAAAATATTTTAACGTAATTTAAAACTGAAGGTAAAAAAGAATAATTTATTAAGTATGAATTGGTTACAGTTGTGCGTCCCGCTTATTTCCAACTTATTCTTTTTCAATACTGCTTACAACATTCTATTAGAATATTGACTTAAACACCCGTGGAACATGAAAAAGTATCTGGAAATTGAGGGAGTATATTGAGTGTAATCCAAAATAATTGGGGCCGTATAAAACTATAATATGGTCGTAAGTTTGAAAAGTTAGCTTACAGTTTCTTTATGACAGGGATGATAAAAATATTTTTTTAATAAAAAAAATATATATAATTCATTTGATTGAAATCTGGCTTAAAAAAATAAATTAGTTTTATTTTAAAACCCGGGAGAACTCGCGCGTGAGATTTTCTCTCACCATCATACTTTTTTTTGTCCCAGCTGTTGCAACAAGACTTATTTAAACCTTTTTTTTTCATTTTAAATTAAATTTTAGAAACTTTTTTTTTATCATTTTACATTTTTTTTTTTGCGAATAAAGTATTGAGACTAAGAATGAAGTATTAAGTTCTGGTGTGACAAGAAATCTAGCGAGTTCTCGCGGGTTTTAATAGAATTTAGCTGTGTAAGTTTAATTTCATATGAATTTGGAAGATGTGTACATAAATTTTTCAATCACAAAAAGCAATTCAAGTTTAGAGGCAATAAATCATTTCACACACGCAACATATTTTTAACATAAGTTAAAACTGAAGTCAAAAAAGAATAATTCATTAAATATGAATTGATTACAGTTGTGCGTCTCGCTTATTTCCAACTTATTCTCTTTCAATACTGCTTGCAACATTCTATTACAAATATTAACTTAAACAAACCGTGGAATAAATTATTTTTCCCAAACGAAACAGTAAATGCTTTAAAAGTGTATCGCTTTTTAAATTGATCATTAGTGTTAATTAACTGTTCGTTTTCCCTTTGTATATTAGTGATGGGCATAACGATTATTTTGATTATTCGAATGAATCATTCGGGCATGCGCAGAAGCATATCTGTCAAACTTCAAATTTTGTTTTATTCAATTATTACCAGAAATTTTGAAGAAAAGAAAAAGTTTCTGGAGAAACTTTTTTTTTTGGCAAGATAAACAATACTAAATCTCTAAAATGTTATGTACTCTAAGAATTAAATTTCTAATTTGTGGGAAATCTTGCTTACAAAATCTGACAGGAAACAGGAAACTGTTATTGATTAATTATGCAAGTAAATAAAAAAGCTTTGTATGTACTTTTGATGGGGTTTTGATTTTCTGAACGTTTTTGTGTCATTCATTTAAAAATTTACGTCAGATAATAACAAAATTTGTGTTCGTATTTATTCAGTAGTGTTTTTTAGTGATAGGGTAACTTAACTTAATCTTGGGCGATTCCGAGATGTTTTAATCGATTGTCTCGATTGTTAAAACGACTTTCGATTGTTTACTCGATATTTCTTTCCAAGTTAGAGGCCGAGTTGATGAGTTGCTATTATTTAAAACTTACTCGCCACGGCGACAGCCCCTAAGGGGGCAAGTGCGGGAAATGCTCTCCCTCTTCCCTCGCCTTCTAGATGTTCTATAGACATTTTTAAAAAATCATTTTAAACACTTAAATAACAGAAACATCTCTTAAAGATTTTTTTTTTTTTTTTTTTTTTTTTTTTTTTTTAGGGTACAATATATTAATGATTAGTGATGGGCATAACAATTATTTTGATTATTCGAATTAAGCATATCTGTCAAACTTAAAAAAAAAAAAAAAAAAAAAAAAAAAATATTCAATTACTACCAGAAATTTTGAAGGAAAAAAAGAAACTTTTCTACAGAAATTTAATTTTTTTTTTCAACATTTCTTTTAGAAATTGAATTAAAAAAAAAAAAAAATGAAGTTTGACAGATATATTTCTGCACATGCCCGAATGATTCATTCGAATAATCAAAATAATCGTTATGAGAAACTGTTAGTTACTTTTCTATTGATAGAGGCGAACTAACGAGCACGCTCAAGGTCTTTCAGTTAATTGAAACATCATCTATAGTGGGTTTTTTTTTAATTGTTTTGTTTGTCTCAAAATTGTATCTAGGTATTCTACAAAGTCAGTTGTAAAGGCTGTTCTTCAGTGAACTTTATGATTCCCTTCGCTAATGTTAATCCCATGGGCGAAGGATGCATTCGTATATTTAAAATATCTCCTCGGGAAATTAATATTTTTAACTTTTGTTTTCTTTGCACTGTTCTTAAAGGATGTCTTTCCTTCTTAGTTGTCAAAATATTTCTAAAACATGTGCTTAATTTATAATTTTATGTGTTAAAATCTTAGCTAAACTGAATAAGATTTTAACATTTCACATAAAATTCAGTATATATTTTATAAATATTTTGACAACTAATAAAAAAAAAAAAACATCCTTTAAGAAACAGTACAAAGAAACAAAAGTTAAAAATATTGATTTCCTGAGGAGATATTTTAAATATACGAATGCATCCTTATTTGCATGCCTTTTTTAGCGAGAGTAATCGGGAAGTTCATTGACGAAACAGCCCTAAGTTATATCATATATTCTAATACGAGCAAATCTTGTGGGTGGTTATATATATATATATATATATATATATATATATGCAAAAATTATCTTAAAAACGGCTCTAACGATTTTGACGAAATTTCGTATCCTACCGTTTTGGGGCACCAGAAAACCATTGGGCTAGGTCACATGTTCGAGAAAATTCGATTACTGGGTCATATTGGGTCATGGTCTAGCTAATTGTATCTAAAAAACGGTTCAAACGATTTTGTATCTAACCATTTTCGGGCACGAGAAGACTATTGGGCTGGGTCACATGTTCGAGAACTTTCGATTAGTGGGTCATTTTTGGGTCAACGCGGATCAAATTAATTTTATCTAAAAAACGGCTCTAACGATTTTGATTAAATTTTGTGTCCTACGAGTTTCGAGCACTATAAAAGCATTGGGCTAGGTCACATGTCCGAGAAAATTCGATTAGTGGGTCATTTCTGGGTCATTGTGAGTCAAGATCTAAAAAGTGGCTCAATTTACACTAAATTTTGCATCCAATGGCTTTCGGGCACGAGAAGACTGTTGGGCTAGGTCACATGTTCGAGAAAATTCAATTAGTGTGTAATTTTGGGTCATGGTCAAGCTAATTGTATCTAAAAAACGGTTCAAACGATTTTGACGAAATTTTGTATCCGACTATTTTCGGCCACGAGAAGACTATTGGGCTGGGTCACATGTTCGAGAACTTTCGATTAGTGGGTCATTTTTGGGTCAAAGCGGCTCAAATTAATTTTATCTAAAAAACGGCTCTAACGATTTTGATTAAATTTTGTGTCCTACGAGTTTCGAGCACGATAAAAGCATTGGGAAAAGTCACATGTTCGAGAAAATTCGATTAGTGGGTCATTTCTGGGTCATTGTGGGTCAAGATCTAAAAAGCGGCTCCATTTACACTAAATTTTGCATCCTATGGTTTTCGGGCACGAGAAGACTGTTGGGCTAAGTCACATGTTCGAGAAAATTCAATTAGTGGGTAATTTTGGTCATGGGTCATGATATTTGAACTCAAATTTAATTTTGGCCGAGCATAGCTCGGTCTTCCCTGCTCGTCTACAAAATTTGATGTAGATGAATTGATGATTAGTATCAAAGAAAAATTCGGGGAAACCGGTCATAATTGCGATGGTGCTCAGGGGTCGATGCAGGTTTTTTTTTTCTTGGGGCCCATTTTGTGAAAAATAAAGGTTATTTTTGTGAAATTTATTATTTTTGTGAAAAATATTTTGTAACGAAAGTTGAAATTCAGTTACTCAAATTTGAACCAAAATCCTTTTGCTGAAGTTTTCCTCTCTGGTGAACTTGTTTGTTTACAAATTAAACATTTTAAAAACATCACAAAGTAATAAAAGTTAATAAATAGTAAGATTTATGGAATAGAATTTTGTGAAAGGGCCTATTTTTAGTAAAAGGGGATTTTTTGAAGGGTTCTGTTTTATTATAAAGAATTTTGCGAAGGGGATCCATTTTACTAAATGGATTTTTGTGAAGGGGCTCTAAATGGGCCTCAAATTTTGCCTGGGTCGACCCTTGTGCTTATAACTAAAATTAAATAATATAATTTAAAATATAATTGAGAAAATCTAATTTAGAAGTTTTTAATTATTCTGGTAATACATATTAATGAAGTTATACTGTTCAGAAATAGTACAATTCAAAAGTAAGTAGTACTCGTACGAGACCTTTGTTATTATATACAATTGGACATCTGTTTAACGAACGTCTATTTTGCAAATTCCTCTATTTTACGTACTTTCCTCTGGAACCAAAATCATTTTACGAATTTTCGTGTAAAATAACCTCCAAATTGCGATGTGCATTCTCTATTTAACAAACTTTTTCTTGTAATCTAAGTGTCCCCCCCCCCCCCCTATTTCCAAGATTTTTCTGGACATTTCAAACTTATTCTTTCTTTTAACACATTTTAAGATGTAATGCGGATTACAGCTGGAAGAGGTTTTTACAGCATTGCAAAGATGCGAGATATTTTATGAGAGATACTTTTTCACACAAAAGACTCAGATACAATTAATTGACTTTTTCAGTATTTAAATTGAAGAATACATGTGGTATGCTAAAAATCACTCTGCTATAATAAATATGGTAATATTATGAAAATATATATATATTAATTTTAAATATAAAATTATTTTCTTAAATGCAGCAGACAGCAATGTTTCGTTTATTTTATTTTGTTTTATTATTTTTTCTGAGTAAAATAACTAAAACAAATGGATATAATTTATATATAAAAAAAAGATGTAAATTAAATTACCTTTTTATATCACATTTAGTGATTATGATTTTAAAATTTATCGTTATGTCACATAACTTATGTGACTTAAAATGTTATAAACGGCGAATTTCTATTAACACATTTTCTGTACAACGAACTTTTTTGCCTAACTTAGCTACTTCATAGGTCTGACTGTATTTCTAATAAGTCTTCATTTGAGTGTATTTTTCTAAGTAATCAACAGTTCTGTTTTCCAGTGTTACTCTATTAAATATAGTTGTTTTTGTTATTATATATTATTCTAAACTTTTTATGTCAATTAGCGCTTTTCGATGTGCCAGATGTGTTAACAAAATTTATTGCATGACATTGGCTTTACTGGTTTTTTCGTAATTTTAACAATTTTTTTTTTCTTTTCAGGTAAGTGGAAATGTTTCAGATTTTTATATTTTTAGAAGTTGTTGGGTGAGTATTAGTTCATTTTACTTCATTTTTATATATGATAATTTATTCCATAATTTATTTTTCAAGGGTGCACCTGTACTTCGTTTATAGTTGTTTTGAATATTCTTAATTTATGCATAGAAAAAAAACATGGTATTTGAATATTTTTAAATTTCGAAAAATACGTAATTTATATTTACGATTCAGACATACTTTGAACCATGAGTATTTCTGACACCTTCACGACGATGTGCTGCTGTTAATTTTTGGGCACCACTTTTTCCGAGTAGTTATTTACGCCATTTTTAATTGCTGAAATTCTGTGATTAGATAAAATAGATTACTGTTTGGTAGGGTTGGCGCGGTTATGGTTTAAACCAAGGATGAAAGCGCTGCGCCACAAATGTCCAACTGTCACCATTAAATTTTAATAGTATTCTTCAGTTTATCAAATTTTAGAAATTCCGTCATTAAATAAATTGAAAAATACGATTAAAATTTAGTGGTGAGAATCGGCCATTTGTGGCGCAGCACTTTCATGCCTGGGATTAAACAAACTTTTTTTTTAAGAAAAACTCAATATAATATTTTCTCCTTTTTTTTCTTCTCTTTTTTACAACTTAAATGTTTCGAATCATTGGATATAAATAAATTCTACTTTTAGCACTTTATTTCTGCAGTCAGCATGAGACATAGTGAATTTGTATGTGTCTACAATGAAAATTAGCATGTGTTGATAAACATATCTTATTCTAAAGAGTTGTCGTAAACCGTAGTCAACACATATAATCCAACAAAGCTAAAAAAATATGTATAATTAAATAATTAGAATAAAATATGTAAAAACACAAAGAATTGACGGCAATTATTAATAAAATAAGATTGTCTTTAAGATTTTGGTGAAACTGTAAAAGAAAATTTCTTGATTGGGTTAATTATTGCTTAAAAAAAAAAAAACTTGGCAATTTCGGAGCAGAAGTATCAAGCAGAAGTAACTGCTAAATGTCAAATCATTTCTTATAAAAAGCATTTTTTTTTTAATATTTTAATTTAATCAGATATGGTCGTAATTGCTCAATATAGTGAGTGCTCTGACAGAAAAAAGAACATCGAGATAGCAAGGATTTCTAGGAAAATGTTTTGAATAACTTAGATAAAATAAATTTTATTCATTAAAGTACATCCAATATTTCTTTTTTAGTTATCAAAGGATTCTTGATAAAGATTCATGATATCAAGGTATCGTAAAGTTATTTCTTGCTGAACTTAATAACTGCGGCACAAGCGTGCTCTTAAGTGATCGTATATTACTATTAAAAAATTGTGGGAGATTTTCAGGTTCGTGTGTCTTGAACAGAGAGGATAATAAATATTAGTAACGACATACCTTCAGTAAGTAGATCAGAGAAGACACATAGTTGCATGGAATTAATTAATTTTTTATTTGCATCTTTAGTTGGAATTACTGGGATCCCTGGATTGGCATCTGGGTCACTTTAACTACTTTGTGTAGTTGCTTGTCTCTATGTACAAGTCTAGAGAAACCTCAAATCTTGCTCTGTCCAACTTCTGTGCTACACGCTGCATTCACTCGAAGCATTCTCGCACGGCACCGGGAGAACCCGGGCACTGCCCTTATTGAGAGACACCCTACATCTCTCAGGCTGCTTTCTGTACTGACTGACTGCAGGAGCTAAAACGCAGTTGCCGAAAATTGCGGGAGTTAAAAACCGCCAAGACCGCGCCAAGTGAAAGATGCGCACGCCTAAACGTTGCGCCAAGGAGAAGACGGAAGCGAGACCTTACGCGCATGCGCGGTGAGAACCGGCTGCCTAGGTGAAGGAACTACGAACCGCTTCAATGAAGTACGTTGGCTTACGGTCACAAATGAAGAAAGAGGATGCATGTCTGCGCACTTTGGCTCTGGGCCAAAAGAGAAACGAGAACGGCAGATTTTAAATTAACGTAACGCAGACAGGACGATCGATAAAATGAAATGTAAACACAGGTTAAAAAGGATCAAAATTAATGAACAGTTAAATAAATAACTAAATTGGATGAACTTGAAAGATAAATAAAATATGAGAATATTACGATGGGGTGGAAAGGAAAGACAATATGTCACAACATGACATATACTCCCCCACGAATACAAAAGAAATTCGAAAGAATGGGATAATGTATGGAATTATAACGCATTAACTGTGATATTGAAACATAGATTGATTCTATCATACGATTCCAAACCTCATCTCCTATGCGTTTGCTGATTGTCCAGCACAATTTTGTACTGTGAACAATCCCCTCCAACTGAGCTAATACTACAGAAGAAGACGTGACTGCCAACGAACCTACAAATACCATATGGTACCGAGTGTGTGTGTCCGCCAGGTCATCGCAGAACAGGATGGCGGGTAACGCGGGGAAAGAAAAAGACCCAAAATCCATAACAACCAGGAGGAAAAGGGTGGAATAGATGGTGCTGTGACACAACACAACATTCAGAACCAAAACAAACAAGTTTAAAATATCAATGGAAAAATTAATTTAAAACAAAATATGTACTGAGGAAAAATGAGAATGTTTCCTAAAAATGATTTTCACCATTCTGTATCCTGATACTAATTCAGGATGCAGTCACCTGAAACAGCAAACTCGCAAAAGGAAACTGACACTATTGAAAAAAAAATGGAGAAAAATGGGGCAAATAAAAGAAAATTTCTTTTATAAAAAAATGTATCATTGATACGATACTCAAAAATATGACAAAGGTCAAATGCAATATAGAATTTGAGAAAAATTAATATAATTTGGACATCCTTGAACCTGCTATAAAAGAATATAAAAAGTACAAACAAAACTATGCTTCCCAAAATAGAATGTCACATCTTAAAAGACGACATTGTGACATAAAGTCACCATTGGACTATTGTAACAATTAAATATAAGAATAATGCGATAGAAAAAAAAATGGAAGCACAGAAATTACTCTCAAAGTAAATTGGAATACATGAAAAAATTCAAGAAAAACAAGACTAGAAAAATTGAAAAAAAACTTACCAAAACTGAGATGAAAACAAATTACTGCCAAATATTTAAAACATAAAAGTACTGTAAATGAGGATGTGTAGCGTGAGGATACCAGAGATCACCAGATGCCATCAGGATTACAGGGGGTACAAACGATACCCGACAGGTGGGTAGCTAAGTAAAATTATTAGTACAACATGCAGATATACAGGATAAAATTACATCATTTTAAATATTTTATATTGAAGGAAAAAGTGAATTAAAATAAAGGGAAAATTTAAAAGGGGTGTGTGGTACCACAAAAAAAGGGAATACTAGAAAAAGCATATCATACATTAGTACTGATTACTAAAAAAACCTTATACTTACAAGTATAATCCTGTAACAAAATAGAAATGCATAATTCCAAACAAAAATTTAAACATACATATACAACATAAAAATCAAAGTGATTATTAATGAATAAAGTGTGAGCTCACAATTATGTACGTACAAAAATAAGATATCATAAGGTTAACCTTTTGCAAAAATTCATTACTATTAATCATAAATATGTCTATATGACACTTATTATTCTATTGTTTTCATTTTGCTTTATTTGAATTTTTGCTAGCATGCTTATAAGACAATATTTCATTCAAAAGAAAGGTATACCATTAAAAAATTATTAAATTACAAATGTGTAATTAATGGAAAATAGTTGTGATTTAAAAAGGTAATTATTGAATAGGTAAATTCTGAAAGTAAGTTAAGTAATCCTAAGTGCAAGATTTTTTTTTTTTTTTTAAATATTTTGTCATACTAGGTTATCTTAGATACATGAGAAGAACATTGGACTTACAAAAACATATAGTGTGAGAAATTTTGTAGTTCACAAAGAGAATTTCTGAAAATTCATCAATGCTTTGTCAATCACTAATTTAATAGTGAGAAAATTTTAAAGTGTGATTTTTGAAAATGACAAGAAATGTAAATAAAATATAAAAGGAAAATTCCTTCGAATAATTATGTATCATGGATATGATACAATGAAATATGACAGTCATTTTCAAGATGAGTTTAAAAATTTTGAAAAACATTACATTAGAACATCACAAAATTATGTTTGACAACCCTGAGTACTACACTCTTAATGACTATCATGTGACCTAAAGTCACCACTAAGTTAATATGAATTGAAAACTGAGAAATATTGAGTACAGTAAAACAATACGGAAAAGCAATTAAAATTTTAAAATGTAATGCAATAAATTAAAAAAACACTATGTTTGTAAAATAATAGCATGTGATGATACCAAACGATGCAAAGAAAATTATACAATAAAAATATACATGAATATATACACACTTTAAAAAAAAAACACTGAAAAGAAAAATTACTCATATTTTGATGAGCACCTAATATGACATACATGAATTGGACACATACGTGTTGTCACTGAGATTACCCCACATCTCAGATCATACACTGTAGGAGAGAAAAAACACTGTATTAATGGCTGCAACTCCAAAACAACCAACAAATGTGTGTTTGTGATTCATGATGTGCACAAAAACAGAAGAAAAATTATACGAGTAAACTTTGAAGCACTTGACAAATTTTGGACGAATAAAGTGTCCTACTATCCAAAATATTGGTGATTAGCACAAAAATGTTCGTACACTGAAAGTTTTCTTTTTGAAGGATGTCACCAAAAGTTAGTCTATATACCGGGTGTCCCAAAAATGACATGGATTTTAAAATTCAATAACTAGCAAACGGTGACAGATATTTAAAAAATTCTTGCAGGAGGGTTATGTATGATGTCGGGAGTTTTTTTACTGTGATTCTTGATTTTAGTTCGAATTTTAAACAATAGATGGCGCTGACAGGGGTTGGCGCTCAATCGAGGCCGAAACTGACGTCACTCGGCATTGATGCGAAGAAAGGAGAGTAAGGCTATGGAGTGGGTCTCATTCGCCAGTACAATCTTGCTCTTAGGCCTCGATTCTGAACTCATTCGATATGATTTCAATGGAATGCGTTGTTGCCATGGAAACAACAAATCCTTTGATAGTGGAATACAACGTTTAGATTAGGGCATGAATTTAACAAGCATTATTCGAGTTTGCAGGCAATTTTACATTTATGAGTATTTATGGGAATTTTATCTAACCAATATGAAAATTTAGTTTCGCGAAATGACGGCAATGCAGGTATGTGAGAGCTGCACAGAAATCGAATCCGTCACATCTTCATTCGTTATTTTGCTACGCAATCCGCTAGTGAGTACTTTTAAAAGAGTGTACACTATTTATTGAAAATGGTTTATTTCACCTACTAGTTTTAAAATACGATGAATAAAATATTCTTTAAATCAGGCCATAAAAAGTAATTTAATCCGAGAAAATAAAACAAAATAAATGTAGAATCGCCTGCAACTCGAACACTGCTTGTTAAATTCATGCCCAGTTCTGAAAGGTGTATTCTACTATCGAAGAGTTTGTTGTTTCCATGGCAACAACGCATTACATTGAAATCATATCGTCTGTGTTCGGAATCTGGTCCTAAGAGCAAGATTGCACTGGCGAATGAGACCCACTCCATAGCCTTAATCTCCTTCCTTCATGTCAATGATGAGTGACGTCAGTTTCGGCTTCGAATGAGCACCAACCACTGTCAGCGCCATCTATTGTTTGAAATTCGAACTAAAATCAATAATCGCAGTAAAAAAACTCCCGACATCATACGTAACCCTCCTGCAAGAATTTTTTTAATATCTGCCCCTGTTTGCAAGTTATTGAATTTTAAAATCCATCAGTCATTTGTGGGACACCCGGTACATGAGTAAAAAAAAATATGACAATTTTGTCATCACTACAATGAGAATCTTGCATCTTTAAACAAAAATTTTCGGTAATCACACATGAAAACTATATATAAGAAATTAGCACATATTATTAGGCACACTATTTGAGATAAAATTTCTGGAACACTTTTATAAAAGTTGTAGACACAATGATGCTTCACATGTTTGTTGCATTTTTTTGGTTTCTGCACTTAGGTAAGAATTTATGTAAATGACTTTATGTACACAATCATTGTGATTGTGAATGGAGAAGATGCTTGAGCGCTGGTGTAGCAGAGTTGAGAAGTGGCCAATATCAAGGTGAGCGACAAAAAATCCAAACTGTCGTGAAGAAAAATTTGTGAAGAACGATTTGAGTGAACAAACGATGATTTGTTCATAAAATATAGAAGCTTCTTCCAATACATTAGATGAATGCTTCATTTTAAAAATTTGCATATTTTCACACAAACTGGAAAAGCATTAACTTTAAATTTGAGATATATTTGCATTTTTTTTTTTTTTAAACAATGTTGTTTTAACTTAATTCTTCCTTCTTTAAATGTGGATGTATGTGGTAACTTCATTGATATAACAATTTGCGTATGCCAGCATAAGCAATTATTGATACTCTGTCCTGCATGTGTAGCTGACTACAGGATGAATATCATTTTGTATTTATCATTCAAAACCACAATAATAGAAAAATGCAAAAAAATGTATCCATTTTCTGATAAATTGTAAAATTATTTTGGTATATTCTAAAATAGAATAAGCTGTGAACAAGGTAATTTTTCCTCAACAAGAATACCTTGTATTGAAAATACACCAAACTTCAATCCATCTTCATCTATAACATTAATCATAGAAATATTGTGAAATTTTGCAGAAGAGGCATTTGAAGTTGGTATTTTCATATATATAATAAAATTTTTCACATTAAATTTGAAATACTGGAGTATACAAAAATTTTAGTATCACTTTTAAAAAAACTATTGTAGTGGCACGTTTTCACAAATTAAATCTTATTCATCTAGAATTTCTTCCATTACTTTAAATGAATTTGTTATCAAAACATCATATTTTCATTAATTTATATATTATATCTTTTTGACATGGAAAACTGACGGAAGTGCGCTTGCAGCACGTGGTTCCGCAACAATATTTTCCAGTCACTTGAACAGAACTTTCTGTTAAAATTAAAATGATCTTGATGAAATACATCAATTATTTATTTAGTTCAAGACACGTAGCACTAACTGTGCACATGGCACGAGCATCATATTTATCGTAAAGTTATTTCTTGCTGAACTTAATAACTGCGGCACAAGCGTGCTCTTAAGTGATCGTATATTACTATTAAAAAATTGTGGGAGATTTTCAGGTTCGTGTGTCTTGAACAGAGAGGATAATAAATATTAGTAACGACATACCGGGTGTCCCAAAAATGACTGATGGATTTTAAAATTCAATAACTAGCAAACGGTGACAGATATTAAAAAAATTCTTGCGGCAGGGTTATGTATGATGTCAGGAGTTTTTTTACTGTGATTCTTGATTTTAGTTCGAATTTCAAACAATAGATGGCGCTGATAGCGGTTGGCGCTCATTCGAGGCCGAAACCGACGTCACTCAGCATGGATGCCAAGGAAGGAGATTAAGGCTATGGAGTGGGTCTCATTCACCAATACAATCTTGCTCTTAGGCCCCGATACTGAACTCATTCGATATGATTTCAATGGAATGCGTTGTTGCCATGGAAACAACAAATTCTTTGATAGTGGAATACAGCGTTCAGATCAGGGCAGGAATTTAACAAGCAGTATTCGAGTTGCAAGTGATTTTACATTTATGAAGTTTTATTTTCCCGGATTAAATTATTTTTTATGGCCTGACTTAAAGAATATTTTATTCATCGTATTTTAAAACTACTAAATGAAATAAACCATTTTCAATAAATAGTGTACACTCTTTTAAAAGTACTCACTAGCAGATTGCGTAGCAAAATAACGAATGAAAATGTGACGGATTCGATTTCTGTGCAGCTCTCACATACCTGCATTGCCGTCATTTCGCGAAACTAAGTTTTCATATTGGTTAGATAAAATTCCCATAAATACTCATAAATGTAAAATAGCCTGCAAACTCGAATACTGCTTGTTAAATTCATGCCCTGATCTGAACGCTGTATTCCACTATCGAAGAATTTGTTGTTTCCATGGCAGCAACGCATTCCATTAAAATCATATCGAATGAGTTCAGAATCGGGGCCTAAGAGCACGATTGTACTGGCAAATGAGACCCACTCCATAGCCTAAATCTCCTTTCTTCGCATGAATGCTGAGTGACGTCAGTTTCGGCCTCGTATGAGCGCCAACCGCTGTCAGCGCCACCTATTGTTTGAAATTCGAACTAAAATCAAGAATCACAGTAAAAAAAACTCCCGACATCATACATAACACTCCTGCAAGAATTTTTTAAATATCTGTCACCGTTTGCTAGTTATTGATTTTTAAAATCCATCAGTCTTTTTTGGGACACCCGGTACCTTCAGTAAGTAGATCAGAGAAGACACATAGTTGCATGGAATTAATTAATTTTTTATTTGCATCTTTAGTTGGAATTACTGGGATCCCTGGATTGGCATCTGGGTCACTTTAACTACTTTGTGTAGTTGCTTGTCTCTATGTACAAGTCTAGAGAAACCTCAAATCTTGCTCTGTCCAACTTCTGTGCTACACGCTGCATTCACTCGAAGCATTCTCGCACGGCACCGGGAGAACCCGGGCACTGCCCTTATTGAGAGACACCCTACATCTCTCAGGCTGCTTTCTGCACTGACTGACTGCAGGAGCTAAAACGCAGTTGCCGAAAATTGCGGGAGTTAAAAACCGCCAAGACCGCGCCAAGTGAAAGATGCACACGCCTAAACGTTGCGCCAAGGAGAAGACGGAAGCGAGACCTTACGCGCATGCGCGGTGAGAACCGGCTGCCTAGGTGAAGGAACTACGAACCGCTTCAATGAAGTACGTTGGCTTACGGTCACAAATGAAGAAAGAGGATGCATGTCTGCGCACTTTGGCTCTGGGCCAAAAGAGAAACGAGAACAGCAGATTTTAAATTAACGTAACGCAGACAGGACGATCGATAAAATGAAATGTAAACACAGGTTAAAAAGGATCAAAATTAATGAACAGTTAAATAAATAACTAAATTGGATGAACTTGAAAGATAAATAAAATATGAGAATATTACGATGGGGTGGAAGGGAAAGACAATATGTCACAACATGACACAAGGTTCAACTGTGTAAATCAGTTGATTCTTTGAATATAAGGCAGAGCTGTTACTAATAATGTTTAAATTGTAATGTTTAAATGATTTGAATTTTCTTCATAACTGACTGTAATTATTTAATTTAAATTATTTCAGATGAAGTATTCCTTAACTAATACCCAAAAATGTTTATTTTTACTAGCATATATGCATGTACATGTAATAGGAAATAATATTTAAAAAAACCCGGTTTAAACCAATAAAACCTGGTCTTTTTTTTGCCAACCCTGCTGTTTGGAAATACTGGTATTGAAATTGAAGGAATTTGCTCGCCCTATGCATACTTCGCTGTTGCGAAGAAATTAATAAGTGAAATTAAATAAGTATTGCATAGAAACAAGACACATTTTATTACATAAATTATATGGTTCATAATATGTTTGATTTCGAGGGGGGGGGGGCTAAAAGTTGTTAAAATTGGGAAGTTATTAAAAGTTGGGAGGTTAAAAAAAATTGGCACATATGTAAAATGAAATATTTTCAAGTGGGGTATTCGGTTATTCAGCCAAATAACTATTCATTGCATTCTTAATGTCTGTTGATAGTCAATTTTATGTTGATGTTTGCTCTACTATTTGTATTAGATAAGGTTATTAAAATCTTTTTTAGCAAGTTTGCTGTATATATACATCCCATATGATAGAAAAAAAGTTAAAACATAAAATGAAAGGAGTATAACTGTAATAAGCATTACAACATATATTTTCAAAAAATATCCTAAGCCATATAGAAATTAATATTTCACAACATTCAGTTTTTCGGAAAATAGCTTCAAGTTCCTTTTCATGTTTATAGCGAGTTTATTTATTTTCCCATTTGCTGTCTTTCGATACTGTTTACCTTCTATTCAAGATATTGACTTTAACTCTCCCGAGCGAAATTCTTCTTCTGAAACCATAAAAGCTTTAAAAGTCTTTCAGAGTATTAGTTGATCATTAATGTCAGTTGATTGTTTGCTTTCTCCTTTGTATAAAGTAGTCAATTTATTTTCTTCAAAATAATGTTCATTTATGGGGAATGTAAAAAAAAAAAATTACTAGATCGGTGAAATGTTATATGAGACTTATATTTCTTATTGCAAAATTTTCCATTTAGAAAATCCAGAAAAGAGGGGAGATTAACGGTATATCTATATTAATAAAATAAAGTGTTTGCATTCGTGTCGACGATGCGAGGAGCAGAAGAATCTATTACGTACTCAGACATTTGTAAACTTGGTTCTCGATAGCGAAGACAGGTTGCAATGCACCTGGGCCACAATTTTTCTTTTAAATTTTTATTATATGCTAGGTAAATTTTGTTATCTTTTCAGTCAAGTTGATTTGGAATTTGTATAAATATTTTTCGATTTTTCGCAATTTTTTAAATAACTATTTCGGGAAAAAATATTTTGTTTTTTATTAAACGATTTCAATATCAAGTTGTTGCCATCCAAAATTAAATTTTATAGCGCTGTATGGAGGGAATTTTCGACAAGAATTTTCAAAAGAATTTTCATAAAGTATTTTCAAAAAGCATTAATTACATGATTTTTTTACGATTTTCTAAAAAATGTAATGAGGATGAAAATTTTTTTGAATACATGAAGTAGAAACAAGTGGAAGTTTTTTTTTATCCTTGATAAGAAGAAAAAAAAAAGGGGGGGGGGGGAGGAGTGTATTGGAAATCTGCCAAAAAATAGTGGTTACTATTATCCCGGCTCTCCTCTTCTGCGAAGGACAATTGTAAAGCCTCGATGGCTCTGCTGGACGGGTTGGATGGTTATTTTAATAAAGCAAAGTTTGAAAAATAGTAAGAAAAAAATAGTAGAGTTGCTATTGGACGTAAGGAAAGCCATGATGGAAGTTTGGCTGATGCAATGCACCCGAGCGCTGAGCTTATAGGTTTCCAACGAAACTAGAAAATGTTTTATTTTATCGATGAAATAAAAAATTGAACCCCAATTTTTTTTCCTTTCCAAGCCCATTTCTGGTCTTACTTTTTTCTTTCCACCTTTCAACATTTACGGTCCCAAAAATTTTCTTTCACATCGGCCCCTTCAAAAGGAAGGCTTACCTTTATTGTACTACGTATATCATCAAAATAATTAGAGCTGTGTAACAATTAATATTTCATGACCTGAATTTTTAATACAAGGTATGCTTAATTAATAATAAGAACTGCAAATAGTTGGATTGGAAATACACAAAGAACATATTAAGCGTTATGTAGAAAGGATTTCGGTCCTTATTGGGTTTTTATGAATAGAAATATAGAATACAGAACTAAGTTTAAAATTAATTGAAAGTAATTTAAAAGCATAACATTCTCCCATCTTTCGCGAAATAATTTTGAGATTTATTGCATTTAGATTTATTAAATAAATGCTGACAAGGCTAATAAATAAATTGCTTTTGAGAGTAGCAAATTAAATACAATATATGGAGGCACTTTGTTTGCAGACTGCTTTTTGCTTGTCTTATTTTCGGTCGGATGGATAAGAAATTTTATCTCATTTAATGGGATAAATCAAAAATGAACCAGTCATTGTTATTAAAATGAGCCTGATTCATTTATCGATTGCTTTTCTTGAGCATTTCATTAAATTTTAAATAAATGTAAAACATCACAGTTGGTGATGACAGTACAGCAACTAAATTCAAGAGAAATATATAAATCCGTTTTAGCGGCATTTAATTACAATGATTACAAATCGCTTTGGAAAAAACCTTCAAATTCGGATTTTTTTCCCTTCTGTAATGTCATTCTTAATAAAATCCGTATGAATATCTAAAATTTGTAAGGCAATTCTTACAGTATTGTAATATGTGCATTACAATATGTCATGAAGGCAAATAATTTCGTTTCCCACTTGTTATATCAGTTTTCTTTGAAATTACATTTTATTAAACAGATTAGTTCTTAATGGTTTTTAACTGAAAGCAATTATCTTTTCATCATTTTTCTGTTTATTTAGCAAACTCGTGAAATGAAATTTTTAATGTAATAACTGCCGTTTGAAGCCAGCAATTAAAGGAGAAAGTGCTCATTCTATCAGTTTCAGCTGCCTGGTACAAAGTCACGATTTTAAATCTATTGTTTTTCTTAAGCGTTCTCTTATTTTCGTATAATAGAAATGACACAAAGATTGTCTGAGCTAATTTATTTAAATTGCTGGTTTTTGTTTGTTTGTTCGCCGAGTATTAAAATAATGAAAATTTTCCTGTTTCCATATTCTTCCTGCATATTATAAGGAGTCATACATTGATTACGTCACACTTCAAGAGGAAGGGGGGGGGGGATGGTTAACATGTTGTCACGTCACATCTAAAATATGAAAGGAATTAGGTGGTATTGTTTGCAAGTGCGTGAATGAAGTTAATAAAAATTTGTATTTTTAACACTTTCCAACTTAATTGAAAAGTGTGACTTCCTTTTGTCTGTCAGTCCATCAGTCTGCCCGTTCTCTTGATTAAATGTACTTGGGTTACCATGATCTTGGTATATGTTAATTAGGTTTACTATAGAACATCCCTTATTGAAAGTGGAATGTGTCGCCTTTATAGTTCATTTACGAGGACAAACAAAAGAATGGGGGGGGGGGGGGGGGTATGCGAGTTATGTTAACCTATGGTAGGGACGGCGAATTTTTTCACATCTGCGTACCCATTTTTAACACTTTCCAACCTAGTTGAAAAGTGTTTGACTTCGGTTTGTCTGCCGTCTGTCTGTGTTCTAAATCGCATGAATATACTCGGATTGGCCTGAAATTTGTGTATGTTATTCTCGTTTACTACAGCATGTTCCCTATTGAAAATGAAGGGTGTAGCACTTATAGTTTTTTTTTTACAGGGACAGTCAAAAGTATTCTGTTACATTACATTCAATGGAAATTATACATGTGCATTTTGATGATGCTACGCCATTTGAAACATGCTGAAATTGCTATATAATTATGAAGCGCATTAAAACATGCTTTTTGTAGAATATGGGGTGCAAAGCATTTATTATTCATTTAAAGGGTCAAACAAAAGAATTTTACTAATTGTTCTATGGCGAAAAATCGTTTGCAGTGTAATTTAATGATGTTTTAATATTTCAAACATAATGAAAATTATATGCATTACTGAGGTGCACTATAAATTGCTCGCTTAAAGGTATGGTGTGCCTTGCGTTTATCGTTCATTTATAGGGACACCCAAAATATATCGGTTACAGTATACATGCGTTAATTACAGTCTATGTGTGCTTAAGTGATAATTGAGTTTTCAACTTTGGTTTGCATTTTTAAGTTTAATAAAGTTTTTCATAGTACGTGGTGTGTATAAATTTGGTTGATCATATACAGGGCTACACAAAGGAATTCGTAACTATTACAGACTATGGGAGTAAATTGCTTAAGTGTAGTTTTTAACTGTGTTACGTATTTTCTTGCTGAACTATATTTAGTAGAATAATATAAGTTTGTGGAATATAAATACATTTATATACAGGGCTACGCAAAGAACAAGATACATTGTCGTTTACTGTTGGTAATTGCTGGAAGCAAACTTGTGCCTTTTTACCTGAATGCGTTTTTACCTTTTAGCTTAATATGTGGTGTGTACAAAAGTCTTCAGATAATATACAGGGTCGTACAAAATATTTAGAGTGCATTTCCATCGATTGGCGAAAATTGCTAAATGTGAATTTTCTAACTGAACTATTTTTTTTTTTTTTTTTTTTTAATGCGATGTAGTATATATACAAATCTATAGATCATATACAAGGTGCACAAAATAATTCGATTACTTTTTTGACAATGGAAGTTAATTTCGAAAACTGTTTTCAAATGTGTTATGTTTTCTAAACTGTTTACGTACATATCTTCTTTCACCTTATTTAACGGTGAAGTTTCATTACAGTTTTCTGGATGGGTTGGAAAGTGTTTAATAATCTATGCTTGACGTATGATTTTTCCTTGTTTAAAATTTTACATGACCAGGATGTTCCAAGCCAACACCCCAAAAATAATAAATAAAAGTAGTGGATCAAAATTAATTAATCAAAAACTACTTTATAAGGATTAAAATATATGGGGGTGATCTACATGTAAGATATTACTGTAATAATTGTAGTAAGAATTGTATATTAGTGAGTAATAAAAAAGCAAATGATGTTTATATTAATTGCATCTTGGATGCTAAATAATTAATATCGGGTTCATACCTGGTTACTTTTAACAGAATGCAAGCTGGATTGGAGCCACCTGACAAGTGGTTCCTGTTTGAGTTTTTCATATCATTAATTTTCGAAAATAAGGACCCACAGGCATAGGTCGATTTCATACAAAGTCGCTGTAATTTCATCATTTGCACATTTGTCTTTATAATGCCTGATGATCCTATTTTTCGTTATTCTCCGAATTTTCTAATTTGATAAATTAGTGAGCATGTTGAAATTTATTAAAATTCGGTAAGTTAGTTGCATTTCTTTTTCTTCTTATCATCTGCATGCCCATTTTTTAAAATTTTACTTGACCATGACGTTTCAAGCCAACACCCAAAAAATAATAAATAAAAGTAGTGGATCAAAATTAATGAATCAAAATTACTTTTCTTTTTTTAATTAAAATAATAAATAAAAATAATACATAAAAATAGTGGATCAAAATTAATGAATCAAAATTACTTTCCTTTTTATAATTTATTAGGATAATGGGGGGGGGGGGGGTGTTCTTTAAATAGAAAAGCTCAGTTTGTTTGAATTGGTTTATTTTGTTTAATTACATTCTACTTTGTTTTTGAACCATCCAAACGCTGTGCCGAATATGTTTTGTCGCGCGCGCATAGCTTTGTCGTCCCTGACCTAGGAGAGGGAGGGGTGCTAAACCAAAGAGATTTGTGTGACATAATTAATGAATGATCCCTAATTACGAAAAATGTGTGGTGAATAAAATTAATTGAAATCAAATATTTAATATCTTAAAAACAAAATTTGTAAGAATAGGGGTGTTTAACGCTATTTCTACTGTTATCAAATGACATCTTTTAAACCCATCGCGACGAGCTTGCGGGATGTTCACGTATACGTGACGTATAAAGTGCTCAGAATTCTTGATTATTCCTACCAGTAATTTTTTATTGTAAATTTTGCATTATTGCAGCTGAACATTTCTGCATTAAAACTAGGCTTTCGAAAAATCCGTGATAAAAGATTAAAAATTCTGTAAATGAGACTCGTCGCGAAGGGGTTAAAGTTTTGATCTTTGTTTATTTTACTTGTGCTTTTTAAAGCTAAGTATAAAAATAAGCCTTCAGTATATTAAAATGATTTGTGGTTGTTTTGGTCTAAAAATTGCAAATAAAATAATCGTAAATCGAAATTTTTTAAACGGTGTCATTTGAAACCGATAGAAATGGTGTTAAATACCCTTTTAAAGTTTTGTACAAGTGTGTCTACTAATCATTTTTAAAATAGCAAGCTTTTAAACTTTCGCCTACTTTTGAGATTTTAGAAGTACCCTGACCCATCAAATTCAGGTTTCGTGTTTTATTAATAAAGCTCCTATGAATATCTAGATTATCTATATATATATATATTATGCTATCGTACGTGGCACAGAAATCGCGATTATTTGTTAATTGTTTAATAGCAACGCCCGAATGAAACGCATCTCATTGGTTGTTGTGTAAAAGTCCTTTGGCAGGATTTAGGCCGAGGTAAATCGGGTTTAGTTACGTTTCGCTCTTTCGCTGTAATTATGGAGCTTCAAAATATCATTAGAAATGCCCGTAAAAGATCTCGGCAAATGCTTGAAAGTGAAGAAGAAGCCGAATTAAAAAGAGAAAATCGAAATAGATTGGATCGAGAACGCCGTCAAACACAGAGCATAAGCGATTGCCAAAATAGGCTTAATAACCGTCCCATGCACGAACGCGTTGCTTCTGAAATCCAAATTACTGATTTAAACGTTTCGGAGCATAACTTGTGGGACTTTGAGTGAAACGTGCAATTTCTGTCAAGCACTGTATTGGAAAATTTATTGTAAGTTTTTTCTATAAATAAATATTATTCAGCCTTTTTTTTATGAAGTCCACTCTAGTGTTATATTTTTCAATGACAGTCTGCCCGGGCAACGCCGGGCGGGTCAGCTAGTTTAAGATATTTTCTTACTGTATTGTAATACGAGCATTACAATACACAGACCCAAATATAGTTTGGTTTTATTTTCATTTGTTGAAAGTATTTTTTATTTTTATTTATTTATTTATTTATTTTTAATAACTATTAAACGGATTATTTCTTGGTGCTTTTACTTCAAGCAATTATCTTTTTAATTTTTTTTTCTTCTGTTTTATTAAGCTAGCTGAAATGAAAATTTTAATGGCTGAGGTAATAACGGACGTTTTGAAGCAATTTGAATCAAGCAACAAAGGAAAAGTGCCCATTTTCCCAATTTTAGCTGCTTGATACAAAGTCACGATTTTAAATCGATTGTGTTTTCTTATTTTGTTGTAATGGAAATAGCTGTTTCTTTGTGTTCGCTAAGTATTAAAAGAATGAAAATATTCCCTTTTCATATCGGTTTCCAACTTTCTGTGCATGTAATTAAAAGGTGTGTGGTGTGATGAATAAAGTCATCTTTAACTTTCGAAAGAAATTTAATAACACACATGACCTACATTTAAATACTTTAAGGTTGTTGTGTATGTGGACAATTTGTCAGAGGAGCAAAGGAATTGGAATTTTAGAATGAGGAAATTTTTTTATTATATTGTGATTCTTGCATTATGTTTTTATTTATCTGGTTTTTAATAAAAACCGTGCATTTTTACAAGATCTTAGGTTTTATAGTACTACTATTGTTTATCGTTGTTATTATTATTACTTTTTAGCTCACAGGCTATCAAAGCCTGAGAGCTTATGTGCCCGCCCGTTCTGTATGTATGTACGTATGTACGTACGTAACGCGATAACTCTTGACAGAAATAACCGTTTTGCTTCCAATTTTGTTTATAGGTTCCTTGTGATAAGGTGCTTCCCTGATTAGTTTTGGGGATTGATTGTTTAACTACAAAGGGGGGAACGGGGGGGGGGCTAACCCCCCTTAATTAAGATAAATGGTTTTTTCATGCAGAATTGTCCAATTTTCTTCAAATTTTGTATATAGGTTCATTGTGATAAGGTTCTTTCCTGATTAGTTTTGGGGGTTCATAGGTTAAGTATAAAGGGGCTAACGGGGGGGGGGGGAATCCTCCCCCTTAATTTAGATAAATGAATTTTTCATGCAGAGTTATCCGATTTTCTTCCAATTTTGTTTATAGGTTCCTTGTGATAAGGCGCTTCCCTGATTAGTTTTGGGGATTGATTGGTTAACTATAAAGGGGGGGGAACGGGGGGCTAACCCCCCTTAATTTGGATAAATGGTTTTTTCATGCAGAATTATCCAATTTTCTTCAAATTTTGTATATAGGTTCATTGTGATAAGGTTCTTTCCTGATTAGTTTTGGGGATTGATTGGTTAACTATAAAGGGGGGGGGGAACGGGGGGCTAACCCCCCTTAATTTGGATAAATGGTTTTTTCATGCAGAATTATCCAATTTTCTTCAAATTTTGTATATAGGTTCATTGTGATAAGGTTCTTTCCTGATTAGTTTTGGGGGTTCATAGGTTAAGTATAAAGGGGGTAACGGGGGGGTTAATCCTCCCCCCTTATTTTAGATAAATGATTTTTTTCATGCAGAGTTATCCGATTTTCTTCAAACTTTCTATATGGGCTCATTGTGGTAAGGGGCTTTCCTGATTAGTTTTGGGGATTGATTGGTTAACTATAAAGGGGGGGGGGGAACGGGGGGCTAACCCCCCTTAATTTGGATAAATGGTTTTTTCATGCAGAATTATCCAATTTTCTTCAAATTTTGTATATAGGTTCATTGTGATAAGGTTCTTTCCTGATTAGTTTTGGGGGTTCATAGGTTAAGTATAAAGGGGGTAACGGGGGGGGGGTTAATCCTCCCCCCTTATTTTAGATAAATGATTTTTTTCATGCAGAGTTATCCGATTTTCTTCAAACTTTCTATATGGGCTCATTGTGGTAAGGGGCTTCCCTCATTAGTTTTGGGGGTTCATTGGTGAAGTGTAAAGGAAGGAAACGGGGGCTACCCCCCCCCCCTTAATTTTGATAAATGGGTTTTTCATGCAGAATTACCCAATTTACTCCAAATTTTGTATATAGGCTCATTATTGTAAGGCACTTCCCTGATTAGTTTTGGGGGTTCACTGGTAAAGTATAAAGGGGGGAACGGGGGGGACTAACCCCCCTTGATATAGATAAATGGGTTTTTTAAGCAGAATTATTCGATTTTCTTCAAATTTTATATATATGTTCATTGTGATAAGGCGCTTCTCTGATTAGTTTTGGGGGTTCTTTGGTTAAGTATAAAGGGGGGACGGGGGGCTAACCCCCCCTTAATTTAGATAAATGGATTTTTCATGCAGAATTATCCGATTTTTTCAAATTTTGTATATATGTTCATTGTGGTAAGGCGCTTCTCTGATTAGTTTTATGGGTTCATTGGATAATTATAAGAAGGAGAAACGGGGGATGGTTCCCCCCTCTTAATATATTGTCGATTTCTTCATTTTTCGAGGGCTTATTTCAAATTCTTTGAAATAAGAATATAATTTACAGTTAGTTTGAATAGCCTGTGAGCTCAATGCCGTCAGTTTAACTGGGCAGTTTTCTTTTATTTATTTGTAGTTTTTCAGCTTCTCAGTTTCCCTTTTACAAAATCTAATGATTGCAACGCATCTATCTATCTATCTATCTGTCTGTCTGTCTGTCTGTCTGTCTGTCTGTTTGTTTGTTTTTTTCTCTTAACTATGGGTAAGGTTTCTTTCCTTTTTTATATTTATTAATATTGTATTTATTTTTTTGAACTTTAAAATTCTTTGTTTATGAGTAGTAGTCCCAAAATCATATTCTTTAGCAATGTTATGGCTAATATGAAGATGAAACCACTCATTTTATTTGTGGTATTTATGCATTTGGGACGATAATTCTGTATAAATTCCACAAATTTCATTCATTCAATTTTTAATTTAATTTCTTCTTCTTTTAAATGTATTTGATATCTATATTCAGAGTGTTCGGGAACACTTTCGTTGTCAATAAATTATTACTTACTAAATCATAATTTCATAGTTTCTGTTGGTGTTTCGGTAATGTTTCATTAATGGTTATATATATTAATTTCCTTCTTTCATTTTCTTTTGCAAAATTTTTGATCTGACCCTTGAATTTTATTTTCTGCTTCAATGCATTCTATTTGACCGTTCTATTTTGGCACAGACCTTTCGGAAATTTCTAAAATATTTTTACGCGCCTTTTTGGGAACCGAATTACTCAAAAATTGTTATTCCGCGAAGTTATTCCGCGTTAAAACCTAGCAGCTTCCAAGCGAGGTCTGTTATTAGTTTAGGACCTTTTGCACATGGCATTTTTTATGGAATTATGTAGTTTTGCGCGCTGTCTTTAAATACTCTGACAAACTCAGTACCAGCTTTTTGTGTATTACAATATGCATTAAAGAACTCGCATCATCGTTTTCTCGTCGATTGTTTTTGTTTGCTATAATAGTTGTCGGCTGCTCACTCATTTGTCATGGAGAGGGCGAGGAGTGAATTTCCTCTAAACATTTTAACTAAACGACATGATTGAACATTTCAACTTAAAATTTTCGTTGGAGTAAACCCTGTTATGAAGAGTCTGAGATTTTGTTTCTATTAAACAATGTCCATTCGATAATTTGCCATTTTATTTTTTGGCTAAAACTGCATTGACTTTTCGATTGCTTTCCTACTCGGACCTGCGAATTCAGCGACTGCTAATATCTAATACGAATGGATCAAAGTTTTTATTGACAGTGCTGTTAAAATTTAGCTGCGAATTGAGGGGATTAGATTAATTTGGGAAATGAAGGGTTTTGTGAAACTTGTCACATCACCGTTGCATTAAGTGGTCCAACTTGTCTTGCCCTCCCGCGACTCCCTAAGTGAACTATGACTTATTTGACTGTCCCACTGAACAGAAAATAATATACGTTCAGTAAAAATATGGTTATCTAGATTTTTCAAATTTTTGACTTACTCCAGTCATTCTAACCCCCTGAATTATTAGTAGCCAATGTCTTGGAAGCACAGTTCACATAGGTGATGTTTCAACACCTTAACCCTTTATCTACCGAATTATGAATCAACAAATTGTTCAATCTCAATAATTATCTTCCATGATGTCTGAAGGTATATTAGACAATTTATATTATAATAATATGAAATTTAGATAAGGTTTTTCATTAAAACTGATTTAATAATGCGGTATTAATAGCTCTTTCTGTGAAATATTTACAAGAATAATTAGATTAATTAACAGAAAATGCTGTTAAGGAAATATCGCAATTCTTTATCGGAACAATGTAAATAAATGTATTGTGATCCTATCATTAAATAGAAAGGTTTTTATAGTTGCAAAATTTTCATATAACAATTTTAAAAAGAGAAGATCTACACTTATGTAAAAAATTGAGAAAAATACCACTTTATAAAATATTTAGCTTTCACTGTTTTGCTGTGCTTCTAAATGTGATCCAAAAAAGTATTTTCTATAAAAACAAAACCTTATTATATCATTATTAGACAGATTAAAGAAATTTTATACAAAGTTTTCTCTGATGGTACTTAAAAGTACCAGTAGATGATAAAAGAGAGTTCTACATCAGCGGCGTACGCGGCGTAGGCTCAAGGTTGAAGGAAGGTCACAGAGCCGGAAGTAGCAGGTGTGGACACCGGAAGTTGTGCTGGCTGTGAAGGTCACCGGAAGTCGCAGGTGTGGATAACAAACATGTTGAGACAGGAAGCCGGAAGGAATTTGGAGATAAGGACAGGATGAGACGTATTTTTTATGGGTTTTAATCCGATTCTTTCTTGAGAGGGAAATTTTTTTTAATTTTTTAATTGTGGACCCACCATAACCACCCGCTATGAAAACAATTCATAACGCCACAATTATTATTTTTCCCATCTGCAGAGCCTTTTCCACCAGTCATCTGTGAGAGACCTGTAACGAAATAAAAGAAAGAAAAAGAAAACATGTTACTTAAACAATTTATGTACATTGAATGAGAAAAAAAAGAAATAAATATAGTTACCACATCTTTAGGTGAGCATGTTTGGATCCGCATGATGTTCTCAGCAGAAACCTTGTGTTTGAACTTGCATGATGTTCTAAGCAGAAACCTTCTGTTTGGACCCGCATGGTGTTCAGCTAAGTCATTCGCAGCAAATTTTAAGCGTAGCAAAAGTTTTTAAAAATAATAGTTCTTAGTTATGCACCACGAAATCAACAGTTCTTAGTTATGCACCACGAAAATAATAGTTTTTAGTTATGCACCACTAAAATAATAGTTTTTAGTTATGCACCACGAAAATGTTAGTTCTTGATTATGCACTACGAAAATAATAGTTCTTAGTTATGCACTATGAAAATGATAGTTCTTGATTATGCACCATACATAAGTTCAATTCTTGAAGAAAATTAAAAGTTCTTGGTTATGTAGCATACATAAATTCAATTCTTGAAGAAAATTGAAAGTTTTTGGTTATGCAGCATAAATAAATAAATTCAGTTTCCTGAAGAAAATTAAAAGTTCTTTTGAAGAAACATTTTTTCTTGAAGAAAATTGAAAGTTCTTCTTTTGAAGAATTTTTTTTTTTTTTTTGAAGAAAGAAAGAAAAAAAAAATATATATTTTTTATGAATTATACCCATCCGGCCACCCGCCATGTTTTTATGACGCTACAATTCATTTGGGGAGAAAAATTTTTAAACCACCCGATGCCTTTTATACACGGCCACTATATTCGAAGACGTTTGACGACCACAGTTTTACAAAGACTTGAGAAGAAGAAGAGAAGATTTTTATTATTGAGTACCCCTTGCGTTCTCGCCCACAGCTGCTAGCACCTTTAAATTAACTTTGAAAAAATATATCTTGTACAGAATAATGCACCCCAGTTGATGAAACATTTTATCTTGACTTGAATAAAATCTTGATTTTTGAAAAATGATTTGACTTGAATAAAATCTTGATTTTTATCTTGAATTAAGTCTTGATTGGGAGAAAGAAGTTTGATTTTTGAAAATCTTGAAGAAAAAAAAATGTATGGTTTTTGATGAAAAAATAATTATTTTGGAATTTTATAGTGGCCGTGCGCGAGCGTATGGATACCATCTTCCAAAATATAACGCTTGTCATCAAAAGCTGACAAAGCGATTTTGTTAACTTGAGTTGTGTGAAGATGATGTCGCTCGCTTTGAATTCGATATTGTATCTCTCTCGTTGATTGGAGACTCTCTAAGCAGGTCTTATAATGATTATGTTTGATTTTATTTCTTACAACGTTTTTGGCCACCCCCTTTGCAGTTTTTTTCTCCCCATCGGCCGACATGATGGAATACATCTTGGCTCGTAGACCGATAAATTCATGAATCGGTCTACTGTTGAGCTCATCTTTAAATTTTCCGATCACCTTCTTATTTTTCTTATCAAATAAGGGGTGATCTTTTGGATAATCAGATGTATCCAACATGTCGGAAAATGCCTGCATATCCGTGTATATATTTTGAGTACGGATTTCATACGTTAGAGAGTCAGTATCCGTGAACAGAAGCGTCGATTTATTTTGATATTTTTTCTTTATGACGTTGTAATGAAAATTATACATGAGAATCTTGCTCAGCTCCAATATAACAAACCCTACATAAATGGGTTTATTTAATGTAAGGGTTTGCTTTAACCTTTCAACTGCAACTAAATTGTGGTCAAAAGGGAGAAACCTTTTGAAGGTAGGAGCTGAGACAAGTTTTTTTGCTTTCTGTTCACAGTTCACTAGCTGTACATCTTTGTGTCTTCGAATATTCTCCAATGACTTGCCATATACTGCATAATTCATAAGTTTAAAAAAATCTTTGGCAAAGGGGGACTTTGCTTTTTTTCGTTGCTCGGTATTAAAATCTATATAATCTTTTAGCCACGGCTTTTGTTGGAATTTCAATATTTTATGTACAGCTAGTAACTGGAGGCCTTGCTGTAAATAAAATTTTAAATTTTTATAATATGTAACATAATTTTTTTTATCTTTTAAATTGGGGACTAATTTCGTGACTGGGCAGTATTTATTTCCGTGCAGAGCGTCGATAGAAAAAGGAGAGAGATCTTCATATTTAATTTCCATTTTTTCGGGCGCCAGTGGATAACAGTTGTGGTCGTCGTGAAGCTGCTGGGGGTATTCAATATCAACTTCGAGAATATAACCCACTGGACTATTTTCGGGAAGTTCAAGTATCTCTTTCACAGAGATAGTCTCTTCAGAGACCCACTCAAACTCCCCGCATGGCAGAGATTGGCTCATGGCCCACCCATACAAATTATTGGCATCAAGGTACATGATATAATTATCATTTTCGCCCCCTTCGCCATTGCCAATAACTTCATTTTTAGCTTGGGCCCAACGCTTCGTTATAACCGAAATACCCCCTCGAATACCTTGCTCGATGAACAGATGCATATTTATATCTGTGAGCAATTCGAGGGGTTGATTTGTCATTTTCAAACAACTCTGCCATGCTAGCCCAGGGGCTGTTAACAGGTGCACACAGTCGATATTATAAAATTCCAAGCATATTTTTCTAAAGTTTTCGAAGACATCTGATAACTGAAGAACATCGACTTGAACATAGAGATTATGATACTCACCCATTGTTTTTATATTGAAAGATTTCCATACATTTTGTGCATGTTGATAATCTTGATTAGAAATTTTTTCACCAGTTAAAGTACTGGTGAAGGCATCGGGTGGTGGCAGCTCGCTTTCCTTAAACTTTTGAAAATTATCCATATATTCATAAGGATAAATTCCCTTTCTGAGTAACAGATCAGTATTGTGAGGAAAGTGCTGTTTTAAAGCATGAAATTTGTCATGTTCTAAATTATTGACTAATTTTTCTAAGGAGGTGGCCATAAATGCGAAACTATCAATAAATGTGAGTGACACTCTGCACTTGTTAATTTTCTTCGACAAAGAGAAGGAGATATATTTTTCCATCGTAGATGGAATGACGGAAAATTCGTGATCGTCAATACTGCCCAGTTGCTGCATAAGTAAATGCCCGTCGTAATGTTTCAGATTGTGAAACACGACGGGAATCTTTTTTTGAAGTCTGAACTTCAAATTGCAGCTATTATGCAAGGCCCCCCGATAGCGACCGTTTAGATGATCATGGTCATGAATTTTATCCCCATTGAAAGCTTTTTTGCAAAGATAACATTGCGTGGCTGACTGGAAATTTTCTTCATCTTGCGGCGTCATCTTGATAGGTACAATAGTCGTTAATGGAATGGCAAGTTCTTTTTCTTCTTCTAATAAAGCATTTAAAAAGTGGCTAACAGCGTTGGGCCCGCGATAGACTGTGATACGCTTAGTGGGTTCTCCATTAGGACCGATAATGATATAAGCATACCCACATGCTTCATGTTGAGCCACTTTTTTAGTTTGACTTTGTGTGTGCACCTGATCCATGCCGACAATCAAAGATTCAAAGTCGGCATAGATGATGTAGGGGACCGGATGACAGTAATGATAATTATTAAATTGGAGAATATGGTCCCCCTCTTCCGGCATTCGAATTTTTTGCGGGGCATGCTTTTTACATAAAAGGTGTATGCTGTTTTAAATAGTCATCTCTCATGAATCGATGTAAACAGTAGTAACAGTAATGACAAGCCCCATTATGTTTTGTAAGATCCCCCAGCAGCCGTGAGAAGCTTCGAATGAGACAATAATGTTTTTTTTCTTCGTTGCTGATAAGTAATAAATTAATGCAGTCTTCGTCTTCTCTATCAGACACATATAAGGGAAAAACTTCCTCTTCGAAGCCAAAGACGTTGATACGAATGTCATTCAATTCTTCGATTTTGGCTATTTTGCATAACGGAATGGGGCACTCAATATTTCCTAATTTGATCTCATGTTCATGAGGTTCATAATTGCTGACTCTATTAGCATTTTCATTGTATGGAATCGGATATTTGTGGGCGAGAATAGACCAAACAAAGCACTTATTATCTTTTTCATTTTTAATGTTTAAAACGGCCCTTTTCTTGTATATTTTTGGAGGAAGTTCGATATAAGTGCTAGCAGCGAGGGGGTGGTACTTGGCCATACAGAGTTCTAATTTATCTATACGTTCTAGGGTCCATCCAGAACCCATTTGAACAAATGACTCGAATGATTTTTGTATCTTAGCAAAAGCTTGCTGCATATTACTTGTAATAGAAAAATCGGCCAGCTCAATCATCACATTCGAACGAAAGTGTGCTTTGATGGTCTCGAAATCCCCCTCTTGTGTTATTTTGGATAGAATAACATGGGCCACAAGATACCATTTTAGGGCACGCTTTTCGCTTAATTGGAATTGGATTTCTTCCTCCAACAGAGGTGCCGTTTGCGTAAAAAATGCATTAAAGTCATGCTCATTGTCTTCGTTGGACTCAAATGTCACGATTGAGAATACATTTAAAGCGTCATAACTTTTATGTAAGCGAGACTTTTTACTACGGGGTGCATTATTATTTAAACTTTTACGTTTTGAAGAGCGTGCATGCGTGGTGCGCTGGTGCAACGTAAGATCTTTTTTAAGATCAAATTCTGCACTGCATTGATTACAGGACAATTTTTGGTGTATTTTTAAGTGCCTGTTTAAATCACTTTTTCTACCAAAAGCTTTGCTACAAATCTCACAGGTGAAAGGTTTCTCACCGCTATGGGTTTTCAAATGCCTAGTGAGATCGCAATTGCGTGCAAATGACTTTTTACATTGAGGGCAAGTCTGAAAAGATTAAAAAAGCCCCAGTTTAATTTTAAAAATGAATTTTGAACAAACATTTTTCAATCGAAACTTAAAAAACACATTTACAAACTTCGTTAAACATATCTTTTTTAAATAATTTTTCCCCCTTACAATAAATCGTTTACAAGCTTCATTAATCATTTACTCTTTTTCAGAATTTAAATAATAAAATTTTAAAAACTTATTTAATAAAATAAATCGTTTACGAATCCCATTAAACATGTTTTTTTTTCAAACTTTAAAAAATAATTTTTTTCACCCCCTCGTTCACAAACCCCATTAAACATATATATTTTTAAAACTTTAAAGAAATTTTCATTATGAAAACAATCTATTTTTAAAATTGTAATTATTAAAACTTTTTGAAAAAAAAAAAAATAATAATAACTAACCTTGTTTGCATTTCTCATGTCTGTACTAGTCATCCTCTGCAAATTGTTAAAAAAACTTGGAGGTAACTCCTGCAATATTTCGTCTATGAGTGGTGTTTCCATAATACTCTACAAAATAAAAAATAAACACGTTCATATTTAAAAAATGTCACGCACACTTACTAATCTTTTTTAAATTCTAAAGGTATAAAATGTCAACTTTGACAGCATTTTCTAGAAATGTGTCTATCTTTACCGATAAATGGAAAACGTGTTTCGATGAGAAAGTTTATCGATTAAAAGATTTATGGAAACATTTTAACTATATGCATAGAATCTTAAAAATATCAACTCTGACAACATTTTCTAGAAATGTGTCTACCTTTATCAAAAAATGAAAAACTTGTTTCGATGACAAAGTTTCTCAATGAGCCTATCTGCTTTTTCAAACAAAAATATTTCAAAGTTTATGGAAACAATAGAGTACTTTATCAAAAAATGAAAAACGTGTTTCGATTACAAAGTTTCTCAATAAGATTATCTGCTTTTTCAAACAAAAATATAAAAAAGTTCATGGAAACAATTTAAAAACATAAACGTATAATTTAAAAATAGAATTTGAATTTAGAACAGCTTATGCAAAAAAGATTCATGGAATCATTTTAAACCTTTTGCATACAATCTTGAAAACATCATCTTTGTTAGTACTTTCTTTAAATATGTCTATCTTTACCCAAAAAAAACGTATAACGAGTTTCGATGACAAAGTTTCTCAATAAGAATAACTGCTTTTTCAAACAAAAATAATCAAAAGTTCATGAAAACAAATTTAAAAACATAAAAGTGCAATTTAAAAATAGAATTTGGATTTAAGAACACCTTATGCAAAAAAGATTCATGGAATCATGTTAAACCCGTTGCATACAATCTTAAAAATATCAACTTTGTTAGTACTTTCTTTAAATGTATCTATCTTTACCGAAAAATGTATAACGAGTTTCGATGACAAAGTTTCTTAATAAGAATAACTGCTTTTTCAAACAAAAATATTCAAACGTTCATGGAAATAAATTTAAAAACATAAAGATGCAATTTAAAAATAGAATTTGGATTTAAGAACACCTTATGCAAAACAGATTCATAGAAACATTTTAAACCCTTTACATACAATCTTAAAAATATCAACTTTGACAGCATTTTCTGTAAATGTGTCTATCTTTATCAAAAAATGGAAAACTTGTTTCGATGACAAAGTTTATCAATTAAAATGTTCAGTGAAACATTTTAAACTATTTGCATACAATCTTAAAAATATCAACTTTGACAACATTTTCTTGAAATGTGTCTACCATTATTAAAAAAATGAAAAACGCGTTTAGATTATAGTGATTTTAAATAAGAATATCTGCTTTTTCAAACAAAAATAAGTAAAATTAAAAGAGTCTTAAGCAATTTCAATTATTTTTTCTTTACAAATAGTAAACAGTTAAAAAAAAAAAAAAAATGGAAAACTTATTTCGATTACAAAGTTTCTGAAAAAGTATACCTGCATCATGCGTTTTCGAATAAAAATGAATTTAAAAATAGGTCATAAAGTAACCCGTTTTGATTTGAGAACAGGATATTTTAAAACAGTATTCTGTTGTAACTTAGCAATGTATTCGTTAAAACAATATATTCAAAAAGTAAACAATTATTCTTTTAAAATATTATCTCAGTTAAAGTAACCCGTTTAGATTTGAGAACAGTCTTAAAATATTAAAACAGATAAAAATATTTGAGCAATAGATACACTATTCTGTTATAACTTTAAAAATATCATAGCAATAATTTAACACACTATTTACAAACATGATTCTATAATTAAAAAAACGTACTTCAAAATCCTGTAATGCAGAATTTAAATCTTGAGTTGATCTATCCATATCTATGAAAATTACTTAAGCACAACACTTTGAAATTCAAAATCGAAATAACACGCACAAGTGATAAAATAATGTTAGAAGATCAAATTCTATAAGCAGAATGACTGCTTGGCTACTTCATGCGTGTTTATCTATAAGAACCGGAAGCTGTTAAACTCCCCCCGTCTACTTTTAATTGGAGGAAAGCTTTTCCCCCATGCTTATCAGCCAATGAGGTTCGTTTACGTCACATGCCAACCGTCGTTAGGTAACGCCCATTTTTTAAACAACATCTTGTTTTTATGCGGCACGTCTATTTTGATGAGTCATCACGTGTTTGTCCAGACTTGTCTAGACTTGTCCAGGAAGTCCAAACAGGAAAGGTAAGATAAGACAAGAGAACGATGACTCACAAAAATCGACGTCCAGACTTGTGCAGACTTTTTTTTTTTTTTTTGGTGGCACGTCGATTTTTGTGAGTCATCGTTATCTTGTCTTATCTTACCTTTCCTGTTTGGACTTCCTGGACAAGTCTAGACAAGTCTGGACAAACACGTGATGACTCATCAAAATAGACGTGCCGCATAAAAACAAGATGTTGTTTAAAAAATGGGCGTTACCTAACGACGGTTGGCATGTGACGTAAACGAACCTCATTGGCTGATAAGCATGGGGGAAAAGCTTTCCTCCAATTAAAAGTAGACGGGGGGAGTTTAACAGCTTCCGGTTCTTATAGATAAACACGCATGAAGTAGCCAAGCAGTCATTCTGCTTATAGAATTTGATCTTCTAACATTATTTTATCACTTGTGCGTGTTATTTCGATTTTGAATTTCAAAGTGTTGTGCTTAAGTAATTTTCATAGATATGGATAGATCAACTCAAGATTTAAATTCTGCATTACAGGATTTTGAAGTACGTTTTTTTAATTATAGAATCATGTTTGTAAATAGTGTGTTAAATTATTGCTATGATATTTTTAAAGTTATAACAGAATAGTGTATCTATTGCTCAAATATTTTTATCTGTTTTAATATTTTAAGACTGTTCTCAAATCTAAACGGGTTACTTTAACTGAGATAATATTTTAAAAGAATAATTGTTTACTTTTTGAATATATTGTTTTAACGAATACATTGCTAAGTTACAACAGAATACTGTTTTAAAATATCCTGTTCTCAAATCAAAACGGGTTACTTTATGACCTATTTTTAAATTCATTTTTATTCGAAAACGCATGATGCAGGTATACTTTTTCAGAAACTTTGTAATCGAAATAAGTTTTCCATTTTTTTTTTTTTTTAACTGTTTACTATTTGTAAAGAAAAAATAATTGAAATTGCTTAAGACTCTTTTAATTTTACTTATTTTTGTTTGAAAAAGCAGATATTCTTATTTAAAATCACTATAATCTAAACGCGTTTTTCATTTTTTTTAATAATGGTAGACACATTTCAAGAAAATGTTGTCAAAGTTGATATTTTTAAGATTGTATGCAAATAGTTTAAAATGTTTCACTGAACATTTTAATTGATAAACTTTGTCATCGAAACAAGTTTTCCATTTTTTGATAAAGATAGACACATTTACAGAAAATGCTGTCAAAGTTGATATTTTTAAGATTGTATGTAAAGGGTTTAAAATGTTTCTATGAATCTGTTTTGCATAAGGTGTTCTTAAATCCAAATTCTATTTTTAAATTGCATCTTTATGTTTTTAAATTTATTTCCATGAACGTTTGAATATTTTTGTTTGAAAAAGCAGTTATTCTTATTAAGAAACTTTGTCATCGAAACTCGTTATACATTTTTCGGTAAAGATAGATACATTTAAAGAAAGTACTAACAAAGTTGATATTTTTAAGATTGTATGCAACGGGTTTAACATGATTCCATGAATCTTTTTTGCATAAGGTGTTCTTAAATCCAAATTCTATTTTTAAATTGCACTTTTATGTTTTTAAATTTGTTTTCATGAACTTTTGATTATTTTTGTTTGAAAAAGCAGTTATTCTTATTGAGAAACTTTGTCATCGAAACTCGTTATACGTTTTTTTTGGGTAAAGATAGACATATTTAAAGAAAGTACTAACAAAGATGATGTTTTCAAGATTGTATGCAAAAGGTTTAAAATGATTCCATGAATCTTTTTTGCATAAGCTGTTCTAAATTCAAATTCTATTTTTAAATTATACGTTTATGTTTTTAAATTGTTTCCATGAACTTTTTTATATTTTTGTTTGAAAAAGCAGATAATCTTATTGAGAAACTTTGTAATCGAAACACGTTTTTCATTTTTTGATAAAGTACTCTATTGTTTCCATAAACTTTGAAATATTTTTGTTTGAAAAAGCAGATAGGCTCATTGAGAAACTTTGTCATCGAAACAAGTTTTTCATTTTTTGATAAAGGTAGACACATTTCTAGAAAATGTTGTCAGAGTTGATATTTTTAAGATTCTATGCATATAGTTAAAATGTTTCCATAAATCTTTTAATCGATAAACTTTCTCATCGAAACACGTTTTCCATTTATCGGTAAAGATAGACACATTTCTAGAAAATGCTGTCAAAGTTGACATTTTATACCTTTAGAATTTAAAAAAGATTAGTAAGTGTGCGTGACATTTTTTAAATATGAACGTGTTTATTTTTTATTTTGTAGAGTATTATGGAAACACCACTCATAGACGAAATATTGCAGGAGTTACCTCCAAGTTTTTTTAACAATTTGCAGAGGATGACTAGTACAGACATGAGAAATGCAAACAAGGTTAGTTATTATTATTTTTTTTTTTTTCAAAAAGTTTTAATAATTACAATTTTAAAAATAGATTGTTTTCATAATGAAAATTTCTTTAAAGTTTTAAAAATATATATGTTTAATGGGGTTTGTGAACGAGGGGGTGAAAAAAATTATTTTTTAAAGTTTGAAAAAAAAACATGTTTAATGGGATTCGTAAACGATTTATTTTATTAAATAAGTTTTTAAAATTTTATTATTTAAATTCTGAAAAAGAGTAAATGATTAATGAAGCTTGTAAACGATTTATTGTAAGGGGGAAAAATTATTTAAAAAAGATATGTTTAACGAAGTTTGTAAATGTGTTTTTTAAGTTTCGATTGAAAAATGTTTGTTCAAAATTCATTTTTAAAATTAAACTGGGGCTTTTTTAATCTTTTCAGACTTGCCCTCAATGTAAAAAGTCATTTGCACGCAATTGCGATCTCACTAGGCATTTGAAAACCCATAGCGGTGAGAAACCTTTCACCTGTGAGATTTGTAGCAAAGCTTTTGGTAGAAAAAGTGATTTAAACAGGCACTTAAAAATACACCAAAAATTGTCCTGTAATCAATGCAGTGCAGAATTTGATCTTAAAAAAGATCTTACGTTGCACCAGCGCACCACGCATGCACGCTCTTCAAAACGTAAAAGTTTAAATAATAATGCACCCCGTAGTAAAAAGTCTCGCTTACATAAAAGTTATGACGCTTTAAATGTATTCTCAATCGTGACATTTGAGTCCAACGAAGACAATGAGCATGACTTTAATGCATTTTTTACGCAAACGGCACCTCTGTTGGAGGAAGAAATCCAATTCCAATTAAGCGAAAAGCGTGCCCTAAAATGGTATCTTGTGGCCCATGTTATTCTATCCAAAATAACACAAGAGGGGGATTTCGAGACCATCAAAGCACACTTTCGTTCGAATGTGATGATTGAGCTGGCCGATTTTTCTATTACAAGTAATATGCAGCAAGCTTTTGCTAAGATACAAAAATCATTCGAGTCATTTGTTCAAATGGGTTCTGGATGGACCCTAGAACGTATAGATAAATTAGAACTCTGTATGGCCAAGTACCACCCCCTCGCTGCTAGCACTTATATCGAACTTCCTCCAAAAATATACAAGAAAAGGGCCGTTTTAAACATTAAAAATGAAAAAGATAATAAGTGCTTTGTTTGGTCTATTCTCGCCCACAAATATCCGATTCCATACAATGAAAATGCTAATAGAGTCAGCAATTATGAACCTCATGAACATGAGATCAAATTAGGAAATATTGAGTGCCCCATTCCGTTATGCAAAATAGCCAAAATCGAAGAATTGAATGACATTCGTATCAACGTCTTTGGCTTCGAAGAGGAAGTTTTTCCCTTATATGTGTCTGATAGAGAAGACGAAGACTGCATTAATTTATTACTTATCAGCAACGAAGAAAAAAAACATTATTGTCTCATTCGAAGCTTCTCACGGCTGCTGGGGGATCTTACAAAACATAATGGGGCTTGTCATTACTGTTACTACTGTTTACATCGATTCATGAGAGATGACTATTTAAAACAGCATACACCTTTTATGTAAAAAGCATGCCCCGCAAAAAATTCGAATGCCGGAAGAGGGGGACCATATTCTCCAATTTAATAATTATCATTACTGTCATCCGGTCCCCTACATCATCTATGCCGACTTTGAATCTTTGATTGTCGGCATGGATCAGGTGCACACACAAAGTCAAACTAAAAAAGTGGCTCAACATGAAGCATGTGGGTATGCTTATATCATTATCGGTCCTAATGGAGAACCCACTAAGCGTATCACAGTCTATCGCGGGCCCAACGCTGTTAGCCACTTTTTAAATGCTTTATTAGAAGAAGAAAAAGAACTTGCCATTCCATTAACGACTATTGTACCTATCAAGATGACGCCGCAAGATGAAGAAAATTTCCAGTCAGCCACGCAATGTTATCTTTGCAAAAAAGCTTTCAATGGGGATAAAATTCATGACCATGATCATCTAAACGGTCGCTATCGGGGGGCCTTGCATAATAGCTGCAATTTGAAGTTCAGACTTCAAAAAAAGATTCCCGTCGTGTTTCACAATCTGAAACATTACGACGGGCATTTACTTATGCAGCAACTGGGCAGTATTGACGATCACGAATTTTCCGTCATTCCATCTACGATGGAAAAATATATCTCCTTCTCTTTGTCGAAGAAAATTAACAAGTGCAGAGTGTCACTCACATTTATTGATAGTTTCGCATTTATGGCCACCTCCTTAGAAAAATTAGTCAATAATTTAGAACATGACAAATTTCATGCTTTAAAACAGCACTTTCCTCACAATACTGATCTGTTACTCAGAAAGGGAATTTATCCTTATGAATATATGGATAATTTTCAAAAGTTTAAGGAAAGCGAGCTGCCACCACCCGATGCCTTCACCAGTACTTTAACTGGTGAAAAAATTTCTAATCAAGATTATCAACATGCACAAAATGTATGGAAATCTTTCAATATAAAAACAATGGGTGAGTATCATAATCTCTATGTTCAAGTCGATGTTCTTCAGTTATCAGATGTCTTCGAAAACTTTAGAAAAATATGCTTGGAATTTTATAATATCGACTGTGTGCACCTGTTAACAGCCCCTGGGCTAGCATGGCAGAGTTGTTTGAAAATGACAAATCAACCCCTCGAATTGCTCACAGATATAAATATGCATCTGTTCATCGAGCAAGGTATTCGAGGGGGTATTTCGGTTATAACGAAGCGTTGGGCCCAAGCTAAAAATGAAGTTATTGGCAATGGCGAAGGGGGCGAAAATGATAATTATATCATGTACCTTGATGCCTGTCACGATGTAATCGCAACATTTTTAGCGCAATCGCGACGTGTATGATTGCACGTGCTCAATTTCCCATTAAATCTCTAAATTCATTAATTTTAATATGTTTCTTTCAGTATTTAATTATCCCCGTATCAGCGTTTTTAATTATCTTTAATTTAACGTATCCGTTGTCTCCCAACGCTGTTTCTTTCTCATTTTAACTTTCGTCAAACGCCGATATTTCGCATTTCAGTCGATGCATATCGCGGCAGTTTCGTGGGGAATTCGTCATCGGCTCACCGCTTCTCCCGTTCCTTCGATCCGGCAAAAGCGCTCCACATGCTTCGCCGAGGAACGCGTTGCGGTAGGTTCATCGCTCTTTGGCGCGCGCCAACAGTTGGCGTGTTTTCGGAGCTTGCTCCGTTTCTGCGCATCGCTATTGGACGATCGCGGGTTTTACCGCCAAGGGTAACCGGCTCGGCACTTCGCGCTGATGTTAAAATCAGTTATGTTCAGGATGTGCTCAGTGTAGTTTGGGAGATCTTATCTTATTCAATTTCATCAGTCAGGGAGGACACGATGTCACCGGAGTCCCTCACCTATTCAGAGTTTTATAGATGAATAAATCATCTTGTTTCTTTACCATCAAAATGGCTTTTTGTCTCAGTTTTTTCCTAAAATGAGTGTGCTGTATTATCAGTCATGTGCGCATCACATCGTTCCTGCTAGAAATGGGTGAGAGAGTTCCTTTTTACTTATTTTAATTATGTGTTAGTCCATCGCTAAAATAATAGCGAGCGTGAGACCTTGGGTTCATTTTAATATTTATATTTTGCGGTCTTTCACTTGTGATCACGTCACCACGTGTTAGCACGTGGTCGGCCTCTTCAACACAACGTGATTGATATATTACACTACATATGGTGCCTCAGATCCAGGTCGTAATTTTAGCGTGGACTATTTTTTTTTTCCCATATAAATTCAATTTGTTTAAAATCTAAAATCTAAAAAACTTAAACTCTCACCCTAAAAATTTTGTACAATCGTTAAAGTTATTTTTTTATGCTATAGAATGTAGTAATTAATCAGTTAAAATGTAAATTCATCAAAAAAAAAAAAAAAAAAAAAAAAAAAAAACGTCTTTTGGAATGTAAATTTTTCAAAAAAAAAAAAAAATTTTTTTTTTCATCATTTTTTCTGGCTGTAAAGTTAATCAAGTCCTTTAATGTGTTTATCATTGCCAATTTTTTTTTCATGCAAAGCTCTCCTATTCTTGTACTGATGCACTGACAGGGCATAACTCGTGCCAATCTTTTTTTTTCTTCCTTTAAATTTCTTAGTTTTTTTATATATTTTTTTAATCAAAAGTTTAAAATTTTTCAATCAACAACATGAATGTGCAAAATGGCATGATTAATCCGACGTGGCAAAAAGTGCCAGGTTTCACTTGTTTTGAAGCCATTTTAATGAACCTATCCAACATGGTGGAAGGAGATGTAACATACGAAATCAAGAAACACAGCAGTGTAAGTAACCCGGCATTGCCAGAAATCGAAAAGCAGCTTTTAAGTGTATTCAATTTTAGAATCGAGCCCTTAACATCTCTGTTCAAAGAGGTGCAAACAGATTTTGCCCGCCTAGTGCATGAAAGAGACAATCTTAAAAGTCTTAATACAAAATTATTACAGCGAATACAAATGAACAAGAAGATTGAAGTCTCTCATGTTACTACCCAGGTTGAGGACCTGCAGCAAAATGTGCCGTCTTCTACTGATGCATCAACACAGACGTGCAACACCCCAGCTTGTGCTCCTATAGTGCTGGATCCCTGTGTTCATAGGTGTGAACATGACACCTCCATATTAAATTCCACTTTAAAATCCCCTGCAGTAAAGTCTCTTCAGGCTCACAATTCTACTTTAAATTCCTCTAGTAATTCTAATTCTTCTTTTAACAAATCCTCCAAGCCACCTAAAATCATCATTTATGCCATTGACGAGAAATATAGTATCCCTGATATCATCCAAGCAATATCGGATACTGCTGGCTTTACCCCTTCATGTAATTTCATAAAGAAAAATAAAGCAAGAAAATCAAACAACTACAATTACATCTTTCAAGTGCCTGCAAACATCGCCACACTACTTGTGAACTGCAAGACTTTGAAAATTGGTGAACAATGTGTTCTTGTGAAACGGTTTATCCGTATTATCCGGTGCTATAATTGCCAATCTTTCAACCACGTTGCAAGTTCTTGCAAAAAGTCACGTGCATGTCCCTGGTGTGCTGAAGCACATGAACCAGGCCGCTGCACAAAACCTCCGAAATGCAAAAACTGTATAGCAAATAATCAGTTCTACAAGCGTAACTTTAATGTTGACCATCCGGCATTTTCGCCAACATGTGAGTCTTTTAAATTATTTGTTTCAAAAGTTAGGCTTAGGTTAAGCTCAAGCCTTATAAAATAGTTAAACCCAATCCTTTTGTGTCTGCTCCACATTCAACAGTTTTCTTTTCTACATAGTGTGTTCAAGTTTTTCCTGTTTGTGAAATATGTGTACGTGCTAGAGAGAGTGCATAGTACCCAATGGAGTGGTACTGCCATGAATCTTTCATGACATTTTGTAAACTCTCCTCTGGCATGTACCGCTGCTCATCCCCGCTTTTCCTTAATTTATTCACAATTTTAAAAGTTCGTACCTGAACCAGTAACGTGTGCTCCAGCTAGTGTTTCATCTTAACTGCAATTTCTCTGTCTTTTTCGTGAACTGTTTTCATCTACAAGTACTCACCTTTGCCTTGAACTCTGCAAGATTAAGTCCTAACATAAATAACATTCCTGAACTGTTCTCTTAAAGAACTCCTTTTGCAGCATCTTAATTTGTAATTGTCGTAAATATTTAACATGCAATATTTATTTGCATACTATCACAATTTTCCTTTTCCCTGTTGATGTGGCTCCAGCATAATCATCTGTAAAGTTTATTTATCTCAAGGTATTTTTTTTATTTTAAATTAACAATTTTTACCAATTATTGAAATTATTTGTATCTATTTTTTGTGTAATTCATTGGTCATTTTTTTAACTTATATAATTTTCTCATGCAAAATTTTTTTATATAACAAACAGGTTGAGATATACAGTTTGTATATTTCGTGCAAATCTTTACTTATTCAACTATATTTTTTATATCTTCGATTGGCACCTGTCTTTTTGACAGATTTTTTTTTTGTATTTTCTTACTGTTCTTATAATTGTATTTTGTGTATTTCCCTAGCCCTTATTTAAATCACTCATGAGTTGCAACTCCCCCTTTTATAATTTTTGCTAGCCCTTTATTAATTGTTTTTTCAACTTTTGTGTATATTTATGTGTTTAGTTCAAGCGCTTGACATTATTTTCTTTGCACTTATATGTTTGTTCCATGGTACCTAATGAACAATCATACCTTTGCTAAGTATCAATTTCAAAGCAATCAATGTGTACACATAGTCAAATTTTTGAAATATTGAAAAGCTAATTATGCATTTATGTTTTTCGTAAGGCCTTACATTTTTCATTTACAACAACTATCCCAAAAGGATATGTTCATATACCTAAGTATGTATATATAGGTTTGCATAACTACAAAAAAAAAAAAAAATGATGGTAAATTTTAGGTTATGGTGTATAAACAATGTGTTCTCTTACAGCATTTTACCAATAATTTTCTACTTGATGCATTTAATTTTTACTTCAACCTGCTCTTATTGCAATTTTACATATATTTTTTTCCTCATTTTCATAACATCCTTTTCAAGGTATTAATATTTATTCAATGGTTTTGTCTCATAATTTTGAGTCAAATAATTTTTTTTTGCACATTTTTTAATCGTGTAATGTATACATTGGTGTGTCATGCATTCGTACTTTTCCATTCAATGTTCATGATATGGAGTTGTTTTCAATTCACTGTGTGCTTAGGCTTTATAAAGTATGTATGAATACTGTGTTTACTTACAGGTTACAAGTTGTACTTTTAATAATTCATTTCAGTAACTATTCAATTAAATTTGTTAGGATAATTTTATAAGTTTGTACTTCTGTACATGTGTGTTCCATTTTAATTATTCTTATAGTTGGAACGTTGTTTCATTTGCTAATCATTAGCATTATGTTCTACTTCCTTTCACTCATTCATTTAAGTATTGCAATCCAAAGTGTTTTGCACTTAACTCTTGGTTTTCAACTTTTGATAATTGGAAAATTTACATTTTTTCATCACTGTCAAAACAATGGCAGTTGGTCTCTTCACATTCAAAAATTATTTACTAGTGCACATAATGTATTTTTCTTGTGACATTTTTATCAATTAATGTGTTAATCTATTTATTATTTTTTTAAAAAAATTAGTGTTACTCACAACGAATTTACATGTAACTAATTGTGTCATGCTCTTGAAATATTTTAGATTGTTAAATTGTTAAAAGAATTTTTTTTTACCAATGGTGAAGTATAATTGTTAATCTTAATATGTCAAATTAATTATGAAATTGTGTTTGTCTCACAGAAGGTAATTTTTAATATGCATCACTGAAATTATGTAATAATGTACTGTTTATATATATATATTACTGTATTTATTTCATTTACAACAGAAATTTACTGTGTCATTTATACGACTTATTGTATAGTCGTCTTTGTTAATCCCGTGTATTCTCTGGTGACTCGTTTTACTCCCATGTTCAGCAATTTCACATTTCATTCATAGTCAAAATTCGTATTTGTTGCTAAATTTACTTCGAATTCCTCTTTTTAAATTTTGCAAAATTTTTCCTTCACATTCAAAATTTTTCCTTTTTCCAAATTTTTCTCGCCCATGTAAAATGGTCGCTTCCCAGTCAAATTTTTCATTCCCAGTATAAATTTTACAAATTTTTCATTTGCGGGGGAATATGTCACGATGTAATCGCAACATTTTTAGCGCAATCGCGACGTGTATGATTGCACGTGCTCAATTTCCCATTAAATCTCTAAATTCATTAATTTTAATATGTTTCTTTCAGTATTTAATTATCCCCGTATCAGCGTTTTTAATTATCTTTAATTTAACGTATCCGTTGTCTCCCAACGCTGTTTCTTTCTCATTTTAACTTTCGTCAAACGCCGATATTTCGCATTTCAGTCGATGCATATCGCGGCAGTTTCGTGGGGAATTCGTCATCGGCTCACCGCTTCTCCCGTTCCTTCGATCCGGCAAAAGCGCTCCACATGCTTCGCCGAGGAACGCGTTGCGGTAGGTTCATCGCTCTTTGGCGCGCGCCAACAGTTGGCGTGTTTTCGGAGCTTGCTCCGTTTCTGCGCATCGCTATTGGACGATCGCGGGTTTTACCGCCAAGGGTAACCGGCTCGGCACTTCGCGCTGATGTTAAAATCAGTTATGTTCAGGATGTGCTCAGTGTAGTTTGGGAGATCTTATCTTATTCAATTTCATCAGTCAGGGAGGACACGATGTCACCGGAGTCCCTCACCTATTCAGAGTTTTATAGATGAATAAATCATCTTGTTTCTTTACCATCAAAATGGCTTTTTGTCTCAGTTTTTTCCTAAAATGAGTGTGCTGTATTATCAGTCATGTGCGCATCACATCGTTCCTGCTAGAAATGGGTGAGAGAGTTCCTTTTTACTTATTTTAATTATGTGTTAGTCCATCGCTAAAATAATAGCGAGCGTGAGACCTTGGGTTCATTTTAATATTTATATTTTGCGGTCTTTCACTTGTGATCACGTCACCACGTGTTAGCACGTGGTCGGCCTCTTCAACACAACGTGATTGATATATTACACTACATAAATAATTTGTATGGGTGGGCCATGAGCCAATCTCTGCCATGCGGGGAGTTTGAGTGGGTCTCTGAAGAGACTATCTCTGTGAAAGAGATACTTGAACTTCCCGAAAATAGTCCAGTGGGTTATATTCTCGAAGTTGATATTGAATACCCCCAGCAGCTTCACGACGACCACAACTGTTATCCACTGGCGCCCGAAAAAATGGAAATTAAATATGAAGATCTCTCTCCTTTTTCTATCGACGCTCTGCACGGAAATAAATACTGCCCAGTCACGAAATTAGTCCCCAATTTAAAAGATAAAAAAAATTATGTTACATATTATAAAAATTTAAAATTTTATTTACAGCAAGGCCTCCAGTTACTAGCTGTACATAAAATATTGAAATTCCAACAAAAGCCGTGGCTAAAAGATTATATAGATTTTAATACCGAGCAACGAAAAAAAGCAAAGTCCCCCTTTGCCAAAGATTTTTTTAAACTTATGAATTATGCAGTATATGGCAAGTCATTGGAGAATATTCGAAGACACAAAGATGTACAGCTAGTGAACTGTGAACAGAAAGCAAAAAAACTTGTCTCAGCTCCTACCTTCAAAAGGTTTCTCCCTTTTGACCACAATTTAGTTGCAGTTGAAAGGTTAAAGCAAACCCTTACATTAAATAAACCCATTTATGTAGGGTTTGTTATATTGGAGCTGAGCAAGATTCTCATGTATAATTTTCATTACAACGTCATAAAGAAAAAATATCAAAATAAATCGACGCTTCTGTTCACGGATACTGACTCTCTAACGTATGAAATCCGTACTCAAAATATATACACGGATATGCAGGCATTTTCCGACATGTTGGATACATCTGATTATCCAAAAGATCACCCCTTATTTGATAAGAAAAATAAGAAGGTGATCGGAAAATTTAAAGATGAGCTCAACAGTAGACCGATTCATGAATTTATCGGTCTACGAGCCAAGATGTATTCCATCATGTCGGCCGATGGGGAGAAAAAAACTGCAAAGGGGGTGGCCAAAAACGTTGTAAGAAATAAAATCAAACATAATCATTATAAGACCTGCTTAGAGAGTCTCCAATCAACGAGAGAGATACAATATCGAATTCAAAGCGAGCGACATCATCTTCACACAACTCAAGTTAACAAAATCGCTTTGTCAGCTTTTGATGACAAGCGTTATATTTTGGAAGATGGTATCCATACGCTCGCGCACGGCCACTATAAAATTCCAAAATAATTATTTTTTCATCAAAAACCATACATTTTTTTTTCTTCAAGATTTTCAAAAATCAAACTTCTTTCTCCCAATCAAGACTTAATTCAAGATAAAAATCAAGATTTTATTCAAGTCAAATCATTTTTCAAAAATCAAGATTTTATTCAAGTCAAGATAAAATGTTTCATCAACTGGGGTGCATTATTCTGTACAAGATATATTTTTTCAAAGTTAATTTAAAGGTGCTAGCAGCTGTGGGCGAGAACGCAAGGGGTACTCAATAATAAAAATCTTCTCTTCTTCTTCTCAAGTCTTTGTAAAACTGTGGTCGTCAAACGTCTTCGAATATAGTGGCCGTGTATAAAAGGCATCGGGTGGTTTAAAAATTTTTCTCCCCAAATGAATTGTAGCGTCATGAAAAACATGGCGGGTGGCCGGATGGGTATAATTCATAAAAAATATATATATTTTTTTTTCTTTCTTTCTTCAAAAAAAAAAAAAAAATTCTTCAAAAGAAGAACTTTCAATTTTCTTCAAGAAAAAATGTTTCTTCAAAAGAACTTTTAATTTTCTTCAGGAAACTGAATTTATTTATTTATGCTGCATAACCAAAAACTTTCAATTTTCTTCAAGAATTGAATTTATGTATGCTACATAACCAAGAACTTTTAATTTTCTTCAAGAATTGAACTTATGTATGGTGCATAATCAAGAACTATCATTTTCATAGTGCATAACTAAGAACTATTATTTTCGTAGTGCATAATCAAGAACTAACATTTTCGTGGTGCATAACTAAAAACTATTATTTTAGTGGTGCATAACTAAAAACTATTATTTTCGTGGTGCATAACTAAGAACTGTTGATTTCGTGGTGCATAACTAAGAACTATTATTTTTAAAAACTTTTGCTACGCTTAAAATTTGCTGCGAATGACTTAGCTGAACACCATGCGGGTCCAAACAGAAGGTTTCTGCTTAGAACATCATGCAAGTTCAAACACAAGGTTTCTGCTGAGAACATCATGCGGATCCAAACATGCTCACCTAAAGATGTGGTAACTATATTTATTTCTTTTTTTTCTCATTCAATGTACATAAATTGTTTAAGTAACATGTTTTCTTTTTCTTTCTTTTATTTCGTTACAGGTCTCTCACAGATGACTGGTGGAAAAGGCTCTGCAGATGGGAAAAATAATAATTGTGGCGTTATGAATTGTTTTCATAGCGGGTGGTTATGGTGGGTCCACAATTAAAAAATTAAAAAAAATTTCCCTCTCAAGAAAGAATCGGATTAAAACCCATAAAAAATACGTCTCATCCTGTCCTTATCTCCAAATTCCTTCCGGTTTCCTGTCTCAACATGTTTGTTATCCACACCTGCGACTTCCGGTGACCTTCACAGCCCGCACAACTTCCGGTGTCCACACCTGCTACTTCCGGCTCTGTGACCTTCCTTCAACCTTGAGCCTACGCCGCGTACGCCGCTGATGTAGAACTCTCTTTTATCATCTACTAGTACCGTCAGTAGATAAAGGGTTAATTTGAGCGGAAAGTCTGATTCTATGCCCTGTTCTTTCATAGCTTATAACAGTTAACAGGGACTTTTAACACTCCATATCTTTCTCCCAGGGACCTTTTTTTGTGAAACTGTGAAGAATATTTTATATTTGTGAAAAATCTAATCATAATTTTGTGAATTTGAAATTATCGTTATATCCAGCTTCCTGTTTGTCTAGTTTAACTAGATCCTTTACATGTGAAAAAGTTAGATAATAGGTTCTTTATTGATTTCAGCTATTTTGAGGAGGTCAGATTTTATTTTAAAATGATTAAATGTGTGAAAGATTCAGTTTGGTGATGGAAAAGTTTTGTAAAACGTCCTTTTATACGACAAATAATTTTGTGAAGTGTCCATGAAAGGACACTAAATGAAATGACTTAAGATGAAAAATTTTGTGAAGGATCCTTTTTAGGACCCAAAATGTTTCTTAAACAGATCCATGGTTAATTAGTATCACAGGATACGTCATAATAATATGATATATATTTAAGTAAACAGAGAAAAATGCTAAAAACATTTTCAGTATGAGCATAAGACAGGGGGCAAATAGTTTGGATCCGATTATATTTGATGAAATTATTTTTAACTTTTAAATTACATTTGTTAAATAAATTACCTATTAATGCTTTTATTTAAAACAATTTATTTATTATTATTTTAAAATTATTATTAACTTCTAGCTTGTGAAATGAAAATTTTGATGGATGAGGTAATAATTGGCATTTAAAGCAAACAATAAAGAAGGCCATTTTTGTTCGATCAATTTCAGCTGCTTTGGTGAAAATCACGATTTTAAATCTATTGTTATTTTGCCGTGATGGAAATGCAGTGGCCATTGTCTGAGCTAATTGGTTGGAATACCTGATTATTTTTGTTCACTAAATATTAAAAGAATGAAAATGTTCGTTTTTGTGGGGGGCGGATCATGTCAATCGAGGGATATGTGTTGAATAAAATTAGCCCTAACATTCGAATAACAAGAAGATTTATAATAGTCATTGGAGATAAGCTAGTTTCACTAAATATGATTGGATAAAAGAACAAGCATTTTATTACTTTTTTTGTTTTTCAATTTTTGAGACAGAGAACGTTTGAGAAATAATCAAAATTTAACAATTTTGTTAATGAGCTTACGTAATTTAATATAATAAATGCATACCTAAAATCTTGCGATATGCGAGAGGTTGAAAATCACAGGTCTTCATTTTTTAAGGCAGTTTCTTACTGCATTATACTAACTAGGAGATCCCCGGGCCTTCTAAAAGGCATTTTTTTTAGATTGCAGAACATAGGTAAAAACCTTCTTCTTTCTTTCTTTCTTTTTTTTTTTTTTTTTTTTTTTTTTTTTTTAGGGTTGATCACTGCTGTGTCGGTCTGTTCGTCTGCCAGAGCCTTTTTAGGTGCGTTCGTAATTATATAAATACGTAGCACCTATAGTCGTCGTTTGGTCCGTCCGTCCGTCCGTCTGTCTGTCTGTCTGTCTGTCTGTCTGTCTGTCTGTCCGTCCGTCCGTCTGTCTGTCTGTCCGCATATAACAACGCAAAAACTACCCAACCAAATGGTTTGCAATTTAAAATATATTATCTTTGCAGAATTTTGTCGAGACATTTCAAATTTTATTAAAATCGAATCAAAACTTTAGGAGATATTAATAAAAATATTTATTAAGAAATTTGATTTTTTTTTTTTTTTTTTAATCGGTGCTTTTTTGTTATAGGAGCTTCCGATGGATGTTTAATCGTCAAGCGACCGAGATGCTTATTTTATGACAGAAATGAATCTGCAGACGATATAATTCATTTCACAGAATTAAAAATCATCAAGATCTGAATATTTATATAACTAGCTGATACATATATATCTGAATATTTATATAACTAGTTAAGATATTTGTATGAACAGTGTCATAAAATATATACTTAACTAGCTGTTTAACCCGTTCTACGCACGGGATATCATGAATTTAATTCTAAAACGTGCGTACGAACGCACCTCGTTTGTAACGTTTGACGTACAATTTCCAACTTGTTTTCTCATGAACTATGGGACGTGGAAATTTCAAACTTGGGAAAGTTATAAAGCCTTTTTACCCACATATTTTCAGATTATTAGCCATTCACAAATATATTTAGGAAAATTTTAGGAGGGTAAATAAGTTACTATGAAAAATATATATCGCGTGAAAGGTTTCGTAATACCGGACTCAAAATTATATTTGTTTTAATTGTAGATATTATATTCGTAGAGATATCGTCGAAAATGCGCTGCAAAAATGACCCCTCCCCCCACCCCCTATTTCCAAATTTACTGAAATTAAAAGTATGAAAAAATTAGGGGCAGTAGAAGTTTATTTAAATCTTGCAGAAAAACTATGGCGATTTTCCTGGTAACATAGGTTTTGAGAGAAACTCATTTTTCAGTTACACACAAACTTTACTTTTTGGGCGGTCAGCGAGGACGGGCGCTCGAGGTATCTATCGACGCAGAATCATCCAAGGACATTTCATAATGATTTTCGGAAAAAAAATTGTCGGTAATTAGCCGAGGTATTAATTAAGTTACTTGAAAAAAAAATTCTTCTTATATATCGTGTATGGTATCGTTCGAAAGATCTCGTAACATCGAACTCAAAAATATATTTCTTTTAATTTTAGATATTATATTTTGAGCGATATCGTCAAAAATATACTGGAAAAATATGTCCCCTTTCTATTTTCGAGTGTACTGAAACTAAAATTATGAAAAAATTAGGGGTAGTAGGAGTCTGTTAATTAATAAATATAATGTACGGAACCCTTTGAGCGCGAGTTATATTCGTACTTGGCCGATTTTTTTTTTTTTTTTTTTTGTTAAAAACTCCAATAGATTTTTTACATTTAATATATTTTTTTATATTGCCCACTAACAACACGAACAATTTTATATGAAAATTATCAATAACGTATTCAAATAAAGTTCTGAAATTTATTAAACGCGATTCTTTCGTATCAATCGTATGCTAGAAGTTAATAGCCGAAAAAATCGCCAAAGATTTCGCTACTTACAGCAGCCTTTTTCAATTCCTACTGTTAGCTCACACCCTCTATATATTTATATATCTTGTTCAAATTTTCAATCGTTAATAAAATACATTTTATTCATCCACTCAAGTTCAAATACATTTTTTGTAAACTTGTATTGGATGACACTTGGTGTTAATACAGTTTTTCAAATATTAATTCATTAATTAAATTAATTAATTTTAGTTTTATATTTCATTTCTGTTCAAAAGTATAGACTCACTCCATATTTTAGTCTCTTTCGCCCGCGCGCCGCCTGATCTTCGTTCGTGAACAGCCCCATTATCTTTTTACGCGTGAAGGTTTCGCTATGGTACTTCATTGTGAAGTTTGGTAATTTTTTTAATTCAATATTTGAAAAACGGTATAATTATTAGATTTGAAATTTATATCAAGAAAAATACAATTTTTTACCTTTCTAATGCAGTTTGTCTAACAATTTTGTGAGAAATACTTTTCGAGCTATTCTCATTTTTGGTGTTTTAGCTGTTTATTTTTTATTTAATTTTTAATACATTTCAAAAATTTCTCTTATATAAGATATTTAGCAGGATATAAATTTATTAATAAATACCGTCAGTGGCGAAGCGTGTAGATCGCTGGGAAAAAAATCTCTTTTTTGACCTAAGTAGGAATTCACTTTATTATTATTATTATTATTATTATTATTATTATTATTTTAATTACTTGTTTATTCTGATAATCTCAGTGATTTAAGCGCGCAGTTAGATTACATGCCTGTTAAATTTGTGTATTATTTATATTATATTATTTATAATATAAGTTTTAATTTCGTTATGGCATATTTAGCCGTAAAGAAATGATGGACTATTTATATTGTTTTACAAACTGATTAATCTCTCGTAATAGGGCTGCACGCGATAGATGTATTTAAAAAAAAAAAAAATATGCCGGGAAATTATTTTAGTAACCATAAAAAATCAGTAAATTAAGATAATTTTAAACAAATTGCGTTTGAAAGGACCCCCCCCCCTATTCGATAGTGTAAAAATTGAAGTTGTGCGTTGTTTAGAAGTTAAAAAAAATTACGATAAAGGCAAAATTTATTGGTCAGGTGTTGCTACCGTCAAAATGACGTCAGCATTAGTCACAGACATATTTTCGCTTTATAATATAGATACTATTTCTAAATGCTTTTACTGAAAGCTATTATCTTTTTAAATTTTTCATTTTCCTTTAGTTTATTTATTAACTAACTTGTGAAATGAATATTTTAATGGATGTGGTAATTGATTTTAACTGGCATTTGAAGCAAAACAATAAAGGAGGAAGCGCCCGTTTTCGTTCTTTCAATTTATCATTTTTAGTTTTCTCAATTCTCACAATGTTTGGTATAAACGTATAAAGTCACGATTTTAAATCGATTGTTTTGCCTTAATGGAAATGCAGCAGCCATTGTCTCAGCTAATTCATTTAAATTGCTGTTTTTGTTCCTTAAGTGTTAAAAGAATGAAAATATTCAGTTTTCATATTTGTTTTTATGCATGTAATTAAAAGATGCTTGCTGAATAAAATCTCCTTTAACTTTCGAATAAAAAGAAAATTTTATTGCACGTATGAGGTATGACCTACATTTAAATTACGTTAGCTTATTGTGTTTTTGGACAATTTGTCGGATGAGCGGAGGAATTTGAATTTTAAGATGAGAAAAATGTAAATTAAATTGTGGCTCTTGCATTACGTTTATTTTTCTCAGGCATTTTGCAAAACCCTTGCGTTTTTCTTTTCTTTTTTTAATGAGACCTTCAGTTTTATTTGATCATTGTTATTGTTAAATTTGTATAACGTTTAGTCCATACTCAACCTGCAACCCGCGGGCCGCATGTGTCCCTGCGACTTTTTATGTGCTGCCCGAGACACATAATTATTAAACCATATTTATAAAATTAATAGAGATGTGCATAAAAAGTATTAAACCATATTTAAATACTCGTAGCTTATTGTGTTTTTGAACAGTTTGTCGGATGAGCGTAGGCATTTGAATTTTAAGATGAGAGAAATGTAAATTAAATTGTGGCTCTTGCATTACGTTTATTTTTCTCAGGCATTTTGCAGAACCTTTGCGTTTTTCTTTTCTTTTTTTAATAATATCTTCAGTTTTATTTGGTCATTGTTATTGTAAAATTTGTATAACGTTTAGTCAGCCATACTCAACCTGCAGCCCGCGGGCCGCATGTGTCCCGGCGACTTTTTATGTGCTGCCCGAGACACATAATTATTAAACCATGTTTATAAAATTAATAGAGATGTGCATAAAAAAAGTATTAAACCATATTTAAATACTCGTAGCTTATTGTGTTTTTGAACAGTTTGTCGGATGAGCGTAGGCATTTGAATTTTAAGATGAGAGAAATGTAAATTAAATTGTGGCTCTTGCATTACGTTTATTTTTCTCAGGCATTTTGCAGAACCTTTGCGTTTTTCTTTTCTTTTTTTAATAATATCTTCAGTTTTATTTGGTCATTGTTATTGTAAAATTTGTATAACGTTTAGTCAGCCATACTCAACCCGCAGCCCGCGGGCCGCATGTGTCCCGGCGACTTTTTATGTGCTGCCCGAGACACATAATTATTAAACCATGTTTATAAAATTAATAGAGATGTGCATAAAAAAAGTATTAAACCATATTTAAATACTCGTAGCTTATTGTGTTTTTGAACAGTTTGTCGGATGAGCGTAGGCATTTGAATTTTAAGATGAGAGAAATGTAAATTAAATTGTGGCTCTTGCATTACGTTTATTTTTCTCAGGCATTTTGCAGAACCTTTGCGTTTTTCTTTTCTTTTTTTAATAATATCTTCAGTTTTATTTGGTCATTGTTATTGTAAAATTTGTATAACGTTTAGTCAGCCATACTCAACCTGCAGCCCGCGGGCCGCATGTGTCCCGGCGACTTTTTATGTGCTGCCCGAGACACATAATTATTAAACCATGTTTATAAAATTAATAGAGATGTGCATAAAAAAAGTATTAAACCATATTTAAATACTCGTAGCTTATTGTGTTTTTGAACAGTTTGTCGGATGAGCGTAGGCATTTGAATTTTAAGATGAGAGAAATGTAAATTAAATTGTGGCTCTTGCATTACGTTTATTTTTCTCAGGCATTTTGCAGAACCTTTGCGTTTTTCTTTTCTTTTTTTAATAATATCTTCAGTTTTATTTGGTCATTGTTATTGTAAAATTTGTATAACGTTTAGTCAGCCATACTCAACCTGCAGCCCGCGGGCCGCATGTGTCCCGGCGACTTTTTATGTGCTGCCCGAGACACATAATTATTAAACCATGTTTATAAAATTAATAGAGATGTGCATAAAAAAAGTATTAAACCATATTTAAATACTCGTAGCTTATTGTGTTTTTGAACAGTTTGTCGGATGAGCGGAGGCATTTGAATTTTAAGATGAGAGAAATGTAAATTAAATTGGGGCTCTTGCATTACGTTTATCTTTCTCAGGCATTTTGCAAACCCTTGTGTTTTTCTTTTCTTTTTTTAACCCATTTTAGGCCAAGCATAGAAATTTTATAAAATCTGGTATTATTTGCATTGAAATTTGCTTAAATTACATTCATTAAGACACCAAAAAAGTTTCGTCCAGGAAAAATAATATATTTGTTTTATTTTTATTTTATTTACAGAACTTGCAACTTTACTCCATTATAAAAACATATGATTCATCTCAAGTGGAATAATTATACATTTTCAAAAAGTCGCGTTTGTCAATAACCGTTTCAAGTAAAAAACCAGCGTATTTTTAAAATTTCTCAACAGAAAGTGATTACTTCAATTGAATTACTAATATTTTATAGATTTATCCAGAACCCTTAAAAATAGCAGAAAAATAAAATTAGTGAAAAATATACGTCACAGTGTTAATAAAAAAATATTTATTGAAATGGTGCGTTTACGCACCTTTGGCCGAAAATGGGTTAATGAGACCTTCAGTTTTATTTGGTCATTGTTATTGTTGTTAAATTTGTATAACGTTTAGTCAGCCATACTCAACCTGCAGCATGTGGCCCCGCGACCATTTATGTGTTGCCCGCGACACATAGTCATTAAACCATATTTATAAAATTAATAGACATGGGCATAAAAAGTATCTAACAAGGAAGGTCTCCTTAAAGCGCATACTCAGAAAATTTTGAAAAAAATGCTAATGAAGCTACTCATGTATGTAATAAAGAAACAATGAAATTTAGCTGCGGAATCCCAGTAGAAAATTTGCAAAAAAAATGAAATATTTTCGAGTATTTGGCGCAAAAAGACGCGATTTGGCTAGCAAAATGTTTTCTTCGCCAAATGCAACCTATTTTAATGCATTTTGAAATTGGTTGTAAAATGATTATTCGAATGCGCAATACTTAATGAATTTAAACTTAAACGATGAAAGTTTATTATTTTTTGTATAATTTTTGTATTTTCAACAATGCTGCTTTTAAATTTCCAAATATGTGTATGGAATTTTTGGAAAATTTGAAAGCAAAAATTGTCATTAGCTTAAAAAAATTATATTAATAAGTTAATTCTAGGGCTCATGATACCATACCATATACCCTCTTGTTCAGAATCGTTTGCATTTTGCGTTCAACATTTTCAACTTTCTGTACGTTTACAGTTATATTAATTAAAATCAGATCTTTAAATCAGATTAAATAAATCATTCACGGTTTTTTTTTTCACAATTTATTACCGATTGAAGGAAATTTTGCTATTGTTTTATTCCCCATTTCATGATTTTTCCAATTTAAACGGCTTCACCGGTTATATAAGTAAATTTTAAATGTATTTTAAAAAGAAAAGCCCGATAACAAACGCATTCGTTATGCATTTCCATATCACAGAAATTCAATCAATCTAAATTTTGTTTTAATTCGTAAATTACGATCTTTAAATTTCATTATATATACATATAAATGTGTACAAAAAATTGTAGTTATAAAAATTTATTTATTATGTAAGTTAAACTTACATAAACAGGTTCAGCATGAAAAAGTTTTTCCTTAAACAGCATTTGTCATAAAACCGTATTTTTTCAAATTTATTCCGTCGCCAACCGGTGATAAATCGCCAAATAAGCGAAATTTTCCTAATTTTTTACGGACGTTATATCGAGGTTCCGCAGAAATTTTTTTTTATAGACGTATATATTCCCATGAGATGAACATTCTGTAATTTTTTCAAAATTTTCTGAGTATGCGCTTATGGAGACCTTCCTTGTAAGACCTTCTCCGTCGTTTTGTATATTTTCATGGAAAGACAAAATCTGTTCTGTTATTCGTAATTAATTTAAAACATTTTAAATGCCTTTTTCTTAGTCAAGGCAATTTCTCTATGTAAGACGGAAATCTGTCTAATTCGGAATAAATCCGGAGTAATAAAATACGACGGATAAATGCGGTATAATGTCTAATTTCTAAATCCGTGTGCCCGAAATCTTGCAAAAACTAAACTTCTTCATATCTTAGAAAAAAAAATACAGATTTTTAAATAATGTTTCATGTTGTAATTTATATTATTATTTAATTATAATTCATAAAATAATTCGAAATTAATGTCGCTTTATTTATCATGCCTAAACATTCTACATTTCTCTGTTTATCATTAAACCCTATAATACATTTTATCATGAAACAAATCTAATATCTTTCTACTGAACTAGTGCCACCTTTCTACTGTACTAGTGCCACCTTTCTACTGAACTAGTGTCACCTTTCTACTGAACTAGTGCCCTTTTTCTGCTTCATTGCTGCCCATTTCAGAGAGTTGCATCCTGCCTTTTTAACACTTTCCAACCTAGTTGAAAAGTGTTTATGACTTCGGTTTGTGTGGCCGTCTGTCCGTGCTCTAACTCCCGTAAATATGCTCGGATTTTCCTGAAATTTTTATATGTTATTATCGTTATCTATAGCATGTTCCCTATTTCAACTGAAATGTGTAGCACTTAGTTTTTTTTACAGGGACAGTCAAAAGTATTCCGTTACATTACAGTCAATGGGGAATAATCGGTTCAAGTTCATTTTGATGACTCTACGTCATTTAAAACATAATGAAATTGATATATAATTATGAAGCGCATTAAAACATTATTTTTGTAGAATATGCGGTGCAAAGCATTTATTATTCATTTACAGGGTCAAACAAAAGAATTCTGTTACACATCGTTCTATGGGGAAAAATCGTTTGCAGTGTAATTTATTGATATTTCGCTGTTTCAAACATAATGAACATTATATGCATTACTGAGGTGCACTATAATTTGCTCTCTTGTGTGCATTGCGTTTATTTACAGGGACACACAAAAGATATTGATTACAGTACATGTGCAATATTTACAGTGTATATGTGATTAGTGCGTTTTCAACTTTGGTTTGCATTTTTAGGTTTCACTTTTTTTTTTCATAGTACGTGTGTGTTTATAAACTCGGTTGACCATATACAGGGCTACACAAGGAAATTCGTAAGTATTACAGACTGTAGGAGTGAATTGCTTAAGGGTAGTTTTTAATTGTGTTTACGCATTTTGCTGCTGAAATATATTTAGTAGACTAACAGGAGTTTGTGGAATATAAATAAATTCATATACAGGGCTACGAAAAAAAGATATATTTGTCGTTTACGTTTGGTAATTGGTGCAAGTGAGTTTTAAGTTGCCTTTTAGCTTAACAGGTGCTGTGTACAAAAGTCTTCAGATAAAATACAGGGCTGTACAAAAGATTTCGAGTGCATTTCCATCCATTGGCGAAAATTGCTAAATGTGAATATTCTACTAACTGAATTAACTTTTATCATACAATATATCCGCATCTATTGATCATACACAGGGCTGCACAAAATAATTCGACTATTTTTTTTACACTGGATTTTTCGAAAACTACTTTTCAATTTGTTATATGTTTTCTAAACTTTTTATTTACATATCTACTTTTCAATTTGTTATATGTTTTCTAAACTTTTTATTTACATATCTTCTTTCACCTTATTTAACGGTGAAGTTTCGTTACAGTTTTCTGGCTGTGTTGGAAAGTGTTTCATAATCTATGCTTGACGCATGATTTTTCGTTCTTGTTTTCTTTTTAGAATGTACGCATACATATTATGTGCATAGGTAGGGTGGGGCAAGGGAGGCGTCTAGGGGCTCGGGAAGTAGTTAATCAGCTTCTGTCTAAATTATATTATATTATTTAATAATAATTATAAGAATTAATTGTAGCTGCCGCGTGTCTGATTGGTTTTTATCCTAACAGAGAAATACAGAATTTTTCTTTAATAGGAACTATTTATGTATGCCAATCAAGTTTTTCGAAGATTATTTAATAATATTAAAATTAACATGCCTTTGTTGTCTGAAAACTACATTTCACTGCTACAACACCTGTAAATCTGATTTTTTTTTTCCTTTTTTATTAACACTTTCCAACCTAATTGAAAAGTGTTTATGACTTCGGTTTGTCTGGCCGTCTGTCCGTGCTGTAACTCCCGTAAATATGCTCGGATTGCTCTGCAATTTTTATATGTTGTTGTCGTTATCTATAGCATGTTCCCTATTTCAACGGAAGTGTGTAGCATTTATACTTTTTTTACAGGGACACTCAAAAGAATTCCGTTGCATTGCGGTCTATGGGGAAAAATCATTTGCGGTTTATTTAAATAATGTTTCACTATTTTAAACGCATTGAAATTTATATATATCACTAAGGTGCATTAGAAGAAGCTTAATATGGAATAGGGTGTGCATAGCACTTATAGATACTTTACAGGGACAGTCAAAAGAATTCCGTTACATTACGTCTAGGGAGAAAAATCGTTTGCAGTTTATTTAAATAATGTTTCACTAATTTAAACGCATTGAAATTTATATATATATCACTAAGGTGCATTACAAGAGGCTTACTACAGAATAGTATATGTATAGCAGTCATCGTTCATTTACAGGGACACACAAAAGAATTCTCTACTGTCTGTTAACAATAATTCCTGGAAGTGCGTTTTAAGTTACTGAACGCGATTTTAATTTTAACTCGCTTTTTGTCTATTACGTGGTGTGTATAAATTCTGTAGATCCTATACAGGGAAGCACAAAAGTTCGCGAACACATTTCCATTTACTGACAGAAACTCCAGACGGAGAATTTTAAACTGTGCTACGCGTTTCCTAACTGAACTGAAATTTAGCATCCTATGTAGTATATATAAAAATATATAGATCCTATACAGGGCTGAATAAAAATATTCGGATATTTCTCCGAATATTGTATATGTTGGAAATTCCTGAAATTATGTTTTTAAATATGTTATGCGTTTTCCAAATTGTTTACTTAGATGTTATCTTTTAGCTTATTAAACGGTATGATTTGTAAAATTATTTTGGAAGCGTTGGAAAGTGTTACATAATCTATGCTTGACGCATGGTTTTTCGTTCTTGTTTAAGTATAAGCATCGAGTTAAATTTGTGTGTTTTTTTTTTTTTAGAATTTGTTATACAGCAGTCTCCACGAATTTTTTAATATCGTTAAAGTCTGTTGGGAAGTTTTTTAATGGCAGATTGATTAATTCCTCTTAATTGAATAATGTTAATCAATCTGCAAACAAATTTCGAAGAAGGCTTCTGTTGTGGAAATTTATACCCACTTGGATACGCGTGAGGAAATTGCATAGGAAACTCACTAATCACGCACCACACACAACGAAATTTATGAAATTATCAAATTGCAATATAAAATTCTTGATATTGCCTCTTTTTTTTTTTTTTTTTTTTTTTTTTTTTTCCGTGAAAGTTATTGATTAATGAAATGAGAGATTCTACTGTTTGTTATGTTTAGAGATAAGTTTGTGTTCATAATGTTTGAATCAGAAATCAAATCTAAATTTTGCTGAATTAAGTTAGAATTTTGAACAGTAATTTGAGTTTCAACATAGGAATTCAAAGAATTATTTTGCTCCACTTTAGATTTTCGTTTTTTCTTATTGTTGTTATTTTGCTTATTACTGTTAGTAAAATTTTTATTAATTTCAGAAATTTTAATATTTTTATTTAATTTACGCAAATTGTATTTTGAAACGTTTTCAGTGGTTCGCTGGGCTTCTCTCTGAGCCTTTCGCTTGCCCCCGTTCATTAACAGTTAAATAAAATATAGTAAATAGGAAAATGAACATAAAATATTAATTGTGTAAGTTTTTCTCTCGTAAAGCATTAACTATTTCAATAAAGTTACCCTTAAAGTAAACTGTAGACAGAATTGTTTGATTTTTTTTTTTTTCAAAATATATACTCTCATATAAAAGTAAGTTGAAAAAATAGTTGGAGTAACACATAAAATATACAAATTATAAAAAGAAATATTCAGCAATATTTTTGATACAAAACTTCGTTATATGCGATATTTAAATTTTACATTATTTTTATATTATAGAACGTAGGAAACGTTCTCCTCATTACTCTTTTAAAAGTCACATGATTTCCAAAATACTATTTTTGTCTTCAGTGTTTGATCTGAATATCAGAAAAAATTACTATACATAAAGAAGCACTGTAATATTGATTTTATTTTTGACATAATGCAAATCTACAAATTGGGGGCCTCAACGTCATCTCTGCAAATCGTATTATTATTTTATTTTTATTATTTTTTTAAACTCCTCATTTTATATTTAAAAACCCAATTTGCAGTTTCATCTTTTTTAATAACAAATAGGTAGTTTTAGGAGAATTTCAATCTTGTGAAATGTAACGTGAAATACTATTATTTCATTTTACTCCATGACTGTTTATTTTTCTATGAAAGCACTTTATTATAAAAGAGGGGCTTTATCTCCCTGAACCCGTTATCTCATTATTAACTTGATAATCAACTCTCTAGAGTTGTAAAATAATTAAATTGTAAAAGTAAAATAATTAAATACTGATCTTGTGATAATGGTATTAATAATTAGTTTGAACGATTAATCGTCCTTTTAATATTTTATTAATATATCTTAATTGCCAAATTTATTTGAAAATAAGTATACTTGAGCCTATACCATAATTTTTCAGTTGCCACGCTATTGTAAGGCAGAGTTTTAATATTTGCAAAGAATTAAAAAAGAAAGAAAATTAATGCAACATTTCAGTTTAACCTCGGTCGTATTATCAGGATTTTATTATAATTAATGATAAATCGTGGTTTCTTTTTGTGATCGAGACGTTTTTATCAGGATTCGATGAAATATTATCAGAGAATATCAATATATATTTTAATATACATCTGATATTTTCATATATTTGATATTAAAAAAATAAGTATTTTCATTCAAAACAGGTGTAAATGAATTTCCGACTGTTATTCAGTGTCATTCTGTAGACAAAGAGCTTTTGTCTCTGGCAGTGACGTTTTTAACCCAAGAAAGAAAACAAATATATTTTTTTCTCCATGTTTTGCGTTCGAAGTTAAGTTTTTAAAAGTAGAACAAATAATCATGGGGGACATAATTAACTCAGAATAGCCATTGAATGATAAACTGCCTAATTTTAGATCATCAGTTAATTACAACTTTTTTAGAAAAGAATCTTTTCTGGTTCTGGTTTAGTTCAGTTTAAACTGCACAACATATTAGGGAATAAAAAAAAAAAAAAACATACTTATATTTATGTTCAAATTAATTTAAAAATTATAATATTTTTTTAAATTTTTGTTGTAAAGACATAAAATGTTTTTGATACTTCATACCCTATTCTATAGTTTGTTTTATTAGTGTGTAAAGCAAATTGCTTCTGTTTTCATTTAGTATATTTAAAAATATTTATTATCAGCAGTAAATTGGCTATTTTGAAAATATCAGATATATATCAAAGGATCAGATAATTATCAAAATATCGGATATTCTTGATATCATGGTATTTACGAACCCTGGTTTTTATCAGACATATTTCATATAAAAAGAGAAAATTTTATGCGAAGTAACTTTCTGGTATATTCTTCTAGCTAAATTCATTAAGCAACTAAGTTTATTCAAAATTCGCTCTTTTATTGTGATCTTCCTTATGCCATTAAGTGTACGTGTATGTTTTTGTTTGCAAAATGTGGCTAATGTTGGTCATACTATTACCTCTTTTCGCTTCTTTCAAATGAATTTGTAACCGGTTTCAATCTTTTCTTTTTTTTTTGTTTTTTATGTATACTGTGCAACAAAGTTTGAACGTTTAGAGGTAAACACCCTTTTATTTTTACGACCTTCAACTGATGAAGTAATGATTAATTTACCTCTACGTTTTAAAGCTTATTTCCAGGGATGACTGTAGTTGAAAGATTTAACAAATCTTAGTTTTATTAACGAATACCGTTTCAATAAATCAGCCATATCGTTTCTAATTTTCCCCATTTGTACGTTTTTTGAGGTCGAAGTCTCTGTCAGCCCTGCATGAGTCTGATTATACCCCATCTTTGCCCAAAAGTTTCTTTTGTTGTCCATTTACAATCTCAACCCTCGAAGACGATATACAGGGTTAGTCAATATGATGTTAGCTCTGTAATGAAAGACATTCAATTAAAATTATCCATCTATCGAATATATTGAAACCAAGGCTTAATTTCTATCAAGAGCGAAAAAAAGTGCCAAAGTCTTAATATTCTGCAGTACTAAGAACCGTAGTTTATTCTCCCGTCCCCTTTATTCGCATATTTATATTTCATACATTATTTGCCAAAATTTAAAGCAATTTTTCTTCAGCTAAAGAAAAATGTTACTATATTTTAAATATATCTATATGAATTTACGCAGCTGCCAACTATTCTGCATTATTATTACCCCCCCCCCCCCCAAAAAAAAAAAAAAAAAAAAAAAAAAAGCCTTCAAAATACATATATAGCGATGTTCCCGAGGGTTTCCGTGCACAGTATTTATAACCTCGCGCTCCTTCTAGCATTTAAATATTCACTGAAAACAAAGAGGTTACCTGCGCAAATTAAGCAGCATTTATTGGTCTCATCTTTCATCTGAAGTTAATTTATCACTTATAACGTATATATCTGGAACAAAGAAAAAGTTTTCTATTTAAATATTAACATAAGTTTAAATAAACTTGTATGATTTTTTCTTCCAAAACAATGTTTTAGTCTTCCTTCTGAAAACAAGTCTGTAACTGATGTTTTAAACTGAGAAATTTCATGGTTCCGGCGAAAGGAATATCATTCAATTATACTTTTTCGAATGAAAACCTCCCTGAAACGAAATGTTTTTCTGGTTCCTTAAGTTCTGGTTTCCTAAAGTTTTACTTTATTAAAAAATATACAACTATTTTAGATATTTAACTTTTTATCCACATTCTATAATGTAATATAATACTTTTTTGTTCTTTTAATATTGAAAAAAAAATCTCCCGATTCCTTAATAAAAAGTTCTCTATAAGTCGCAATCTGCTGTGACCAATCTTCTCCTTTATTAAACATACATTTCAATTTATTTCCATCGTGAATCTCTTTCTTTCCATGTCGTGGATTTCAGTTTTTATCGTCTTATCATTTTTCTTATCGATGTTTTTAACATAATAACCCCATTGAAATTTCATTTGACGAAGAAAGGTTGGGTATATTCGCTCCTCCGCGTTCATCCCACGACTCTTTAATTATGAGTGGTTTTGATTTACAGGATGTCTTAACGTTGAACAAGCGCCATTGAATAATTAATTTGGGCTTTTTCTATCTTTGCTATTTGAAAGACCTTTTTGTGACATTTTTTTTTTTTTTTTTCGGAGTCAGATTTTATCTGCCGTTTTATCAAAAAATGAAGACTGCTGAAAATGAAGTTGCATGTCTTATTGCCTCCGCTCTCCGAATCTATGTGCTTCTTTCGCTTTCTCATTTATTCGTTTTCGCGCCGCCTTTCATTATCTGGTGTGTGATACATAGATATGTATTATTTTTAGAATATTCCTTGAAAATTTTGTGAATGAAAACTCCATGTAATATAGACAAATGACACTCACAAAGACTGAATGTTTTATGTTAACATATTAATTTAATTTTAGCATTGAGGTAATTAGATCAAACAAGAGCCTACGCTAGTCACTTGAAGAAACGCTCAAGCTAATGTTAAGTCTATGGGAAGGTTCTTACACGATTTTTCGCCCGCATTTTAATATTTTTAAATGATTTTTTTTTGCATAGGATAGCTGAGGTCGATCTCTAACGTTGTTAGTTTTTACTTTTTTGATTTTGATTACAGTTTTTATAAGCGGACATTTTCAATTTTGGAACCGGTTTGAACCGGTTCTGAAAGTGAAAGTACCGTTATATATAAAAAAAAAAAACTGGAACCAAAATCGAAAAAGTTAAAACTAACAACGTTAGAGATTGACCTCAGCTATCCTATGCAAAAAAAAATAATTTAAAAATATTAAAATGCGGGCGAAAAATCGTGTAAGAACCTTCCCATAGACTTAACATTAGCTTGAGCGTTTTTTCTCATGACTGATGTGGGCTCTTAATGCGAGGGAAAGTCATTAAGTAAGCCACAAAAGATAATTAAATAATAACTTACAATGATATTCACTTCAAAACTATTTTTAATTCTTAACATATTCTCCACCAATATTTATGCACTTATGTCACCGTTTTATCAGCGCCCCAACACCAGCTGCATAACATTCTTTGGGTTGCTGTCTCAGCCACATTAGGGCTTCAAGTTGAACCTTTTCATCATCTGTGAACATCATCTTGCAACTTTTTCAATATCCCCCATACAGCTTCGACTTAGCCCCAAGCGATTTTCATCTGTTTAGTCCACTAAAAAAACATCTTGGAAGCAAGATGAGGTTGACAGATGTTCAACTTGAAGTCCTAATGTGGCTGAGACAACAACCCAAAGAATGTTAAACAGCTGGTGTTGAGGCACTGATTAAACGATGATATAAGTGCATAAATATTGGTGGAGAATATGTTGAGAAATAAAAAATAGTTTTGAAGTGAATATCATTGTAAGTTATTATTTAATTATCTTTTATGACTTATAGAATGTCTTTCCTTCGTAGTAGTGTAGGATTTTATTTTATAATTTTACAATTGCTTTAAATGTTCACTTGACTTGCAAGTTGTAACTATAAATGACTATATCACTTCAATTTAACTTTAAACAACCTCTATTACTTACTCAAACAAACAATATGATGATGAGATCACAGCACTTCATATCCATCAATACTATGACATCTTCGTAAACATAAATAAGAATTCACCTACTTTAAATCCTTTACTTTACACATATCGGATTCCCAACTTTCATATTAAGGTACAATACAAACTGTGGAACACCGTTATTTTCCTCGCTTTCTTTTTTAAACTTCACCTTTCACTAACCTCATAATCATCTTCATAATCATCTGTGTATCTACTAATTGTACCCCCGAGCCTATTATCTCGTACTGGTACGGATATTGATTTACAGATGGGTATTATTATTTCCAGTCCCACAGTAGTAATTATTTTAATTATGCGTGTGTGTTTAACATTTTCATTATCTTCACGGGTTTTACGAGCAACGGTTAATACGAGCACTTTTATAATTCCTTTGCTGCTCGTATTAACAGAATTCGACTATATATATTAACACGTTGGAAATTGTGAGTCAAACGTGACAAATGAGGTGCGTTCGTACTGTTATTATTTCAGTGAAATGAATTATATCGTCCGTTATTATGATCTGATTAATTTCCGTAATAAAATAAGTACATTTTAAGTTGGCAACATTTTATGTTTTCTTGACATTTACTGAAAATTCCAATGGGAAACTTAAGCCTAGCTTTGAAAATTTCAAAACTTGAAATCCATATTTACTCTTTTTCCATTTAATATCTTATTTCTCTGGAAACATGTATCCAAAAATCTGTCTGTAAGATTTATACTATTGCTATAATTAAATAGTTTTAGTATACAAATTTGGTTTTTAAATTTAGTAATACGGAAATAATGACTCCATATTAAATATAACATAATCACCATAGCAACCTAGAATCATTACGTATCATGGGATATCATTAAATTAATTATGTATGACAGGATTTAATAGAATGAAGAATGTGACTATAACTTGGTCATGGAGGTTATAAAATGTCATACATGTCAGATAACTTGGCGATACATCTCGGTCGCTTGATGATTAATCCTCGGAAACTGCTATAACAAGGAAGTACTGATTTTTAAAAAAAAATTCAAAGTAGTTAATAAATATTTTTATTAATATCTTTTTAAGTTTTGATTCGATTTTCATAAAATTTGAAATGACTCGACAAGATTCTGTAACGATTATGTACATAAAATTTCAAACCATTCGGTTTTGTAGTTTTTGCGCTGTTATATCCGTACAGACGGACGGACCAGACGACAACTATAGGTGCTACTTATTATATAATTACGAACGCACCTAAAAAATGGAGCTCAGTAAAAAGTCCCATAAAAAATAATGTAAAATCTTGTTCTAACCAATCGTCTCTTTTATTTATACCTTTCTTTTAGTATTGAATATATCTTTATCACATCTCTTCATTTTCGTCGTCTTGTCATTTTTTTTCAATCAGCCTTTTATAATTAATAAACCCATTCTATACTATACATCAGGGCTGTCCAACCTTTCAGAAGCGCGGCCGCACCTCATCTAGTGGCAAGCATTGAAAGGCGCCATTATTGACATATCTGAAAACATAGAACAAAAATACTTCACATAAGCAGGGGACAAGGTTTCCAGTTTGGCCTAATTTTATATTCAGAAATTCCGAATTCATACCAGAAATTGCGATGGAAGAATTTTTTACTTTAAGTAATTTTAAAATGCTCGTCATTAAATAAAGAAAAAAATTATTTGGAATTTCTGGTAAGAATCCGGAGTTTTTGCATAAAAAAGGAGGCTTACGTTACAACCCTGGTAGGGAGTAACGATATGGCGACCACGTCTTAATAAGATGCGCAGACACCTCACAATGTAAGCTAAAATGCCGAGCTCGATGTGAAAAATAATTGCAGAACAAAACATAATTCATTGTAAGTTTAGAGTTAAATTTTCCTGACAGAGAGGACTATCAACATATTTTGTAGGGAAAGGAGCCGAAAATTTAATGATGCTCATGATAACATATTATGTGGAACACTAATGATTTTAAAATAAACATCTTTTTAAATGCATTTTTATTTTTAATGAACTCCCAGTAACAAGAATCATTCGAAAGGGCGCCATGAAAATCTTCAAAGGGCGCAATGGCGCCAGCGGGTGCCGTGTTGACAGCCCTGCTATACATCATGAAGAAAGGTTTGATTTATTCCCCAGTTATTCCTAGATAGATCTCTTTGTTTATAAGTACACTGCAAAAAATAATTGTTGATTTTACAGTATAAAACTGGCACCCCAGCTGCCAGTATTATACCGTAAAATTAACAGTATTAAACAGTAAAATAAGCAGTAATACGCTGCCGTGCAAGCAGTAATACGCTACCGCGCATGCGCGGTAGCGTATTACTGCTTGCACGGCAGCGTATTACTGCTTATTTTACTGTTTAATACTGTTAATTTTACGGTATGCGCGGTAGCGTATTACTGCTTGCACGGCAGCGTATTACTGCTTATTTTACTGTTTAATACTGTTAATTTTACGGTATAATACTGGCAGCTGGGGTGCCAGTTTTATACTGTAAAATCAACAATTATTTTTTGCAGTGTAGTTTTGATTTACAAGATGTTTGAAACATTGTAAAATAATAAATTACAAATTTCTCTCTTTGCTATCTCAAATATCCTTTTGGTGATATTTCTTCAAAGACAGATTTTATCTGTTGTGCCTATTTTTTTTTTTTTTTTTAATAAGCAAGGTTCTGGAGTTCAGTATCCTTTCTTACTGCCTCTGCTCGAGAGTTTGTGTAATCTTTTTTATCTCTTATATGTATCTTCTCGTCTTTCTTTATCTGCCGTTTGAAATCTAGAAATCAAACGGCGGTACTTTTCTGAAATACTCCTATACTCCTTGAAAGTACGGTATCAATTCTATGGAAAGTACTTTTATATCACGCCGTTATGTCGCTTATTCGGATATATCACTTTTTCGAATCTCTTGAGGGGGGGGGGGGGAGTTCAGCCTTAACGCTGTTGCTCAGTCAGTTCTGAAATACTGGCAACTGGCATGGCACATGGCAGAAACTAGTTTCTTTCAGCAAGTGGCAAAAACTGGCAGAAACTAAGAAATAATACTAATAAGAACTTTATTCTGCAATTATTCATAATTGACTCATGTATTTAATATGTAAACAATTAAGTTAAAAATTAAAACTAAAGGTTATAAATGTTATTCAGAGTAGCAAAAAGTTTCAAAATGATCATATAAATATACTTTGTTTATATAATACTAATTTTCTGTCACTTGAAAAACAAAAAATTTTCATAATGATGTATGAGTTTAACTAGTAATATTATTGTTTACAGTTGAATTTCTATTTCTAGTAAAAAAAAAAAAAAAAAAAAAATTAAAAACATTTTATGATATTTTAACAAACCACTTTTCAGAATATTTTTAAATAAAAAATACAATGCAATAACTTAAAGATTATCTACTATATAATTGGATATAGTTTTCTATTTTGTTTCTTAAACTAAGATTTTAAATACTCTAATAATTGTCTGTAAATAACATTACACAACCATATTATAACAAAAATTTTATCTGTTACATTACTCATTTTTCTAATACAAATTTATTTTTAATTAAAACTATCCACAGTATTTTATTTGTTATGTATCCTGAATAAAATGTACTTAAGGAATTTAATACTACTAAAAAAATTCTCAGATTATGTCATGAAATGTGTTTATGCCAGTTTCTGACAGTTATAACCGGTTATAACCACTTTCTGCCAGCAAACACAGGTAGATTTCGAAGACGCAGACTGTGGGGCGCCTGTTTATTGGGAATTGCCGAAGAAATGACCTTTTTGCCATGATGCGGCATTTGGGACCGCTCACTTCGAAATCTACCTATATCTGTAGGCAAAGCCGGCAGGGATTTTTTTTTTCTTTCTAAGGGTTGGTCCTATTAAAAAAAAAAAAAAAAAAAAAAAAAAAAAAAAAAAAAAAAACTTGTCAACATAAAAGTTGTAGATAATATTAAGAGGATTAAGCGAATTTGATATCTTGTAAATTGACAAAGTTGTGAATTTTTTTCTTCTTAACCTCCCCCCCACCCTTTTCGTACATTTTCCATTCAATTATCGCGATTGGTGACGGTGAGTGGTGACTGTTAAGTTTGGCCAGTGGTGCGGCAATAAAGTCAATCGCCAAATTTTCAGTATTACTCGCCGAGTGGCGAGTGCTAATTTTCTTATGATCGTGGGGTGTAACTATGAAATCAAGCTAAGACCTAAGAAGCAACTATTCAAATAATAATAATAATAATGAAGAAATATGCGAATTTGAAAAAGATTTAAATTGTTAAATAGCAGAGTGAGAGAATATAGCTAGTTTTTTTTTTTTTTTTTTTTTTTGATAAATCAGTGATCGACATTTTGCTTGATGAAAACTAATTGCCCCATTTATTAATGATTTTGTTAATTCTTAAATGACAATTTTTTATAGGACAAAAATTTATATGAAAATAAGTAAATATTAGTTTTTTTTCCCTCCAGATATAGAAGTAAAATTTTGTTAAAAAATTAAGAGGTACAAAAACTATCCCAACGCCCTTCAAGTTGTTAACATCATCCTAACCTGATTTAGATGTGCGTTATGTTATGTATAGCTCTCTCATTCTTTAGTTAAATATAGGTTAACGATTACTTAAGGGTATTCAAAAGTTATTTTAAGGTTTCAAACAAGAAGAAAATTTTTGATGCGTTATTGACATTGTCAAAATGCTGGAATATCAAAATGGAAATTATATTTTTAATTCTTATAAACTAATCTAAGGCTCTTTCTTGGGAAAAATAAATGAAAAACGATATTTCCGAAGCTATTTCGAATATGGAAAGAAGGGTTCGGTAATATATATCAATATCAGTGGATATAATATCTTGATGTGTATATCCGATATTTAGTTTCAAAATATCATGTTTGACGTTTTTGATATTTTCATAATTTCATATTTATTTTCAAATTTTATTGTGTATGATATTTTTGATATTTTCACAGTCAAAACAAGTGTACATGAATTTTTCAACTGTTATTGATTGTGGGATTTCTGTAGATAAGCAACTTTTTCTCTGACAATCACCTTTTTACCCCCCCCCCCCCCACACACACACTTCTCCCCCCTAAATATTTAAAAAATTCTGAATTACAATAGTCGTCTTGCACTTTTTTTGCTTATTTCGAGTAAAGAAATTTTGAGGATTAAATCCAACAGAGGTAAATTATTAAAACATAGCTAGTAAAGCAATGAAATGTTTGATAGCAACTAAAATAAAAATCTAGACTACAGTTGATCAATCCAGTAACAGAAATAAACTAGTTCAACATGTATTATACAATATTACTTAAATAATTATTAAGTAAAAAATTAACTTTCATTTTGATTAATTTTAAGTACTCATATTTAATTTAATCTCACCTCCATTTCACTTTCTCACCTCCGTGATTAGTATAGGTAACGGAGGTGAGGATATTTCATATATAATGGTGCACTGTTTGTAAATATTTGAATTGAAACTAATGTCAGTTACACAGGATTGTATGTGTTGCAATGTCTTTTAAATTCAAATGTAAAATAAATAAATATATGCATTGCTTACCTTTCACTGGCAGTAATGGAGTGGAGTATAGCCCAAAAGACAAAATACAGAAATTCTATTTATTTTTATAAAATAAACTTAAACTGAGAGCAAATGGCAGTTCTTCCCCACAAAGCTAACAAAGAGGCTTCTTTTCCTTTGTTCTAATACAAATTATTGACAAGTACTGCCATTTATGAATGAATGTTTGAAGCTAAAACCTGATAGTAATGGAGTTGAGAATTTCATTTGGGACAAACAAAAGGATAACTTAAAAATGCATTTGCAAAAATTATTTAATTTATTTAAAGCAATTTTTAGATTGGCCAAGATTAATTTTAAAAGGAATTCACAATAAAAACTATTTCACATTTAATTTATTTCACTTTTTAATAGAATAATTTTTACAAATGTGAATGGGGACAAACCACGGAGGTGAGGTTTCACATGTATTACTTAGTATTAAGACATAAAATGAAATAGCTATAGAATAGTAAATTGTATAAAAAGATTCTCTATTCTTTAAATATTCATAACAATAATAATAATAATAAAAATCACAAATAAATAAAGCAAAATTTTTAAAATGATGCTAGGACTGTAATAAACTTTTTTTTGGAGAATGACCCAAAATATATTGCCATCTAATTGATATATGTTATTGAGGTTGACCATGACATCTTCAATTTTGAAAATGAAGTGTGTGGTATTTATAGTTAAAGAATTGTTACACTGTTACACTTAAAAGAATTCCGTTATATTATGGTCTATGGGGAAGAAAAATCGTCTGCAGTGTACTTTAACGATGTTACACTATTTCAAACATATTGAAATTGATATACATTACTGAAGTGCATTACAAGATGCTTAATATAGAATGAGGTGTGCGTGTGCTTAGCATTTATTGTTTATTTATTGTGACACAAAATAATTCAGTTACAATACTCTCTATTTTAACTTGTGGTATACGTTTTTAAATTTAACTAATTTTTTGCATATTACTTGGTGTGTATAAATTCTAGAATACAGGGTTGCGCGAAAGAATTCGAGCACATTTCCGCTTATTGATGGGAATTGTTGAAGGAGAATTTTCAACTGGTGTGTTAAGTTTCCTAACTGACCTAATTTTTAGCATACTGTGTTGTATATATACAAGTCTATAGGTCATATACAGTGCTTCACAAAATAATTCGGGTATTTTTCAGATTAATTCCTGAAATTGGGTTTTCCAAATTATTTACTTAAACGGTCTTGTACCTTTTTAAACTCGTCGTAAATTAACAAAAACATTCAAAGTTTGAATTAGTGTATCTTCAAACGCATTTTATGTATGAACATGAAAGTTTGACTATTGATTAAACAGATTGTGCTTTTTAATTTACTAAAACTGACTAGACTTTTACAGAATTTGTGTATTGTTGAAATTAAAATAGCCTCTTCTTCTTTTTTTTTTTTTTTTTTTTTGGGGGGGGGGGGGGGCTACATAAATCATTGTGCGCATGATATATTGAGAACGTATGTATGGATTGTTAAGAAAGTTGATGTAGTATATAATAAGCAACTATATATTTTGAAAATGATCTACCTAGATCAAAATTAGTTCATTAACCATGTGAAAAAAAATTGTTAAAAAAAATAAATAGTAAAATCAATTTTACTTTTTTTAATGAATAGAAATAGTCATAACTGAAAAACTTATCACTGTAAATACTTAAGAGTCGGTCATTTTAAACACATATATGAGCTTATTATCTATAACATATTTCATGACAATCCATACATTACGTTCTCAAGAGTAAGAAAAAAAAAGTTTTTCAATAATGCACAAATTCTGTAAACGGCTAGTCATTTTCTAATGGTAGCATATTGAAAAGTACAATTTGTTTAATTAATAGTCAAAATTTCATATATGTATGTGTAAAAGAAAGGTTTTGAAAATACACTAATTGAAACTTTGAATGTTTTTGTTGATTTCCGTCGTGTTTGAAAGGTACAAGAGCACTTTAACATAATCTTTCACCTTATTAAGTAGTGTAGTTTTTTTTTGTTCCAGTATTCTGAATCTGTTGGAAAGGGCTTCATAATCTATGCTTGATGCATGATTTTTCTTTTTTGTTTAAATATTGTATCTGTTTCTAGAAAACATTTGATTTATTGTGAAAAAAAAAAATTAGAAGGGATTTTATTGTGTTTCAGGCATTGTAAAATTCTGAAATTCCATATTATAAATAGAAATCGACCGAAATTTCGCTTTTGGCTCAAAATCGGAGTTTCGCTGAATATTCGTTTTCGGCGAAACTGCTGCCAAAATTTCGGCCTGACCGAAACTATTTGTATTTCAAAATCTCATTCCTTCTTTCGGAAATTTTCAACTTTACTCATTGATATGAGTTGTATCGGCTCAAATGAGACACTGTTTATTGCTGTGAACTCCACTGTTTATCATTATCCGTCATGACTGATTCATGATGTGAGTGTAAATGCAATGCATATATGACTAAAAATGAAATATTCATTATTGAGTTTGTTTTACATTATTTAATGGCATTGTTAATTAATTATTGATAAATGCCTTATAATTATTGGTTGTTACAAAATAATCTACTACATATATAAAACACCAATTGAAATTTCGTTCCGTTCCTTTATAACTCGAGTTCTGCCGAATGGATTTTGATGGAATTTACACTGTTCGAGAGATAATTTTTCAGGGAAGGTTTTAGTATATAACACAACGTTCTACGTATATTAGTTATTGGATTATGATAGAAAGTTCTGTTATTTTGCCCGAAAAGGTTACCATTGCTAATTTTTTGGCGATCATTACTGTTGCAGAAAGAAATTAAAAGGCTATACATGTCGAAAAATAAAAGAAAAACTGTTACTAATTTTATTAAAAAAAAGAAAGAAAGAAAGAAAAAAGTAAGAGAAAGAAAAAAAAGTTTTGATGAGAGAATATTATAAAACGAAAATATTTAATTTAAACATGGTTGGGTATGTTCGTAATGCTTAAAAAATTATTCAAGGGGCAAGATTTCTATATTGAAACAATATTTGGCGATGTATCTTTTGTTTTTGGCGATTTTGATTTTACTTTTGACCCCAAACAATTTGATTTTAAGCCAAAATGTGTCTTTTTTTTTTTTTGTTGCTGAAAGAATTGAAATGGCTATATATCTGGAAAAATAAAAGAAAAAACTGTTACTAATTTTATTTTAAAAAAAGAAAGAAAAGAAAAAAAAAAGAAAAACAGTTTTGATGAGAGATTTTAAGCCAGAAGATGCTTTTTTTTAAGTGTACGACTGCATTTTTGCAGTATTTTTGTTTTGGTACTTTTCGGTTAGCCGGCCGGCGCCAGTGATATATATATATACATGTATATATATACACATATATCTACACAAATACATGCATATACATACATATTTATACACTTATATGTATGAATATATATATGTACATATATCACTGGCGCCCGGCTAACCGAAAAGTACCTTTTTTTAAAATTCAAATGCAAACTATATTAATGGCAGTATACTTCTATTTACTTCTACATATATGGAATTTCGTTCCGGCTGCTAACTCGAGTTCTCCTGAATTTTTCAGGGAAGGTTTTATTGTGTAACACATCGTTCTACGTAGCTTAGTTATAGAATTATTCTGGGAAGTTCTATAATCAGATCAATCCGATTATGAAATATTAGCCTTTTTAAAAGATTTTGCCGAATGGATTTCGATGGAACCTACACTGTTAGATAATTTTCTAGGGAAAGTTTTATTATATAACATATCATTCTACGTTGCTTAGTTCTAGAATTATAGGGGGAAATTCGAAAATCGGGTGACCATTTTTTAATCAAATATTAGCCTTTTCAATATTTGATTCCGATTATGAAAAATTAGCCTTCTGAAAAAGTTCTACTGGACGGATTTTGATAAGAATTGTATTGTTAGTTACATGGTATTTCAGGAATGGTTTTAATGTACTACATATTGTTCTACGTTGCTTAGTCAAACAGTTATGTGTGAAGGTTATATAATCAGGTGAACTCGATTACGAAAGATTAGCCTTTTTGAAAGTTTTAACTGGGCGTGTTTTTTGCGACTTGCATTGTTAAGTAGATAATTTGTAAGGATGGTTTTAGTATATTTTATATCGTTCTGTTAGTTTTAGAATTATGTGGAAAAGTTCTATAATCAGATGAACCCGATTGTCAAAGCTTAACCTTTATAAAAACTTCTACTAAATGGATTTTGTTAGTTAATTTGTTTGCATTGTTAGTTCGACAATTTTTAGTGATGGTTTTAGTATATTGCATATAGTTTTATCATTCTTTAGCAAACCTTAACTGCAAATGACCAAATAAAAGAGTTGGTCCTTAACAGCTAAAATTTTGACTGCACATTAGAAAATATAATAGCGCAATCACTTCATTTTTCAGTAATGTGGAAGAATATTCCAGGTAAATATGCAGATTGCTTTCAAATACAAGGTCAAATTAAACAATATATTTCGTTTGATTCAAGGTTCATTTGTAGAAACCGACCAGCGCAGCGGGCGTAGCTTGCTAGTAAAATATAAAAGTTGTATTATTTTATGTTTCATTTTTGTTTGAAACCTATACACACACCTATATATGTGCGTTTGTTTCTAACTAATGTGGTTCAATACACGTATAATTAATAAATTAATTAGTGACGTAATTAGTTATTATTAAGTAATTATTAATTATTTGTCATTAACTAATAATTATAATGCAGTTATGTATGTATTAATTAATTTTTTGTCATTAATTAACTAATAATTATATGCAGTTATGTATGTATTAATCAGTTTTTTAATTTTTTTTACACTTTCGGTTTCTGTTTCGGCCGAAAGTGGGAAGATCACCGAAATTCGGTTTCGGCCTTAAAAACCTGTTTCGGTCGATTTCTAATTATAAACAATGTTTTTTTTTAAATATCCGTATATCACTATTTTTCTCCTCCAAGGATAGAATAAATGAACTCAGAAGGGGAAATGCGGGCGAGAGGATATTCAAGTAAAATGCGCGTACGTCAGCTCGTTTTTATCAGTGATTGGCGTTCTTTATCCTGTTTTGCGTCGATAGAGAAAATCCTTTAACATCATCCAACCCTGATTTAGATATGCGTTATGTATCGCTCTCTCGTTCTTTGGGTAATTAGGTTAATGATTTCTTAAGAAGGGCATTCGAGAGAGGGTTATTTTAAGGCTTCGGCGACAAGAAATTTTTTGACAAGTGACTGCTATTGTCAAAATGCTGGAATATCAAGTTTTAACGGGAATTATATACAGTAGACTCCCTTAAATCCGCATTGCTTAAAACCGGAGGTTATGCAGATTTTAGAATTTTGCGGATTTCTAGTGACTTGTTTTGTTTATATTTTTTAAACAATAATTTGAATGTAATAATGCACTCAAAATTATAATGAATGCTTACAATAAAGTAAAATAGTTAAGGAAAAAAAAAGAAAGAAAATTTAAAAAACATTTAAAATATTAAAACTAAAGGTCAAGTATCCCTTAAATCCGCATAGCTTAAACCCGGAGGTTATGCAGATTTTAGAATTTTGCGGATTTCTGGTGACTGTTTTCTTTATATTTTTTAAACAATAATTTGAATGTAATAATGCACTCAAAATTATAATGAATGCTTACAATAAAGTAAAATAGTTAAGTAAAAGAAAATTTAAAAAACATTTAAAATTATTAAAAGTAGAGGTCAAGTAAATAATTAATAATGCATAACTAAATATGTATAATGATGAGATTTTTTTCTTGAATTATTCAGTGAAACTCGGTTTATAAATGTACACTAATAATTCAGATCAAACTCTTAAAATAAACAAAGTTTTCTTTCATGTTTAGCCACACTTAATAACCAAAAAAGCTTGATTAATACATAAATTATTTGATAAAAATATTGCGATCGCCACTGATATCAGCACTGTCTAGAATTTTTTCAGAAATAAATTTATACTTCCTTCATGAGAAAACATGAGTTGCATCATATCAAACAGAATTGCATATTAAAATGTATACAGAATGATATAATTTTTTTATTAACTTAAACTTTACACCTACATCTAAACTGTAAGTTTCATTATTTACATCGGAGACGATGTGCGAATTTTAAGAATTGGCTGATTTTAGGGTGGCGGATTTGAAGAAGCCTACTGTATTAACTGTTAGAGACGGCTGCTTATGGAAATTAAAAAAAAGTAAAGAAGGTCTTTTGACATTATTTTTTACGCGCGAGTATGGATGTGATAAATGCAATAAAATCTACTAAGACAGAATCACGAGGACTGGAGAATAAAACTCCGCTTTATACAGGTTTTCGTCTTAGCACGCGCACTCTACCTTACAAATGCGTTGCATTTTATTTATTTTATTTTACCGAACTCTGCACGTTTCCGTTTAAGGTAGGATTCCGTTCTAGACACGTTGCGTTTTCACAGGTTTTAGTATACTTTTTATTTTTTTAATATCTATTTTGCCTGCTGGTACGTCAGTAAAATCTGCAGACGAGACAGATTTTGATTGTTTCTAATTGAGAATATCTTTGGAATTTTTCGTCATTTCCTTTCTATAATCGGGCGCTACAATCTCTGTAGGGTCTTGGTCTGCGATGCTTATTCCGCTTTCATGGTCATGTCATTTTGTGGCTTGCTCTTTGGTATAAGTCTTAGTCAAGTGGTCGGCCTGACGCGGAATCCCCAGGGTTTGTTTTTTCAAATACGCTAGGTACTCATTTTACAGACCCTGAAGAAATGAATAGTATGGTTGAGTGAGTCTGGCCCAAATCCGGAGGTGAACCTGGGACATAAAGTGTGGTATCGCAGTACGTCGCTAATCAGCGAAACTACCGGCGCCCCATAATGTCCGCGGTACGTCAATAAAATCTGCAGATGAGACATATTTTCAGTATTTTCAATTGTCATTCACTTTGGAATTTCGTCCTCTTTCCATAATCGGAGTGTGTGTACCTTTGCCATGATTAGGGGTTCCTTTTCATCAGATGAAGTGGCATGCAAAATAAATCATTAAAACGTTCCATGATTTAAAAAAAATAATTTTAAAAAAAATGGGAAATTTTATTTCCGCGTCAAAGTGTTTAAGATAACTATTTTTTTAATTTATTTCTTTTAGTTTAAATATTTATCAAAACCCTTCCTTTGTGAGTATTCTACGTTACAAAAGCTTCTTATCCCCCAAACTTCTTGATACGAGACTACACTATGTCTGTCTGTCATATGTTGGTATGTCAGATTATGATTTTTACGTTTTGCCTTAATTTTATAGCAACCAGCTGTGTAAAGATATCCAACTTGTTAAAACCTTCCTCCTAAAGAGTGCAAGTACTTTTCAAATCCGTTCAGAAGTTATACGTTATGTTCTTTTTCCTTGGAGGTTCAATATGTAGAATAAAAATTCCTATTCCAACACACGAAACTAATAGTTTTAATGAGTGTTAATCCACAACACAACCATCGCCATTACAATAGTTCATTTCTATGAGCTGGATGTTTTTATTGTATATAAATGACGCTTTTTTTTCCGGTGATTGAAAGCAATTAGAAACTATATCACTTAAGAAAAAAAAAATCACTACATTGTAATGTTCTATTGACAAATCTTCATTAAAAAATTGAATGCGTATGAGTTTCAAATGTACTTGCACTGTTAGTCAGGTAATTCTGTGTAGAAAATTTTAGTATGTTGAACACCTTTATGTGGTGGTTGGCTATAAAGTTAGTCATTTTTAGAAGGCAAGTCGTACAAAAAGTAAAAATTGACATATCAACATATGACAATACTGATTTATTCATGTGTAGCCTCAAACATTGGTCCTAAAATTACAAAATTTGGAGGATAACCTTTTGTAACATTAGGTTTTCGCATAAGTAGGACTTTGATTGAAATATACTATTGTAATGTTCTATAGCTTTCTTTTTTCTATAGCTTTCTATAGCAATCTTTTAATACTAAATCTTTATTAAAAGATTGAACGCGAACACCACATTTTCTTATCTTTTATTGACCTTTTTCGAAAAGTTTCCGACCAAACAAGAAAGTTTAAGAAACTTTCTTTTTCTCAAGAATCAAGTCATTAAGAGTCCTTATTTTAGATTCCACTACTACTTGTTCAAACTTCTTTTCGCATAAGTGGACATTACCTCTAAGAAAGAAGAAAACGTTTTCTGTTTTCATTGTCAAGTACGTGGACCGTTCAATATGACCTTCTTCGGACATTCCCCTCTGTAGTGCTTAATGATTTTCTTTTTCATTTTTTATTCAATAATTCTAGTTTTAAGTAGCTTTTCTCTTTAGTAGGTGATTGTCTTTAAAATTCTTTGTGAAAATTCAATGGAGTTTTCCAGTTTTCTCTTCGTATTACAATATTCAATTCCAAATATATTCGAACATAAATAATAGTAGTCGTGTAATGAGAGTATAAGGAAGAATGTAAGAATCGGTCATTCAAGTTTATTTTGTAGTTTAGTATGCTTCATGTCAGATTGCTATTATTATCTGCTAATTATTAATACTAGATTTTTAGGGTTTCGTTCATGTCACGAAACCCTATTACTTCCGCTACGTTATCTGTCCGTCACAAAGCCGGTTCTCAGTAACTATATAACTTACAGGCATGAAATTTTGTGTATTTATAGCTGAATAACTACTATGAAACTCAAAATCATAAAAATTGAAAAAATTTTATTTTAATTTAGAGAGATAAAAAACCAAAAATCTAACAGCCTTTTCCCATTAAATTTAAACATTTTTTGTTATAGCAGTTGCCAACAATTAAAAATCCACAATAAAATTCTTTCTACAATAATTAATGTTCTATTGAAAGATTTCCATGTGAAAAATGAAAATGAAATAAAAAGTTTCACCAGTTGAAAAAAAAGATTAATATGACGTCATATTGGTAATAAAACGGAAATTTTCAAACATTTCTCAATAATACAAAGGAGTATGTGTAAATACAGAAAGTAGCTTAATATGACGTCATTAGAGAATTAAAAAGAAAATTAATCTGACGTCATATTGGAAGTTTAACGGATTTTTCGAACGTTTGAGAATAATACAAAGAGAGTATCAATATGAGTAATAGAGAATAGTAAATATATGAGTTTGAGGAACGTATTGAATCATGATAAAAACCCGATTATGGAAATATTGGCATATTTTAACATTTTGAAGGTCTCTATACAACATGTTAAATTTTGAAATTGATCTTTTTTTTTTTTTTTTTTTTTTTTTTTTTTAAATATCGCATTTAGTCCACATGACAGATATTATTATGACAGAGTATAATAGCCGGTACAGATATTCGAAAAAAAAAAATAGAACGGTAAATTTTTGCTTTATAAAAAAACATGACTTTTTTGTAAAATGAAATTTATTTGGATTTATTAAAGAAAGGATAAAGTGTTTTGAAAGGAATATTAAACGAAACCCTTTGTGCAATCTTCGATCACACTTGTTTTTAATTATACTTTCAATCTAAACACTAGTACGTTTTCTTCCTCTGGTACACTGCAAAAAATAATTGTTGATTTTACAGTATAAAACTGGCACCCAGCTGCCAGTATTATACCGTAAAATTAACAGTATTAAACAGTAAAATAAGCAGTAATACGCTGCCGTGCAAGCAGTAATACGCTACCGCGCAGTTTTATACTGTAAAATCAACAATTATTTTTTGCAGTGTAAGTGCTTGATGATTTTCTCCATTCTTTCTTTATTCTTTTCTTTTCTTTCTTTCTTTCTTTTTTTTTTTAACCTTTTAATTTTTTATTTAATAATTCTACTTTTAGGCTGTTTCTCGCCTCTTTAGTAGTTGATTGTCTTCAGAATTTTTCGTGGAAGTTCAACGGAGTTTTCCATTTTATTTCTGCCTCATAATAATCCATTCGAATTATATTCGTTTGTTATAATGATGGAATTTTAAGTAAATGATAGTATTCAAGTAATGGAAATGGAAGTACAAGAAAGAATGTAAGAATAATATGAAAATGTCCTGTTTTTTCCGGTCAGTCAAGTTCATTTTGTCATCATTATCTATCTTATTTTTCATTTCAAATTGCTATTATTGTTTGCTAACTGTTATTGCTAGCGTTTCTTGTTTATGAATTATTTACTTTTAAATAAGTAACTGATAAATTAAGTACCTGATAAAATAAAAATATGAATTTACACGTGCGCACACACGCGTGTGTGTATGTGTGTGCGTGTTTGTCTACTTTTCGGTATTCGGCCCTTTTGTCGAATATTCTATTAGCCGAATACCGAATGTCAGTTGGCTGGCTATGTCAGCCGAACACTTTGAATATTTAGCCGAATGAATTTAGGAAAAAAATAACAATTTCTTCCTTTTATTTTATGCTTTCCTCAAATATTTTATGCTTTTCTCTGATACATTCATGCAGTCATTTTCATGTTTAAATGCACAAAATTTGCAGATATTCTCATTTATATGCTAAGAAGTCAAATAGCATTTCTGTTTAGTCTAAGAATCTTTTTAGAAAATGGTGCCGAAGTTGGAGATTTGAGCAGATTTTAAAATCACGACTATTGGAGAATTATAGATGTAATACATTTATGGTAAAATGAAAAATGCTATTCAATTCTAAAGTACTTGAATATTAATGTCGTCAAATTTCATGCCCGTATAAAAATGACTTTGTTAATGTGCCAAGAGGATTAACACTGTTCAGGAATATTTTTTTTAACAGCCATAAATATATTAATTCAATATATTGCAGAATAATAATTCTGTATATTAAAATCTCTAGAATATAAGTGAAGCGGCCCCTTTAAATTATTTTTTTAACAGCCTTAATTATATTAATTCAATATATTGCAGAATAATTATTCTGTATATTATAATATAAGTGAAGCGGCCCCTTTAACCACTGAAGAAATAATTCTGGAAAGCAAATTCCCCAACGATGAATTTTACAGCGCTCTTTCGCGCCCGAAAAATACTTCGCACCTGGGAACCAATCAGTGTTTAGCATAAATTCTTTTAGGTGAAGTTCTACGCAACTCAGCTCTCTAAAATAGAACTTCACGTTCTTTTCTTAATGCAAGTTAAATGCAAACAAATTCATTTTAAACAATCGTAAGCGCGACTTGGAGAATTTGGGATAAGTTTTTTATCGAACATTCATTATGCTAGTATTTTTTCTTTTCAATAAGGCAGAAAAAAAAAAAAAAAACTCCTGCATTTATTAGTTATTGCGTTCTTTCTTCTGTGTTTTTCACCTCCCATCTCGGTTAAAAGTGTTCTGTGACGCTAAAATTCATGAAACCGTAATGTTACCCGGGTCTGCATTTAACAAAAACTGATACCGTTTTTTTTTTGTTTTTTTTTTTTTAATTGTTTAAAGCATTTCGTTTATTTTTTAACGAATTGATGCAAAGTTGTTCAAAAGCTTGCGTCTTATGTAAATGTATTGTTTGTGTTTCCTCAATTTAACTTATGTTCTCATCACATGACGTAATAAGATTACGCCTTAAAAAATTCGTTCAAATAATGCACCCCGTTTAAGAGCAACACCCAAATAATATAGTTTCTTTATCATTTGTCATATGAATTATTAATGGCTTTATTAGCATTTGTGTTCACTGGCGTGTTTATATACTTTCATATGTAAACAGATATTTATTAATAACACAGCTGTTGCACTTTTTTTCTCAAATATCTTTTGCTTTAAAAAGGCAGCGCTGCAGATAATATTGCACTTATTTTGTAAATTTATTTAGTAGAGAAAGTTTGTGGGCCCTTCATAGAAAATTGGCCAAGGGGCTCATGAATTAAGTTTATTTTATTCATGTTGCAAAATCTTTATTTACGTGTTTTATTATTATTTATTTTTGTATAACTTAGAATAAACTATTTTATTTATTTCTGTTTGCATCTAAAATGTATGCCGGCTGTACGCTGCCTAAGGCAGCTGGGCCGCCGGAACAACCGTCTAACTAGATGAGCGAAACCTGTCCAGTTTTATAATATTTGATTCAGTAAATTATACTGTTAATATTGGTATTTTTATTAAAGTAATGAAAGGATGCAAGAGTAATTTAAAAATCAGTGGACCCGCACGAAGATTTCGTACTGAAATCTAATATATTTTAGCAATACGTAATATTTTTATGTGCAGATTTAAAAACTTAAAGAAGAATTAAGGATAAAAATATCTGCAAACAACATTAGTCAAACCAGAATACCATCTCATTTATTCCATCAAAGTAACAGTAAAAACTGATCGAAGATAGGAAAAGGCAAGCGCGAGGGAAAAAAAAATTAACAATCGAATTTTAAACTGCATTAGAGGATGACGTCATCTACATTTGAATTTCAATTTTGCTTTTTAATCATAAATGCAAAATAAACCCGTGTGAACACGTCTGTCTCACTTTTTTTGTTGTGTACTTTTTTTTTTTTTTAATAATCAATATTGAGCACGATTTAATGCTGTATTTTATTTTTGTGGCAACACTGATTTGAGAAAAACCGTTCGATTTATGAAAATAATACTGATTTAATTTTTAATTTATTTAACTGCAATTTTTAATAAAAAACATGTTTTAACGAGATGTGAGTGTACTATGTCGGAAGCCGGTTCAAAAACCTTTCGAATAATACCTCCTTCACTGTTGTGCGTTTTGTAAGTGCATAGAAAAAGGGATGTTGACAACAGACATAATATATACCAGAAGAACCCGTGCGAAGCTTTCGCACTGCAATCTTTTTAAATGTATATGATGATTGCTTGTGTATAAGAAAATGGGAATAAATTGCCAGAAATTTTTTTTAATTTTTTGCCAAATTTTCTTCTCTCGCAAAGGTTATTTCTCTAGGTTGCCAAGACCCCTATACTGGGGGGATAAAACGAATTATAAAAAAAAAAATAATAAAACACTAAATCAGACGTTTAGGGAATTCATATGAAAGCATTTCCTCAGATTTTGCAAAACTGTTCCAGAAATGTCTTAAATACATAAATCAATATTTGGTACACCACATTTTTGCAAACCTGTAGGAACTTAAACATGAAATGTTCAAACTTTGTAGTCCAGCAGCCATTTAAGTGACGTCAGACTTCGCTGGCGTATTAACAGCTTAATGAAATACTAAAAAATAAATACTTACAATTTTTGTGAATCCTAATGAACTGTATATCTACTAAATGGAAGATAATCCTTAAATTACGTAATCTACTGGTGTTCCGATACAGTACGCATATACACAGTCATGATTAAACAAATAAACAATAGGTGACGCACGCGTAAAAATTAAATAAAAACCCGATTTAAAGCTCGATATTTTTTCAAAAAGTACGCGCAAGAAATAAATTAACACTCGTATTTTAATTGCATTATAGGATGACGTCATCTGATAATGCAGTATTTTATTTTTGTGGCAACACTCATTTGAGGAATACCTTTCATTTCATTTATGAAAACAATGCCGATTTAATTTTTAATTAACTGCAATTTTTAATCAGAAACATGTTTTAACGAAATGTTAAATGGGCTACGTCAGAAGCCTGTTCAAAATTCTTTCATATGCTATCTCATTCGTCGTTCTGCGTTTCGTATTTTCTTAGAAAAAGAGATGTTGACAGGAGAAATAATATATATGATGACCAGTGGACCCGTGCGAAGATTTCGCACTGCAGCCTAATATATTTTAGCAATATCTAATATTTTTTAGATGCAGGTTTAAACTTCTAAAAATAAATAAATAATAAAGAGTAAAAATATCTGCAAACAACATTAGTCAAACCAGAACACCATCTCAGTTATTCCATCAAAATTACAGTAAAAACTGACCGAAGACAGCAAACGAAAAAAAAAACCCCCATATTTTAACTGTATTAGAGAGTGACATCATCTGTTTCGGAAAAAAACATGGGATAAAGAAAAATAAATTGAGCATTTGAATTTAAATTTTGTTTTTTTAATAAAAAATAATAATTATTATAAATAAAAAATATAAATAAACCCGTGCAGCAACTAATGTCCCACTTTGTCAGCCATTCAAGCTTTATTTAGTTAGTTAGAGTTATGTTTTGTTTCAGATCGCTAATATTATTGTTTAGTTAGTATGACAATTTCCAAACATTCTTAGCTGATCTAAATGTCAAAGCTATTAAAATAATAATACTTCGACCTTTCCTTTCTTGAGTTTAAACAGCTTTTCCGATACCAACTGACGATTAAATGGGACCTTTACGTTAACAGATGCGAGCGCGTTTACGTATGAATGAATGACTGTCAATATTTTATCGTTAGCACGTGCCAGTCAGCCGATTGAGAAACTCGCTGTGGGGAGGAAAAGGCTTATTTTCTGTCGATATTACATTCTCACTGGAGTGTAATAATTCTCTGATGCGTTTCCTGCTCTCCATGGGAATTCCTTATTAAAGTTGCATGTATTTTTACACTATTTTATTTGACTCAACTTGGATTTTGTATGTAAAAGATGGAATTTTGTAATCGATTTTTCATTCACTTTTTCACATGCTAAATGTAAAAAAAAAAAAAAAAAAAAAATATGTACACAGGTGTGTTTCCGATGACAGTACAACATTTTAATATTTTACAATACATCAAAACATTTTATCCTTTAATTAATAAATCCAAATAAATTTCATTTTCCTTAACAGGTTTTTGATAAAATAGAAAGTTACCGATCGATTTTTTTTTTTTTTTTTAAATTTCTTAAATAAATAGAATATGATTTTGCGTATACATACTAATTTTAAAAATCAATGTACCTTCAGATTTGTGAGTACGATTTTTAAGTACGAGGGGCAGTTGGAAAATGAGATTCCCCTGGCGACTGTGAACAGACGTGTGCATGAAACACAAAAAATGTAATGAGACATTAAAGATAAAACATAACTTTATTTTTCCACATAAGTACCAAGTACATTGAGACATTTGTCATACCGCTTTATAAGCTTCAAAAAGTCCTCCAGGAAAAAATCAGGGCTTTGCATACGGACGAAGCGTTGAACGGCTATGGGCGAAAGACGACACAACAGGTGAACACGAACGTGCAAGACACCGATACCATTGGGTAGATGTCGACCACGATCAAGCAGATGGCGCTGTTGCGGTGACAGCGCAGTTGCAGTCAACAGCGCCATCTGCGCAGGCACTGCAACAGCGCCATCTGCTTGATCGCGGTCGACCTCTACCCAATGGTGTATCGGTGTCTTGCACGTTCGTGTTCACCTGCTGTGTCGTCTTTCGCCCATAGACGTTCAACGCTTCGTCTGTATGCAAAGCCCTGATTTTTTTCTGGAGGGCTTTTTGAAGCTTATAAAGCGGTATGACAAATGTCTTAATGTACTTGGTACTTATGTGGAAAAATAAAGTTATGTTTTATCTTTAATGTCTCATTACATTTTTTGTCTTTCATGCACACCTCTGTCCACAGTCGCCAGGGGAAACTTATTTTCCGACTGCCCCTCGTATTTGAATCTTTGTTTTTGATCGATATTATATTCTCACTGGAGTGTAATAATTCTCTGATGCGTTTTCCGTTCTCCATGGGAATTCCTTATTACAGTTGCATGTATTTTTACACTCTTTTATTTAATTCAACTTTGTTTTTGTATGTAAAGATGTAATTTTGTAATCTATTTTAACTCACGTTCTGATATGCTAGATGTAAAAAAAAATTATGTTCACAGGTGTGTTTCCGACGATAATACAACATTTTAATATTTTTAGAACTTAATTATAAATGAATACATTAATTTTAAGGCATTTTTCTTTTACCCGCCACAGGCGATAAATCGCCAAATATTCTTGAGTGTTACAATTGTGTACGAATTACAACAACGAGTTTAAATATGTGGCAAATAGGCCAAATGGCTGTGAAACTTTAACGATTCAATTTCAAACACTAACAAGAACGAAAAATCATGCGTCAAGCATAGATTATGTAACACTTTCCAACGCTTCCAAAATAATTTTACAAATCATACCGTTTAATAAGCTAAAATATAACATCTAAGTAATCCGAATACTTTTCATCAGCCCTGTATAGGATCTATAGATTTGTATATATCTACATAGGATGCTAAATTTTAGTTCAGTTAGGAAACGCGTAGCACAGTTTAAAATTTTCCGTCTGGAGTTAAATAATACGGAAATGTGTTCGCGAACTTTTGTGCTTCCCTGTATAGGATCTACAGAATTTATACACACCACGTAATAGACAAAAAGCGAGTCAAAATTAAAATCGCGTTCAGTAACTTAAAACGCACTTCCAGGAATTATTGTTAACAGACAGTAGAGAATTCTTTTGTGTGTCCCTGTAAATGAACGATGACTGCTATACACACAATATTCTGTAGTAAGCCTCTTGTAATGCACCTTATATAAATTTCAATGCGTTTAAAATAGGGAAACATTATTTAAATAAACCGCAGACGATTTTTCTCCATAGACGTAATGTAACGGAATTCTTTTGACTGTCCCTGTAAAGTAACTATAAGTGCTATGCACACACTATTCCATATTAAGCTTCTTCTAATGCACCTTAGTGATATATATAAATTTCAGTATGTTTTAAATGACGTAGAGTCATCAAAATGAACTTGAACCGATTATTCCCCATTGACTGTAATGTAACGGAATACTTTTGACTGTCCCTATAAAAAAAAAAAAAAAAAAAACTAAGTGCTACACATTTCGGTTGAAATAGGGAACATGCTATAGATAACGATAATAACATATAAAAATTCCAGGAAAATCCGAGCATATTGACGGGAGTTAGAGCACGGCCAGACGGCAGACGGCCAGACAAACCGAAGTCATAAACACTTTTCAACTAGGTTGGAAAGTGTTAAAAAGGGGAAAATAAAATGAAAATATGAAAAGTAGCGTGTAATAATTTAAAAAAAAATACACTTTTATCAATTAATAATTTCATATTAATTTAAATTATGATTATACGTTGACAAGTCAATATAGAAATCCTAAAAGTTAGTTTAAATAATATTTGCTTTTCTTTCCTGTTAGCCATATTTTAAGGAAACAGTATTTTTAAAAAGAAATTCACGAGCTCGCGCTTTCTATCAAGCTTAAATCAAAGCGATAAATTTTCGGGTTTGGTTCCCACGTCATATTCGCGTAATTTAGCGGAATATTTTTGGAAAAATCATGAATTGCAGTCATGGATTTAGGTGGGATTTTCAAGATAAACATTGAATGATAAGAGGTTTTTTTTTTTTTTTTTTTTGAAAGCTATTTTTACTTTTATATTTATTCTTTAGTTAATCTCTATTGTTTTGACTACTTGTAGAGTTTTTCGAAGATATATTTTGACATTTTAAATTTCAATGTTGTGTTAAGTTAAATATCAAGGACATAATCAAAAGGTGGAAGGATGTTAAATCTATTGTCCACTTTTTATTTATTTCCATTCGTATGCTCTCATCTTTAATTCTCGTGATGCACTTTTTATAAGATGCAACGTGAATAAGAAATTGTTTTCTACTGTTTTAAATGTTTTTTTTTTTTGTGAAATAAGGTAGAAATTTATTCCGTTAAATAAATTATTAGTATTTTGAAAACTTCAGAGGTTGACTTCTTTCCATATGCTTTAAGTTATTAATTGGCGTCCGCATTATCTTTGGAAAGCTGAGGTGTTAAAATAACATCTTTTTGAACACAAGTAAAATTTTAAAGTTTTATACCATTTTATGAAGAAAATATTTTGTTGAACTTTCATAGTTAAAATCCTATTTTATGTAGAATAGGAATTTAAAAAAAAAAATACACTACTTAAAACTAAAAATTTATAAGTTTATTCTGATTTAAAAAATAACTATTTCATAATTCATGATTCATAAGTTGGTAAAGGAAATTACACACAACTTGCTTCTACATCTCATGAAACACACATACAGTGAGTTACATGTGAATGTTATCTAAATAGTATTTTGCATAGAAAATCACAAATGTTACATAATTATTAATTAAAAGTTAATTTGATTTTAAAATGTAATTAAAAATATTAATTGAAATTTAATTAAAAAATAATTGCCGTAAACATATAAATTAATTTCAAAATAACGAACTTAATACATATTACTAATATTATTAAAGTATTGAATAAAACTGGTGTGATACAATAAAACTTCTTAATAACATCATAAAATAAGGAATGCGCAAAGAAGACGTGCTACCACTTTGAAGGCAAGGGCAAGACTGGAAGGGAAAAGGAAACATAAAGGGTTGTATCCAAATAAATGTACGTGCAATATTGTGTACGCTATCTTGGCACTAATCAACAGATATTTGATACAACCCCCTCATCTTTTTGCTTCTTTTTGGAAACAACGGATTTCGAGCTTATTCTGTCGACGATAATTTTCAGAATTTTCAAGCTATGATTTTGAGACTTTGACAAAAGTTGCTCTATATACTTAGTTAATACATTATGTATATTACATTTTGATTGCATTTGCGCATGCGCAGTGAAACATTTTTTAGTAAACCAGCTCATTTTTCATCCAATTTTATTGTTTTTTAATTCTGATTGCAGAGTATTATGTACAATGTTGTTTGTCATATTTTCTGAAAAGAACTTTTTTTTTATATTAAAAACTGCAAATTATAATAAAAAAACTTGTTGAATTTTGGGACTGTTTTTATAAAAACCTTAATTTCTCTACAAGTATACATGCTATCCTCATAAAAATGAACACAGTATATTACAATAAGCCACTTATTAATAATCTCGAGTTTGAACGCCTTTGCTACATTAGTTTTTACAGGGTTATCCTAAAGATGTTCGTTCTTTTTCAATTTGTTGACAGTCCGCTATGGGGTTTCGTGAAAAAAATCTTCACGGAAATTTATAACCTATACTATACTGCTTACACACCTGCAGTTTCAGGTTAATTACTCATGTATTTTTCTCGATAGTTAACAAAACGTCTAAAATCGCAAGTGACTGGTCACCTTTGGCAATATAGTGTATGAAAAATCTTCTACAATCCTAATTTACAGCAGAACAATCGCTACAATTATTTCCATAATCTGTGTTCCTTTTTCATAAATAACACGAACGGCGATTGAACGCTGTAGGCGACATTACCGCTCAATGAAAATCCAGAATTCTGTAGAAAACTAATCCATTCATTTCAATCACTTAATATTTTCCACTCAAAGTAAAATAAATAAATAAAGAAAATGATGAAGCACGCAGATAAAAACCCAACGATAATTTTTCTCTCATCTCTTAAAACAAGTGACCTAATTTATGACTCTTAAGTTTCAAGTTTATCAAGCAATAGAGATTTATTACCTCGTTATAATCGTTCTCTTCTAATAATGTGAAATATGTTTATAATTTGTTATTTGTGATTATGCCATTATAAACTTATTACAGAACTAAAACATTTAAAAGGACAATTATTCAACGTCAATTTGTTTCAAAGAAATGATGCAACTTTACTCGTAACTTTCCAAACTTTGTGAAAATGAGTCAGTGTATTACTATCCTTCATTCTGTAAAGTCACAGGAAAAAATGTTTCCTGATGTTAAAATTAATCTAAATGTAAACCTTTTAAAATTTTAAGTAATGTAAAATATAATTTTTAAAATCAATCCAAACGTGAACTTATTTATTCAATGTGAATTGTGCATTAATATAATTTTTTTTACAAGTCTTATTTCAGCAGTGGTACATCTACACGATTATTCAAGAAGTGTTTATAATAAATTCTCAAATAGTTGAAATATATAAACCAGTGGATATTTCATAAATTGGATAGACCTTAGAAAAGGTAAGCAATTCCTTTTCTTTCTGCATGTTGAAGACCAGAGTTAATTTTAATTTGAAGAATTTAATATTCTGATGTTACGCGCTTACCTCGTTGGCCTCGCCCCTTCAACAGTGATCATGAGCCTGATGAATATATGAACTCAGAATTTATTCTTAAGGATTAATAATTGACTCTAATTAATAAAAATAATACTCAGCTCTTATGCTAGATTAAAAATTCAAGAAAACATAATTGAATTTAATAAACTATTTAAACTAATAAAACTTTAAAAACTGTATAAACAAGTTCTCCGAGATGGCGACAATAAAGGAAATGCAAATAGTAGATAAATTAAACAATAATAATTATTCTATATGGAAGTTTAAAATTAATATGTTGTTAATTAAGGAAGATTTGTACGAACTCGTAACTCAGGAACCCCCTACACCAATTAACGAAGATTGGAGAAAAAAGGATGCAAAAGCTCGCGCTTTAATAAACCTGAGTATAGACGATACGCAAATAGTTCATGTAAAACATTTAGAAACAGCAAAACAGACATGGGATAGTTTAAAAAATATTCATGAGAGAGCCAATTTGTCCAGTAAATTGTATTTGTTACGAAAATTGTATAGTGCAAAACTTCCCGAAAATGGGAACATGCACAAACACATTACTAATATACTGGAAATAAAAGATAAGCTCTCCGCAATAGGAGAGAACATAACCGACTCGCATTTATCTGCACTTCTATTGTGCTCGTTACCTGCGAGTTATAATACTCTAATAACAGCTCTCGAAGCCCGAAATGAAATTGAATTAACTCCCGAATTCATCAAGAGCAAACTTACTGATGAATTTAATAAACGGGTAGAAAATAGTGAGCAAGTTGAAAACTCACAAAAGGTGTTTAAAACACAAAAGAAATACACTCAAGATTATAAAGGGCAAAACAAATATTGTACCTACTGTAAACAATCAAATCACACTTACAAACAATGCTGGCATCTCAAGAACAGAAACACACAGACCACTACACCTAAAACACAATACAAATACAAAAAGTACACATCGTTGTGTTTTGAAAATACAAAAGGTGATAGTAAAAATAAAATGAATGAATCAAAAACAGATGAACAGGTACAAATAAATAAAAGTGAACATAAAGATGCAGCATTCATAATTGTCAATCCCGCTAATAAAACCTGGTTAATTGACTCAGGAGCGTCTTCGCATATAGCGAACGATAGGGATATATTTACAAAATTCAACGATACTGAAAAAACTACAGTAACAATTGCTAATGGGAATACATTAAATTCTTACGGAACCGGCGAAACACAAATAATGACAAAGACATCTGATGGATGTATAAATAGAATTACACTTAAAAATGTGTTATTTGTTCCACAATTGGAATCAAATTTAATTTCCGTAAGTAAAGCCACAGAACATGGCTATAAAGTATTTTTCGAAAATGAAAAATGCATACTATCGTGCAATGGAAAAATATACTTAGAAGCATTAAAGAAACATAACTTATATCAAGTTGAAACACTAGAAGAAAGTTCTCCAAATAAAATAAACATTGCACATGATTGCAGAAATAAAGATTGCCTCGAAATTTGGCATAAACGCCTTGGCCACAGAAATAATGAAAGTATAAAAGAATTAGTCAAAAATGACTTGGCCAGTGGGATAAAAATAAATAACTGTAATCATAAAACAAACTGTGAAACCTGTATAAAAACAAAGTCAACAAATGCACCGTACTCTAAATCTATCGAAAATAAAACAACAAAAGTATTAGATTTAGTACATACTGATTTATGTGGGCCCTTTAAAACACCCACAATAGGAGGAAAAAATTACTTCCTTACATTCATAGATGACAATTCTAGATTCACAGTTATTTACTTATTAAAAAGTAAAGATGAAGTTTATGAAAAAATAAAAGACTATGTACAAATGGTCAAAACCAGACAAGGAAAATATCCGACGGCGATTAGATCGGATAACGGTGGGGAATACATAGGAAATAAAACAGAAGCCTTTCTAAGGGAACATGGTATAAAACATGAATACACAGTTCCATTTTGTCCCAGCCAGAATGGCATTGCTGAGAGAAAAAACAGAAGTTTAATTGAAATGACACGAAGCCTATTATCCGAAGCAAATTTACCTCATAGGTTCTGGGGTGAAGCGATAAATACTGCTAATCACCTCCAAAATAGGCTCCCCACTAAATTGACAAATAAAACGCCATATGAAATTTGGTTCAAAAGAAAACCAAATCTCTATTATTTACGTGTATTTGGCTGTAAAGTATACACTTACATAAACAAACACAAAAGATCTAAACTAGATGACACAGCAGAAGAGGGTATCTTCATGGGCTATGATAATAATACAAAGGGATACCGCGTTTTCACTAAAAATGGTGAAATAATAATTTCCAGATCTGTAAAATTTCTGGAAGAAAAACTGAACAATTTAAACGAGAAAATTAATGATCACGAACAATTAATTGAAGATAAAAAATACATTGAAATAGAAATAGGTGACACACCCTGTACACCTGACGCGCCCAAACAATCAGAAACACATCAACCTCGTAGATCTGAAAGACAAAACAGAGGAGTACCACCTCAAAGATATACTTCCGACAATTTTATTGCTTTAGCAAATGATTGCGATACAACAGAACCTGAAAACTGGAAACAGCTTATCAAAATAAACAATCCACTAGAAAAGAAAAACTGGCTTAAAGCCACTGAAAACGAAATACAATCGTTAATGAAAAATAATACATGGGATCTAGTCGATCCTCCTCTTAATAAAAGAATCATAGGAAGTAGATGGATTTTCAAACGAAAAATTGATAGTTCAGGAAATACACAAAAATATAAAGCACGTTTTGTTGCCAAAGGTTTCAGTCAAAAATATGGGGAAGATTATCAAGAAACATTTTCACCAGTAGCACAACATTGTACCATCAAAACACTTCTTTTAGCAGCAGCTTATAATAATTTGAATATGCGACATGTAGATATTGACACCGCTTTTCTTCATGGGAACTTAAATGAAGAAATATATATAAATCAACCTGAAGGCTATGTAAACGAACAATTTCCTGAAAAAGTTTGCAAGCTCAAAAAGGCAATCTATGGCCTCAAACAGGCCGCCAGAGCTTGGCATATTAAAATCGCTGAAACACTAGACAACTTGAACTTTATCCAAAGTACAGCAGACACATGTCTTTTCACTAGAAAAGAAAAAGATCATACATCGTACATAATAATATATGTTGATGATATACTCATCGCCAGCAAAGATGAAATAATAGAAGAAATCGTAAATTCTCTAAAACAAGAATACGAATTAAAGGATCTAGGCAATATTAGTAACTATTTAGGTACTCAAATTCAGAAATTACCTAACGGTTATTCTCTTGATCAAAAAAATTAAGATTGAAAATTTAGCGAAAAAGTTCAATCTTGAAAACTCCAAATCGTGCAAAACTCCACTGGAACCAGGATATAACAAATTAAATGATGATGATAATTTAATGCCAAATAATATTAAATATCGCCAGGCACTTGGTTCATTGCTTTATATAACAACCATAACGAGACCTGACATTTCAGCAGCAGTAAACATTTTAAGCAGAAGAAATGAGAATACTCGCGAAAAAGACTGGCAAGCCGTAAAAAGAATAATAAGATATCTATATCATACTAAAGAACTAAAATTAATAATTAACACTAATGAAGAACCAATATTAAAGGTATTCGCTGATGCCGATTGGGCAGGTGATACCAAAACCCGTAGATCAACATCGGGAATATTATATATGTTGGGCAACAACCCAATTCAGTGGACGACGAAAAGGCAAAGTTGCATTGCCTTATCTTCAGCAGAGGCTGAATATGTGTCCGCAGCACATGCTAGCCAAGAAATAATTTGGTTATTGAAGTTACTTGACGATCTAGGCTTTCCACAGCAAAAACCAATCACTTTATATGAAGACAATCAAAGTACCATAAAAATGGTTGAATCAGAAAAATTCACGAAAAGATCAAAGCACATCGACGTCAAATTTAATGCCATTAAACAATATAGCGAAGAAGGCATAATTGAGTTAAGATATCTTCCAACAGAAAAAATGATAGCTGATGCACTTACCAAACCTTTACCCAAGCCTCGATTCATCGAACACAGAAATTCAATGAAAATATTAGTTAATCCCCATGAACGGATTAAGGGGGAAATTGTAGAAAACTAATCCATTCATTTCAATCACTTAATATTTTCCACTCAAAGTAAAATAAATAAATAAAGAAAATGATGAAGCACGCAGATAAAAACCCAACGATAATTTTTCTCTCATCTCTTAAAACAAGTGACCTAATTTATGACTCTTAAGTTTCAAGTTTATCAAGCAATAGAGATTTATTACCTCGTTATAATCGTTCTCTTCTAATAATGTGAAATATGTTTATAATTTGTTATTTGTGATTATGCCATTATAAACTTATTACAGAACTAAAACATTTAAAAGGACAATTATTCAACGTCAATTTGTTTCAAAGAAATGATGCAACTTTACTCGTAACTTTCCAAACTTTGTGAAAATGAGTCAGTGTATTACTATCCTTCATTCTGTAAAGTCACAGGAAAAAATGTTTCCTGATGTTAAAATTAATCTAAATGTAAACCTTTTAAAATTTTAAGTAATGTAAAATATAATTTTTAAAATCAATCCAAACGTGAACTTATTTATTCAATGTGAATTGTGCATTAATATAATTTTTTTTACAAGTCTTATTTCAGCAGTGGTACATCTACACGATTATTCAAGAAGTGTTTATAATAAATTCTCAAATAGTTGAAATATATAAACCAGTGGATATTTCATAAATTGGATAGACCTTAGAAAAGGTAAGCAATTCCTTTTCTTTCTGCATGTTGAAGACCAGAGTTAATTTTAATTTGAAGAATTTAATATTCTGATGTTACGCGCTTACCTCGTTGGCCTCGCCCCTTCAACAGTAAGACCAGAGTTAATTTTAATTTGAAGAATTTAATATTCTGATGTTACGTGCTTACCTCGTTGGCCTCGCCCCTTCAACAGTAAGACCAGAGTTAATTTTAATTTGAAGAATTTAATATTCTGATGTTACGCGCTTACCTCGTTGGCCTCGCCCCTTCAACAGTAACTGTTGAAGGGGCGAGGCCAACGAGGTAAGCACGTAACATCAGAATATTAAATTCTTCAAATTAAAATTAACTCTGGTCTTCAACATGCAGAAAGAAAAGGAATTGCTTACCTTTTCTAAGGTCTATCCAATTTATGAAATATCCACTGGTTTATATATTTCAACTATTTGAGAATTTATTATAAACACTTCTTGAATAATCGTGTAGATGTACCACTGCTGAAATAAGACTTGTAAAAAAAATTATATTAATGCACAATTCACATTGAATAAATAAGTTCACGTTTGGATTGATTTTAAAAATTATATTTTACATTACTTAAAATTTTAAAAGGTTTACATTTAGATTAATTTTAACATCAGGAAACATTTTTTCCTGTGACTTTGTGAAAAATATCCGACGGCGATTAGATCGGATAACGGTGGGGAATACATAGGAAATAAAACAGAAGCCTTTCTAAGGGAACATGGTATAAAACATGAATACACAGTTCCATTTTGTCCCAGCCAGAATGGCATTGCTGAGAGAAAAAACAGAAGTTTAATTGAAATGACACGAAGCCTATTATCCGAAGCAAATTTACCTCATAGGTTCTGGGGTGAAGCGATAAATACTGCTAATCACCTCCAAAATAGGCTCCCCACTAAATTGACAAATAAAACGCCATATGAAATTTGGTTCAAAAGAAAACCAAATCTCTATTATTTACGTGTATTTGGCTGTAAAGTATACACTTACATAAACAAACACAAAAGATCTAAACTAGATGACACAGCAGAAGAGGGTATCTTCATGGGCTATGATAATAATACAAAGGGATACCGCGTTTTCACTAAAAATGGTGAAATAATAAATTCCAGATCTGTAAAATTTCTGGAAGAAAAACTGAACAATTTAAACGAGAAAATTAATGATCACGAACAATTAATTGAAGATAAAAAATACATTGAAATAGAAATAGGTGACACACCCTGTACACCTGACGCGCCCAAACAATCAGAAACACATCAACCTCGTTGGCCTCGCCCCTTCAACAGTTACTATAGTTTTGAGATCTAATTTACTTCACATAGAGTTTTGTAGAACACAACTTCGTGCAATGCAGGAACGGAGAAAATCACTTCTTTAATTTTTACTTTTTCAAATGCGCACTTTTTATTGTAAATAAATTGCTTATTCAACTATCCGTTCAACTGGTAGTACGTTATTGTTTTCCCGAAAAGGCCATTTACTCTTTTGTTCTGTTCCTAAACGTGCTGGAAAAATTGTTGTTGCCGGAAACAGATAGGGAAAGGCTGTTGTGAACACGGCTATGCAATAAAGCGTGTCATTTTGGTTTTTCTCATAGTTATTCTTCGATCGTTTGTTTTTAACTAGGCATTCCGTTTGGTATCAATTTATTTTATTTTCTCTCTATTTAAAATAAGATTGTTATTGTAAGTTATTATTATTATTGTGACGTCTAAGTGCGATTTCCAAGGAAAATTGCAGAGACGGCTTTAGATAGAAACAAGTTTGGACGGCTGGCCTTGGATGTAAAAAAAAAAAAAAAAAAAAAAAACCTAAATGCACGAACATAATTTAAATTAATTAAACCACATTAAATTAATTAATTAAAACACATATAAATTAATTAATTTAAAAGTGTTGTTTGGTTACATACATGACAGAGCTGAGGAAAGAAATTGAAAAGGTCGGATAGATGACAGGACACATTAAAAACAAATATCGCTTTCATTACGTCCTGCCGTTAATGTGTATCCGTCTATACACATTAAGAGATGAATTCGGGCTCTTTCTTTTTTCGGAGCCTGAGCCCGACAGTTTAAAATCCGAACCCGCCCGAGTTCGAAAGTACGCAGCATAAAGTTGTTTCAAGATTAATTTTCTCATTTAAAAATCTCTTCTTACACATAGATAAAAGTATAAATGCTAAATACGTCCTCATGACAACGTTTCGTGATTATCATGTCCTTGAAAATCCGTTTAAAATAGCAAATTTTTTATATATACCCAACCACTGGAAGAAATCTGCAGATGTCACAATTTTAGGTAACTAAGTGTGTGTATTAAGCTCGTCAATGTCTCGACCGAGTTCGTTGGCCAGCTTGGTTTGCCATCTTGTTTCAAAATGGCGGCCACTAAAAGATTTAAAACTAAAAATATATACAAAAAAATTAGAAAATCAAATTTATTTTTTGTTTAAGTGTTAGGCCTTGATACAATGATTCCGGGAAATCTTTTGTTTTGTCTCTATCTTAAACAAGTTGGAAATTGTACATTAAACGTGACATATGAGGTGTGCGTTCGTTTTATAACTAGTTTCACAATGTTTTTAAAAAAAAAATCATCATTATTTCTGTGAAATGAATTATGTCGTCTGCTAAGAGCGAAATCAGCATGCCTTTTTTAGGGTTTCGTTAATCTCACGAAACCCTATTTACTCCTGCTTCGTTGTCTGTCCGCCACAGAGCCAGTTCACAGAAACTATATAACTTACAGTCATCAAATTTTGTGTATTTATTGCTGAATACCTACTATGAAGCTCAAAATCATAAAATTATCCTATATAGCATGGCTGTCCAACGCGGCTCCATGGCGCCCTGTGAAGATTCTCTTGGCACCCCTTCGAATGTTTCATTTTTCTAGATTTCTTTAAAACAAATTCCATCTCCAAAGTTACTTTGCCTTAAAATAATATTTGTATGTATTTTTTAAATTATTATTACAGGTGTTATTATGGTTTTGGGCTGCTTTAGTTGCAAAAGTCCCTGACATACAACCCCCTTCCCCCTCATATGTTTTTGTTCATTTTTTAGATAAGCCACTTCCATCGTAGAACGCCAATGATTACTGCTATGATATATATATATATATATATATATATATATATCCTGAAGATGTATAGGTATCGCTATTACTTCTAAAGTGCGATGATATTAATTTCGAATCATATGTGAATAATGGCGCCCTTCATTGTGTGCCACAAGGTAAGGTGCGCCCTTGTTTACTAAAAGGTTGGACAGGCCTGCTATATAGTATCATGCTTGCTTTTGTTTTAATCACATCATACTTATTTTTTTTAATTAAAGATCTATTTTGCATGCCACTCTATGACACGGAAATGAACCCGATCATGATATAGAAGGCACACAGATTATGAAAAGGGAACAAAGAAATTGCCAGAAGAATGAAAAAAAATATTGTTAATTTGAAAACATATCTGCCTCATCTGAAGATTTTATTGGCGCACAGTGCAGTATTTGACCCGAAATCCTGCCCAAAAATATTTTTCTATGTAAATATAGTCAAATTGCCTTGAAATTGTTATGTTTGGTATTGTAAATGAAGTCTATAGCATTTACGGTTCATTTACAGAGACACCCGAAACAATTCCCTTATATTATGTCTATGGGAAAAAATCGTTTGCTCTGTATTTTAATGATATTACACTATTTTAAACGTACTGAAATTTTTTATACATCACTGAGGTGTATTGAGGCACTTATTGTAGAATATGGTGCGCATAGAATATAGCGTTCATTTACAGGGACACACAAAAGAATTTGGCTGAAGAATAAATTTAACTATTGAAGTCTATGACCAATAATTGCTGGAAGTGCGCTTTTAGTTGTGGTATGCATTTTTAAATTGAATTTTTTTTTTTAATATTACTTGGTGTGGATACATTCTATATATCATATACAGGGTTGCACAAAATTTCTCAAGCACATTTCCGTTTATTCCCTGAAATCGCTGGATGTTTAACTTTGTTATGCGTTTCACTGAACTAACTTTTAGCATACTATGTAGTATACATACAAATCTATAGCTTAGTTTAATATTTTATATCTTAAAAGCTGACGAAGTGTAAGTAAAATTATAACACTTCACATAATAATAAATGTACATTTTATAAATATTTTGACAACTAAGAAAAAAAAAAGAGACATCATTTAAGAAGAGCACAAAGAAAAAAGAAGTTAAAATATTAATTTACTAAGTAGATATTTTAAAAATACGAATACATCACATGCCTATAGACTTAACATTACCGAAGGGAGTTTGAAAGTCGAGTGACTAGCAGCCTTAAATGTTTACTGTTTATAAGAGAAAAGTAATTGTTGATAGATTTTTTTATTTACTAGTAATGTTTAATTAAATGTATTTAATTGTACTATCTATAAAATTTATTATTTACATTTAATTTACTTTAATAATAATTACTACATTTAATTTACATTTAATAAAGATTATTTACATTTGATAATACATTTAATACAGTGGAGTCTCTACAGTATAGAGATGCTGGTTTTTCAGTGTATTCAATAGATTACCAGTTTCAATCTGATTCTTCAGAACTCTGTTTTTCATCTTCTTCATCACATTCTTCTTGGCTTTTATCAGGACTACCATCAGACCTAGCTGGAAGAAGAAGTTGTAGGGTCTCGCTACTGTATGGCTTGCTCTTTTCCCTTGGTTTTTGTCTAGAGCAGTTTATAAAATGATCACTGGTGTTAAAAGAAGCCAATTTGGAACATCTCTAGCAAAGTTCTCCATTGCAAACTTTTCTATTGCACTTTCTTGAGTACTTTGTACGGTACTGTCTAAAGTGTTTGTTTCTGGACTCGGCAGCTTCTTCTGACCACTGGCCAATGGGTACGACTGCTTTCTTAATTACAGTGTCACCATGAATCAAAACCTTGTGCATTGTTGGAATCATGGGGTACCAATACAGTCTTGCTGTTTCATCAGCAGATGTTGGAACTTTTTTTCGTCAATGCGATGCCCACTTTTTATGACTTCCAATGTTACTTACAACCTTTTAATCATTTCTGCGTCTTCTCCAGACTTCTTTAATTCCCTCCTTTCCCCCTTATTTTCTACCTATGAGCCCCCGAAACTAATTGGAGACACTTTTTTCAGTAAATAAGTATTTACAATTTGAAGTCGATCTGATATTTCTATCAAGAGGTATCGAGTTGTGTAGGTATGTACGAACTTACATAGGTACGTACATGTATACATACAGGATATGTAGGGGCAAAAGCTCTCATGCAATATCCTGTAAGCTAAAAACCTGCAATACTAGAGTAAAAATAAAGTTTTTATCTTTCAATTCGGTTGCCGCAAAAATGGGATTTAAGTAGTCCACCCGAAAAAAAAATTATATAAAAAAATGGCAACAATATGTGGAAGATTTTTTTTGCAGAAATTGGCACTCAAGACTCTAGCTAATACGATTATGATTCAAACATGGTCCGGCAAAGCCCGGCACATATTTAAAAAGCTTTCAATATGTTTAAAGTAGACCGAAAAACGCTTTAAAAATGACCCTTTTACACATTTAATATTTTTTTATTACATTAAAAACTAAACTATTTAAATTTACACATAGTTTAACACTAAGCTCTGACCTTTGTTAAACACGCAAGCCCTGTTTAGTTTCAATTCAACAATTCATTGAGACACAAAAAAATTATATTTAAACATAACAACAGTGCCTAAAATCAACAAAAAACACGTCTTCTCACAAAAAAACTTCGTCTTCAACTGAGGCCAGGAGCCACTTGATATAACACAGGTTCCAAAAATAGACATAGATCGACGCATCAATTAGTTAGCTATTAAGAAATATGAGTTTTACAATTGTTGACGAAATTTAAATTTTTGCATTTTTGGCCAGGTTTTTGGGTCAAATACCTGTGCGGCGGGCAAAATAAATTAAGGGGAAAAATAATAAAAGTATTCATTAATCTTAATATTGTTGTGTAATAAGTTCTATTTGGCTTTTACTCCTGAGCTTATAAATTATGGGATGTACTTGAAATAGTTTAAGTATCTATAATAGGCATAATTATTTCGCTTTTACGTGATCATTTTGTTAAAAAGAAGGATTGGTTACCATATTGCTTGTTTTATAATTTTTCCGGGTTTTTTTTTCCCCTTCTCTCCTGCAACATTGTAAATATACATTCGTGCTTCATCAAAACAGTACCATTAAAATGTTTCAAACTTTAATGGTAATACAAATGAGAACTTGGCGTGTCTAGCTGCAAAAAATTATTGATTCGTAAAACATGGTGACATTGAAATAAATTTAAAACTGGGTCAATAATTTTTGTCTAGAACTATATTATTTTACATTTAGATCGTCTTTTGGAAAACTACGTAATTACTTTCTTCTATCTTTACAAGAAGGAAATATTGGATTCATGAAAATTTTCGACTTCCGGTTTTAGACGGATTTATACGTTTTAGATGGTCCTGAACACTATTTGACTATTTTTAGAAAATGTCTGTCTGTCTGTCTGTAAGTGACAAAAATTTTGTGGGCGCTCTATTTCAAGAACTAATGCTCGGAATTTAATAAAACTTTATATTCAGTTACTCCCTGATATGAATTGTTGCTGATTAGTTTTTGGTAAAAATCGCCCAGCAGGTGGCGCTGCTATGCAGCATTTTGCAGGATTTACACGATTTTAACGATAGTCATATGCATATCTCAAGAAATAATGCACGGAATTTAATAAAACTTTCGATTCAGTTAGACCTTGATATAAATTGATGTTGATTCTTTTTAGTGTAAGCGAAACCTGTGTGAGATAGAAGAAAGTTTTGGGATTGACACATCCGACTAGTTTACTATTGTATTGAAACTTCGTTCACAAATTTGTATAAATTTTCTGCTAATAAAAAACAGCACTTAAAATCTATATAATTAGTTATATATATAATTAATCGAGTTAGTCTATCGGTTTGTTTGTCCAATAATTTCGCAGTTTACACAAAAATAATATTTTCAACTTTGTTATTTTCTCTAAACTTTTAAATGTTGTCTGATAGTTTTGTTTCACAATTTATTTTTCTAAAATATATGTTTTATTTTATTTGACTGTTAAAATATTACTCACAATTCGTCACCTTCACTAAGATTTTAATACATAAAATATAAAATTTAAGCATATAAAGAATATTTTAAAATGTTTTGTCAACAATGAGGCTTCCTAAAGAAGTATTTTTAAAGATTATTATTTTTTTTTTAAATGAGAAATTTGTAAAATACGAAGAATGCATCCCATGCCTGCCCATAGGTTCAACATTGGAGACCTAAATTTTGAAATAAACCAGCGCGACGATGTGTTATAGTCTAAGAGCTAGCAACGTCAGAAAACACGTGATTTTAGCATGGCTCATTTTTCTATGTATTCTCAGTCTTTATTGTGTAGTACGAATGCGGTCGGTCTGGCTGGTGGAAGTGGTTGCGTTTACCTGTGGGGGGAGGGGCAATGCAGGTAAAAAAGTGACAAAATTACGTCATTTTAGCATGAATTTTGATTATAAAACTTGTTTCTGCTCACTATTTGTGATATTAAGTTATTAGTCTGGCACCGTTTTAACGTTGCCAACACCGTGCCAGACCCTCATTTATAGGCAAAATAAGGTGTCAAATTCACGTCATTTTAGCAAAGCTGAAATTTTAGTATGTTATACTTTGGCTTATCAGATAAGCTATAATTAATTTGCCAGACCGAAATTCCGTTGCTAAATTACTGCCAGACGCCGATTTAAATCTGGCAGAGAAAGCCCCAATTAGAAGAGTTGGCAGCTTTTGTAGTGCTTTGGCTATTGTCTGTACACTGCCAAGCCATGATTGTTGCCAAAGCAATGATTGTTACTTTCTATAGAAGTATATATATGATTTGTCAAAAAAAGGCTTAATTAATGTATCAATTAATTGTAATTCTTATTTGGCTTAGTTAAATTTTGAGAATAAAATATTTATCCACAATTTTTTCTAATTTTTTAAAAAGAAACATTTATTAACAAGCCGGTCTTTGCCCGTCTAGCCAGTCACTTCCGTGTGGGGCCAAGTTTCCTTCTGCAGCGTTTAGCCCGGACTTCGCTGTGGAACCAGAAAGTGCATTTTACATGCAAACAAAAAACTATAAATAAACTACTTTATTTTAAACTATACGAAAATAACTAATAAGTATATCAATAAAGTACATAAATAAAGCTTTCGCGACATAAATAATACGTTTTTCTCCATTAGCCCCTGACAAAGACACGCTCGGCACTGCCCATGGGAATGGAAGAGCTTTTAAGATAAAATATACAAAAATGAGATAGCATAAGATACATGGCGATCGTTGTAAATGGGCACTGTGATATTACTCCCATAAATTGTTAATACGGTGTTCAAAATAACGGGGTCTTGTGTGCTTCTCAGTCATATATCGTTAGCTAGCCGGTCGCTTCCGAGTGGGACCCAGATACCTTTTGCAGCGTACAGCGCTGCCTTTGTTTGGGGCCTAGAAAGTGCATTTTACATGCAAAAAGAAATATGTAAATAAAATACTTTATTTTAAACTATATGAAAATAACTAATAAGAATATATAAAAAAAATCACGCAAGTAAAAATTTCGTGAAAAATATGTTTTTTCCATGAGCCCCCTGAGAAAGTACTGCTCGGCCCTGCCCTTGATTATCTAAGGGGAAGGGAGAGCTTTCACGCCCATAAATTGTTAATGTCGTGGTAAAAAAATACAATGACCTGTGTTTTTCTCACCCATATAAATAGAGGAAAAGTGGCGGTCCGACCCCAGGTGGCGGAGCTGTGGAGCTGGTGCAAGGTACAGCACCGGCTCCACAGCTCCTCCACTCGAAGTCCAGCTCAGCTCCTCCACCACCGAAAGTGCTCCTCCACTCGAAGTGCCCTCCACCACCTAAGATAAGATGAGGGATTAATTAAGGATTAATGTTAATTAATTTTAATTGGGGAACTTAGAAATTTTTCGAAGCAATTTTTTTTCAACTATACTAGGGTGGGGTGGGAAATATTTTTTCAGTTTGTGAATTGTATTTAAAAATAGTAATTAAAAATGGTCATTCATTAATTTTAATTGGGAAACTTAGAAATTTTTCAAAGCAATTTTTTTTCAACGAGAGTATGCAGTTTGAATATGAGTGTATGCAGTAGAAGTTTATGAATAATTAAAAATGGTCATTAATTAATTTTAATTGGAGAACGTAAGAAATTTTGGCGAGATTTTTTTCCCTCAACGAGAGTACGCAGTTTGAATGTGAACGAAAAATAGTAATTAAGAAATAATTAAAAATGGTAATTAAAAAAAGGGATCAATAATTAATTTTAATTGGTGGACTTAAACATTTTGGGGGCAAACAGGCGGGTTTTAATAAATTCGATACAGGTTATGGAAAAAAATATAGGGTCCCGTATGAATTATACTGCATTACATTTAATAGCTCGCACCCTCCCCCTCCCTTTTTTTACCCAGAGAGGCCCTTCAATCGAAGTTAGGCTAACAATACGCACTTCAAAAAATACAGAGTGGTATAAAAAGAATAATTTTAACGTATATATAAAAGTGTAAATAAACAAGAATGAAAAATCATGCGTAGTGGTATAGTTTATGAATCACTTTCCAACATTATCGAAATGTTATGTGAACAAAATATAATTTTAACATCTAGTGCATAGTTAATTAAAACAGTGAACAGATCCCCCTTAGAATAAAAAAGCATCCTTCACAAAAATCCAATTATGCATAAGATCCCTTCCTAAAATCAAGTAATTTACACCTTACCCCTTTTTTTTTAAATTCAAGCTAGGTTAAAAGTATAGCTTACGCATCGATATGTTCGAAATACACGAACCCTTCGAAAGAAAGTGGACAAAGTTATAGATATTAAGCCCTGCTCACAAAATAATGCGATTTGTGTCCCAGGACTCTTGACAAAATAGTATAACCCTATTTGAATTCCAAGGCCCTTCACAAAATAAATCCAATAGATTCATATTATATTACAACGACAGAAATACGAGGCACATTGACCTTTCAGAAAAATTCAAGATCACTGTTTGAATGAAAAGGCCCCTTCGCAATATACCATGTAAAAATATTTTAAGAAATAGACTGCTATTCTCAAATGAATACGTATTCACGCAATGTAAAAATAGGTTTTACATAAATGCATTTTTAGTTTAATTTGTAAAATATATAATTTAGAATTGAAATTAAGAAAAACAGAGGGCTATCCCCTCAACAGACGGGTTGCTGAATCACAATGAGTCATATTAGCAGATAAGCGAAGATCTTGCTTTGACTTGACACGATGAATCACTCACGATAAGAAGTACGGCTATTGGGCTTTTTCTCAAATTTAAACTGTTTCTGACACATTTTTTGTAATCAAATGTATGAAATGAGCTGTTTAAAACCGTAAATGTATACGAATTATTTCGTGTAGTTATACATATATAGTCTGTTAAGTTTTAAAAGGCTTCATTGTGTATTCATTGAAAAATAAGAACTAAGAAATAGTCATTCCCTTAAAAATTTTGAGGATAAGAGACGGGTTTAAATGAATTTGACACATGTAATAGAAGAAAAATACAGGGTCCCCTATAAGATATATTGATTAAATTTTAAATAATATAAAACTAAAATTGAATTACATTTGTTTATGCTTTTTATATAGTAAAGTATAGAAAAATTGGGTTTTTACTATCCTAACTTAAAAATTTCTTTTGAGGAATGAATAGGATAACTAATCTTTTGACTTTGTTTTTATAAAATATATATTGTACTATTTAGCTAGTGCATTATTTCAAAAAAAAAAAAAATTTTGTTTCAATATTGTAAGATACATAAAAAGTTATCTTACCTAAAAAGTTTAACCATGATGTACTAGACTTCATTCAAATTCGATAGTCTGCTATGCTTGTCTTACAACAACTGAACGGTAACGTGTTCGCCTATCTCTTAAAACAACGGGATATTATAATGTTATGGATAAGGCATATGGTAAAAAACAGAATGAATAGGTATTATAAAGCAGAATCATAAATTTTGCATAGTTTCATTTGGATTTTTGAAACAGAATTTCATTTGGCGGCCTTGGCAACTTTCCCAGGGAAGGGGGGGGGCTCAAAAATTTTCAGGAGGTGCTGACCCCCCCCTGACCCCCCCTAACTACGGCCCTGTCTGTGAGTCTGTGACTGTCTGTCTGTAATTGACCAAAATTTTGTTGGCGCTGTATCTCAAGAACTAATGCACGAAATTTAATAAAACTTTATATTCAGTTAGTCCTTGATATAAATTGGTGCTGATTAGTTTTTGTTAAAAATCGCCCGGCAGGTGACGCTGCTATGCTGCATTTTTCGCGATTTCCGCAATACCTCTATCTCAAGAACTAATGCACTTATTTTCATCAAACCTCAGATTCAGTTAGACCTTGACATAGATAGACGCTGATTACGTTTAGTGTAGATATCCCAGCAGGTGGCGCTGCTATACCACTTTTTTCATTATTTTTACGATAGTTATATCTCAAGAATGATTGCACGGAATTTCATCAAACTTAAGATTCTGTTAGACCTTGACATAAATAGATGTTGGTTACGCTTTGGTGTAAATAGCCCAACAGGTGGCGCTGCTATGCCACTTTTTTCATTATTATCATGATAGCTGTATCTCAAGAACTAATGCACGGAATTTCATCAAACTTCAGATTCTGTTAGACCTTGACATAAATAGATGCGGCTTACATTTTGGTGTAAATAGCCCAACAGGTGGCGCTGCTGTGCTACGTTTCTCATTATTATAACGATAACTATATCTCAAGAACTAATTCACGGATTTTCATCAAACTTCAGATTTCTGTTAGACCTTGACATAAGTTGTTGTTTATTAAGTTTTGATCTAAATCTCAACAACAGGTAGCGCTGCAATGCTGCATTTTGCAGGATTTGTACAATTGTAGCAATAGTCATATTTCAAGAACTAATGCACGGAATTTAATAAAACTTTAGATTCAGTTAGACCTTGATATAAATTGCTGCTGATTCGTTTTTAGTGTTTGCGAAACCTGTGTGAGATAGAAGAAAGTTTTGGGATTGACACATCCGACTAGTTTAGAAACTATGTAATCGAAACACGTTTTTCATTTTTTGGTAAAGCCAGAAAATACTGTAAAGTCGACGTTTTGAACCAAATTCCCAATGCTACAGCGCCAGAAAGCGGAAAAACTTGTTGTCACGTGATACGAATTGCTTATAACTCGATAAATAATTTATTGATCAAAAAATTGAAAACTCATTTCGATTCCAAATCGCTTCAACAGTCAGGTCTGCCAATTTTATGCCCTTGCGTTTAAAAATGAGACAGAAATTGTGTCATAGTTTCGCTTTGTTTAGCAAATCATTTGAGAATCACCTTAACAATAATGAGGAGAATTTGCATCTAGACCCACCTTTTAATGGTCAATGGATAACTGAGAGCTAGTTCTTTACATGAAAGTTCACGTGTTTAAATATAAAAACCCCACTTTTAAATACCAGCATGAATTGTGTGAAAGTCCAAGACAGTTTCAACTTGAAATCGGTGGTGTATTTTTAAAAGTAACTTTTTGTACACAGAAAAAAATAAAACCCAATTTGGGTCGAAAGATTCTTGGGTATGTTCCCAAATTGGGTCATGCCTGTTTTGGTTACCCTTTTTTTTTTTTTTTTTAATTTGTATTTAACAGTGCCCAAAATGGATACACAGTGGTAACCAAAACAGGCATGACCCAATTTGGGCACATATTACCTAAGAATCTTTTACCCAAATTGGGTTTTATTTTTTTTCTGTGTATCAACTATAAAACTGTTTATATTGATCATAACGTATCTTCCATCCATTTTTTGTCATCGCTAAAGTAGTCCTCCTGTAACATTTTTTATTGTTTCGAGAACGAGCTCTCTTCGGTGTGATCAGAGCATTAATCTTCTTAATGGTGGAATAAAATAACAGGTTAATGGGCCCTAGAGGCAGATGAACGTGAAAAATGTGAGATCACTTAAGTGGGCTTTAAGTGGTTCTTCTTTCTATCTTCCGTTTTAGATTTGTATTAATCATTGCTAAGCCATATATTCCTATCCTTGAATTCGCGAAATTTTACGTATTATGTAAAGTTGTTACATAAAAGAAGCATTTGAAATTGTTTAGTTATGTTTTTACTTACCCATCAGCAGCGTAGTAAGTCTTGTAATCGTTTTGAAAATCGAAAAAAATAAATAAATAATTGACGGATTTACACGTTTCAGACACTGGAGATTCAGAAACACATATTTTTAGAGAAAAAAAAATTATTGCCGCCCGTCTGTGTGTGGTGTGTGTCCATAAACGCTCCATCTCCCGAATAAATTGAGATAGAGACTTTAAATTCGGTATGTACTTAATATGTAGTAAATGGAAAGAAACTTATTGAATTTCAGTAACCTTGATTATCCGGAACTATTTTTTTTCGGATTCTCGAATTATTCGTTCTGATAAAAGGTATATAAAAATTTTTCGAAATTGTTTATTTTAAGGAGTGAATATAAAAGACAATATAAAACATAAATTCTGTATAAAAAATTAAGTTGATCGGATAATTAACTGCCGAGATATTTGTAATCCTATTTTCAACACTCTTCGATTTTTATGACCCTGTATTCCATCCAAATTTCAATTCAAAGATATATTTTAATTGGAAATGACACGCTTAATCCGACGCAATAAACCGTAGTTAATATGATTGACATTTTTGAAGTTATAAGGATGTTTCTTTTACGCAATTCAGTAATAGAGCATTTAAAGTTTGACGTCATCAAGCCACGATTTTATTCGAATCGCAATGAATTTTATAAGTAGTTTACACATATTTTATTTTCATATTTTATATTATACATATCCATCATGAGTAAGTATTACGGTGGCCCCCAACGACTAGTTATTATTAGCTCTACTTTTTATCTTATAAAAAAACATAGCATTCATTCACGACTTCAGTTAAAATTTCAATGTTGGTGTCACGTTTAAAATGTTTGCTGTAAATAATTCTATTTTGAAAGCGAGCGTTACAGATTGTAGCTCTGCATATAAACTAGTTCTTATCGAAAGTAATTTTTGTTTATTTATTTATTTATTTTATGAAAATTTACTTAAAATCTCATTCTTTTTTAATATCACTCTTAAAATCTCAATTTTTTATTTTAATGAATTAATTGCTCTTGGAATTTTGAAACAGGTTTTACGGACTTCGTATGGTAACAAACTCCTTTCAAGCTTGATGATGATAATGGTCCCGTTAATATTAATTTTAGTAACATTTAGCAGTGAATAGATGTAAGATGAACGCATAAGTATGTAAATCTTAATGTTATACAAGATTCCTGTATTTTTAATCTTATATAACATTATTGTACAACCAATAACGAAAAAGTGCGAGAATTGTATAATTCTTCATGTAGCGCTTTAAACAATGTTGTACACTATCTCAACAGCATTTTCCGATTTTTCGACAATCAGAGTGTCTTTTTACGAAATTGGAGCATAGATTGCTGCGCTTTAAAATACAGGGTGTCCCAAAAGTCTCCGTACAACTTCAAAAATTTATTACGAAAAAAATAATAGGCCTACAGCAAAAATAATTACAACAGTACATAGAGTATAACTCAAAAAGTTTTTTTCTATTACCTTAGTATACTTGTACATGAGATCATTTCGTTGCACGAAG